>JAHWGI010000960.1:1695000-2217500 GCA_029379305.1 Frankliniella fusca | reverse complement strand
GAAAAAAATATGGGAGCAACAAAGCGGTGATTGAGGCATTAAAAGGGTCTATTATCCGAGTGAGCTGCGCTGTCCACGCTCGACTCTGGTAAGCCACGCGACACCACACACGCGCCGCTACATTTTTATGTCACAGTGCGCGACGCTGCTGGACTGCATATGCACCCCGCCATGCATAACACAACGCGTTTACCGGCCCCAGCATACTCGCAAACATATCACAGAGCTTTTGCGTTTATAAAACAGCTGTTGGGATTTGCACACAAACGTTGCGCGAGAGAGATGGGATGAGGGACATTGGAAGGGGAGAGAGGGAGAGAGAGAGACAAACAGGGTGAGGGGTGGTAAACAGAGCAGCGGCCCCCCACCCGCTCAGATATTCCATCTCATGCTGATTATGCCCGGTTGCCGCGGCTCTGAGCGTCGCAATGTCGCGGTACCGCACACTGAAGCCGTGCCCCCCTAACACCCCTACCAGCTCGTACCGATACACTCCTTTGTGCTTACGGCCCTCAGCAGCGCGGCGCGCGGAGAGCAGGGGCGGGGCGGGGCGGGCGCCTGCGGTGACCCGGGGTCGGTGGTGGTGGCGGTGCCCATGTCGGGCTCCTGGAACGAGGCTCTTCCGGTTCCGGGACGCCAAGACCATAACCACAACAAGACCTGCTGAGCCTGAGCGCGGCGCGCAGCAAAGCAGGAGAGCGGCGTGGGGCGCGGTGAGACGTTGTGGGGCGGGCGCGAGGCGGGGTAGAGCGGGGCGGGGCGGGGCGGGGCGGGGCGGGGCGTGGCGGGGCGGGCGGGGCGGGCGGGGCGGGCGGGGTGCCGTCACTCAGCGAGGTGACGCGACGGTTCGGCTTGGTGCTTGGTTGTTATAGTGCGCTTTCCGTTTAATACGGGGTGCCCGTGTGCTCAGGCGAGCTATCACACCCCGCCCCGCCTCGCCCCGCCCCACCCCGCCCCGCAGCACCCCGCATCAGCCAGCCCCACCACACCCCCGCTGTGCACCTGGCGCCTGACCCGTCCGGGCCGGACCACGAGCTCAGAGCCCGGCCCGGCCCGGCCCAGGAGGATTAGGCGATGATTTAATCAAGTTGGATGTTTTAATCCGGGTCCGAGGAGCTCGGCTGTTCGTGCAGGCTGGGACCTTACCCCCGCCCCGGTAATGAGAAAAAGAAAACTTTTTATGCACGGCTGGTCGGCGAGGCGTGGCGGGGTGGGGCGGGGCGGGGCGGGGCGGGCGCTGATAGAGGAGGAAATGATAAGAGCTGCCCCGGGCCCCGGGCCGCGGTATCGAGCGCTCCCGCCAGAGCCTCACCTCCGCTCCGGCTGAGCTCGCCTTCTTCGCTGCTGCCGCACTGCACGGTTCGAATCAATGACTCTCATAGCTAAATGATTACATATCTGATCGGATCGGAATAGAGTTACAAAAAGCAGGCTGATACCTTCGTATCATCTGCTAAAAACGCGCGCCGCGGCGCGTCGATCGCCTGCCGATCTCTGGCCAAATGACTCGCCGCTGCCAACGCCGCCGTTCGAGCCGCTGCCGCGCTGGCGGGCTGGACCGGTACGGCTGCTGCTCCGCGCGGCAGGGCGGCGGCAGAGGACAGAGCCGCGGGATTACGCGGGGCTTAGCCTCCCCATCACCAGCTCTCGATAAAACAGAATAATCCATCAGCCTTATATCGCGTGGCGCGCGACGCGGCGGGCCGAGGTGTCATTTCAGGAGGGATGGACGAAAAAAAAAAGTGGGCGTGCGCGCGTGAATACCACACCGCTCACCGCTCAAAGGAAAAGTTAACAAAACAAAAGGAGAGAGAGAGAGAGAGAGAGAAAAGAATGAATGGAAACAACGAGCGTGTTGGCGCGTCGAAGCGGCAAATTTAAGCTGGCAGGTGAACGGGCGGCCACGGCCGGCCACGGCAGCACGGCGCGCGGCTCGGCACGGGCACGGCGAACACACAGCAGGCAGCGGTCCGCAATACAGGCGGAACAAGCAGCTGGCCGACGCGTTGGCCAGGGTCCAGCGAGCCGGGCAGGGCCGGACTAGAACAAGGTTCCACCGGGTACGAGTACCTCACGGCGCTGTCATGTGGCCGCCCTGCTGGTAGGCGGCTGGGTGGGAGACGAGCAAAGCAGCCCCGTGGTCGCCCTCATCCTACCCCGTAGAATGTAGCCATGTCCCGCCCCGGGCCCGCCCCGGCCCGCCCCGGTCCGCCGCGGGGCTAGTGTTGACTCTGCACAACTTGACGCAAAGTGCCGGCCGCTCCGCCCTGGCACGCAGACCACGTCGCGTCCGCATCCTCTTCTACACGGCCGGGTGAAAAGCCTGCAGACCCGAGGAGAACCCCATTCGTCGCGGCACAAAAATCTGCTGAATAACGGGTACGGCCAAAGTTGAACGCGGCGCGCTACCGCGCAGCCGCTGCCGCCGCGCGCCCCGACCCGAGGCTGCTGAGTTTACAGTTTTCGCATTTCATTTTCCAGCAGGCGATTTTCTCTCCGGGCGCTGCGGGACAGGTTGCAGTTTCCTCCCTTCACCCTCTGGACCCTGCAGACCTCCTCGTCCTCCCTTCTGCCTCCGGCACCCGAGGGACTCAAATCAAAGTTTCGCCGCTCGCCACTCGTCGGGAGCACTTCTTGCCGGAGCGGCGGGGACAGACTCGGCCGGACTCGGCGCAACTAACCGGACGTGCCTCGCGAAAGAAAGTGCACCGTTAGAGCGCTCTCGGCCGGCTGCAAGTCCGCGACACGGAGCACAGTGCGAAAAAAAAAGGGACCGAAAAAATTAAGAGTAAGAGCACGGGATGGGACGAACCAATAGCTGGCGGAGTGCGGAGGGGCGGGGCGGGGCGGGGTGCGCACATTCACCTTGGCGGGCCATCCCAGCCCAGCCTGCACTGTAAGAAAGAAAAAAAACACGGTGTTTGGTACGGTAAAATCTCGTAGACATTTTGCCTGGTCAGCCTGTACCTGTTCGAGGACGGTCTTTAAGTATGGACCACGATTTTTTTTTAACATGGAGTCTTAAGGGGGTTACAGTGAATGAGGCATACTGTCATCCTGTACCTCGCCCACCAATTTTCCTTATACCCACACTGGAAAAACTAATGTGACACATGTCACATGTGCACAGTTAAGGTAACATTACGTAATGTCACCATATTTTCGGTAACGTTTGTAATGTGACATCCTCCATGTTATTACTATAGGCAGACATAACACGTGGCACCGGATGTAACATTACCAAACGTGACCGAGAATTCGGTAATGTTTTTAAATGTGACATAAACTGGTCACATCAATTGATGTGACTCATGTCACATTAGTTTTTCCAGTGCAGAACCAGTCGTGTACTTTGGTGCAGGTTTTTTTGACAGTGTGCGGCCTGGGCTTTAATCACGGTCTGCCCGTGCTACGCCCCCACCCCCCACCCCCAGCCCCACCCGCTGCCCGGACCGCCAGACGCCGGACCGGCGCTGACATTCGGCGCCGCGTTCCGCGCCGCCTGCCCCGCGGCGCACGGGAGTGAGAGCGCCCAGCGCAGCTCCTCATCCCCACGACCACGACCAAGTTTGCTCCGCTTTCAAATGAAGTATTCCGTGTTTCTTCACTCGCCCTCCCTCCCCTTCCATCCGACCTTCTGCTCTTGGTATATAAAGATTCTCTAGGGCATACACTGGTAATAAACTAGGTTAAGCCGTAGCTTAAGGCTGATGAGGCTCAGTTCCCACTCCTAAGGTTGCTTACAGTTGTGTTTGATAAAGAGTATTCTGGTGCTAGTCACTGTAGTGTATTCCCCTTGAAATCTGCCGCTACCAGCCCCTTGCAGTTTTTCTTATCCTACGCGGATTTTATCGCTTCTTTACGAATCCCACCTCACCTGACATTCATGTTCTGCCAACAGAACAACGTTTCACGGATTAGCTTTATTCCACTCGTCAAATGGCAAAACTTAGTTTGTTCCAATTCTTAAACATTACAAAGAATAAATTTCAGAATTCATATTATCTCAATTTACGTTGCAAGCAGAATGTGAATCTAAGTAAATGCAAGGATCCTTCCGAGTTTTTACATGTAGCAGTTGTCTACATCGCGAGTGATATATTTCATTCGGGATGTTGCTCGGTGGGTGAACACTGAAGCACGACTACCAAGGCTGAGGAGTTAAAGAAGAAGATATAGATATAGTTAAAGAGCCTCAGCCAACAAGTGTTTAATATCGCACGTCAATTGACGTTTAAGTTCAAGAGTGCATTTTCTCAACACATTGTGACGTTTAACTAGGTTAAACGTCAATTGGTGCTTAAATTTTAAACACTTCCAAAAAGTTCCCATATGGTTTCTATCGATAACATAGAACTGTGTTCGTCCAAGCAGTGTTCAGAATTTAAACGTTTAGCAAACGTTTAAAATGTGCAAATCATGTAACGTGCAACATCATAACTTGCACACGTTGGTGTTTAAATTATGCACACTTGTTTTACTAGTGTATCACGCGATCGCAGATGGTGGGACAGCAGGGCGGCCAACTCTTGTATTTCTGTCTACACTTTGCATGTACTGGCTGTTTCTTTGAATGCGTAACAGTGTTGCGGGTTTGCCTACCTCACTCACCCGTAAGGCACCATGGCCTCTGAGGGCCTGCTACGCATTCAAAGAAACAACTGGTACTTCTTGTGTTTTTGAGTATATTTATTGCATTTTTGGAGTGCGTTTTAAGATATTTCTTTGTGATTTTAATTATTTCCCTGTATTTTTCGTGCATTTCCGAGATTTATTATCTCTGAGCAGATTTTACGAGTTGGCTGCCTCTTTCGAAGGGATTGAGCAATGCTGTTGATAACAAAGTATAAATGTTAAAATCGGTATTTTTTATCATACTCCTTAGGAAAAGGTCTAAGTGTGAGTACTTTTTGAGCGTGTTGTTGGAGCGAGGGCTTCTCGTGCGCCCTCCTCTGGTTAAGATCGTGGGAAGTGAGCCTGCGCCAAGCTAGACGGAGTTGTGTGTGTGAGAGAAGGTGTACATTGCAGGTGATAGTAGGTGTGTGTGTAGGTGTGTGTGTGTGTGTGTGTAGGCGTGCTAGAAATGTCAAGCGGCATAATTAGAGAGCTGCATGCTCCGCTCACCTGTACTGAACCCTTTCCCTCCCTCCTCCTCCGCCCGCCCTCCACCTCTACCCCATCAGCTACTACAACTAATTGCTTTCCCGTCGAACCTAATTTATTTCCTTTCGCCGCCACCTCAAATTTGTTTTTCCACGCATTTCATTCGTACTGCTTCTCGTTCTTCTACCAGCCACCACGGCCCCCCACCCCGCCGCTCGGCCCGACCCAGGCGCGGCTCAAGTCCGACGGACTCGTTCATTAGAGCGATGCAAATGAGCTGTGTGGAGGCGCTCAGGTGAGTGCACTGCCCGCAGGGGCAGAGCGAGGGTGGGATCACTTCGAAAAATCATTGTACAGACACAAAAAAAAATCATATAAAAAGGAAAACAAAAAAATCAGAAAAATCAAATTAAAATCAAGTAGAAAGTTACAAAAAAAAAAAACAGAAAAATCGAGAACAAATGAACCAAAAACTGAGAAAAATGGAAACAAAACGAGAAACAAAACAACATTTTTGTAAAACATACGGACAGTTTCTTTATTCTCTTGAAAAATCAAAAGAAAAATCAAAATCAAAATTCTAAAAAATCAAAAAATTATTGTACACATTTCGTTGGAGTGATCCCCCCCTCAAGGCAGAGCCGACCAGCGACGTCTCCTAATTCATATTTAATGGAAAGTAGCAAGTTTTTAAACCATATGCTGCCCGCCTAAAATAATGTGGAATGAATAAAAATAATAAAAATCATCGAGAGGGTACCTAGGTTAGTCTTTGCAGCGCCTCTCCAGCAAAACCAGACCCAACTGAGGAAAAAAACCACCACTCCAACCCCTCCGCCCCCCCACCCCCACCCCTTCCTCGCTACAGGACCAGGACCGGGACTAGAGGGTGACTGATTAGGTGCGGCTGGGGTTTAGTGAACCCCGCGGCCCGCAGCCCCGCAGCCCCGCCTGGCAGGGCCTAGGCCAATTTAGGAGCCGGCGCGCCGAGCCCTGTCTGCGATACGCAGAGGGACGGGGGTGGGGCCCCGGTGGGGGCGGGGCGGAGTGCGGCGGGCGCGCAGGCGGAGCCAGAGATAGCGAAGCTGCGAGCGCGGGGTAGCGCCGCGCACTCAGAGATAGGGATGAGCGATTTAATTGAAAGGCGAGCACCTCGGAATGAGACGGTGTCTTCCAGCGCGCTGGGGGCGTGTGTGAGAGAGAGAGGTAGGAGGGAGGAAGAGAGAGAGAGAGAGAGAGAGAGAGAGGGAGAGAGAGAGAGAGAGAGAGAGAGAGAGAGAGAGAGGCGAGGGTGGCGGGTGAGGCAGGTGTGACAGAGAAACGCAAAAACTCATAAGGCTCGCAGTCTGAAAGTAAAAGATCATGAGGCAGGGCAGCAGGTAGGGTGTGGGGGCCCCACTGCGGGGCGGGGCGGGGCAGGACGCAGGTAGGCAGGGCCGCCTCCGGCCGCCTCGCTGCACATATCAGCTGACACGCGCAGCTGCTGCTGCTGTTCCCGAGCTGCGCGCAGCTGTGCAGCTCCATCGGCATCAGCAAGGTGGAGGCGGGGCGTGGGCGAGCGGGGGCGGGGGGTCTCCAGCAGCCGCTCCAAGGCGCAGTTCCCCTTCTCCTGCTTGTCCAGACCACTCCTCTCTCTCTCACACTTCCACACACCGCTTTCCCCTCCCTCTCCCCCACAGAACCACCCACACACACAACAAACACATACTCACACATTCTCTCCCTCTCTCTCTCTCTATCTCTCTCTCTCTCTTCCTCTCTCTCACACACACCAGCGCGGTCAGCTCCCAGTGCGCACTGAGGGGATAGCGTTACTGAAACCCACACCCACTCACTACCGGGAAACGCAGATCAAAACAAGTGGAGGCTCCTCTCCTCCCGTTCCGTATCTCCAGCGCAGCGCTGCTCGCTGCGGCCCACCACTACGCCCCGCCCCGCCCCGCCCCGCTCCTCTTCGGGTTTGCCTGATCGAATAAAACCAGTGGGCGGCAGCAGCGGGGACAGCTCCGCGCCGGCCCGGCCCATGCAGTAGTGACACGTTGCTCAAAGTTTCTTGATAATCAAAAGTCACAAGGAAATCTGGATGATACCTATGTGATCAGCGTGAAATTCAGGAGTGAATAGGATAGTTCTGTAGAATTCAGTAAATCCCATGAACTGGAAGATACAGCTTCTTCAGATGTGATAGAAACTCGCAAATCGCAAAAGCAATGATTCAACGAAACTGAACTATATTGTCAGCAGAATAAGTAAGGCCTTGATAAAAATTCAGCTTCTGCAACTACCATATTATCATTGATTGACCTTTATCTTTAAAAAAACACTATTGACCCTTTGATGGGCTTATCTACTTCTGAGAAACATTGACACTTTTAAAGACTGTTTCGAGACCGCTACGGCATGGGCCGACCCGGACCGGAGCGCTCCGCAGCTACCCGCTGATAAAACTCTGGCGGTGCCCGCGCCCGCCTCTGAGTTGGCCGCCGCCCCACCCAGAGGACCACAACCTGTTGCCCCGTTGTGTTCCTCGCAGCGGCACGGCGAAGGGCGGGGTGGGGCAGGCAAGGCATGGTCACATTATCAGCCCGACCGTACATCCTTTTCCCCCCAGCTCTTTGGCAGAAAACTATCCAAGTTTGGCGTCGGCAAAAAGTGCTGCGGCGAACGGGACGAGACGGCCTGGAGGCCGCTGGAGCCGCTGGAGCCGCTGGAGCCGCTGGAGGAGAGGGGAAGTCTACAGCCTCTGGCGCCGCCCTGCCCGCCCCGGCCCGCCCCGGCCCGATTCCTCCCCTTCGCCTCCCGCAAAGCTCTCTTCCCCCTTTTGTTTTGACGGAAACGAAAAAAAATAATCCAGGCTCACCCCTGCAGCGCCGCCACTGCTACTTCCTGCGTCACCGCGCGCAGAGGACGCCAACGTCACGTTCTCGCCGGAGAGGGTTCCTACCGCGGTATAAAACTGCTAGGCGTCTTGATTTTTCCAGAGCGCCTTGGAAACCAAGAAGGATTGCTTGACAATCAAGCCCTCTTTTTTTGATTTAAAGACCCTGTTGGAAATACTAAGCCGCCAGTTTGAGCGTGTGGTCGGGTCGGGCCGGCACGCGCCGCTGGACTCATCTCATTTGCCTAACGGCTCCGGCGGCTCCAGCGGCTCCAGCGGCTCCAGCGGCTCCAGCGGCTCCAGCCTGGACAGCCCAGGCCCAGGCCCAGGCCGGCCGGGGCTTCGATTAGCATGGAAAAGGGCCGCACCGGTCCGGTCGCTCAGGTTTAGGGCTCCGCCGCGCCACGCCGGGCCAGGCCGGGACCCGCCCTCAGGTGCGAGCCAAAGCCTTTATATTCACCAAATTAGTTGCCACGGCTACGGTGAGGCATACACCAAGCTCTTGGGGACGACGGCGAATCCGAGCCTTGGCGGGTGTTTTGAATTTGAAGAGAGCACCATTTTACATTTTTATCATATTTCGACCTTTCCTTGCTCGCACAGTATTCTCCGCGTGTTTTTAAGGTCGTTTTAACTACCCCCTTCCCCCCCTACAAAACGTATTTTCTATCCCGTTTCCATAGCCAGATCCGTGTGTGCGGCGCGGCTCGTAAACCAAGGACGCGCCCCGCCTCGGCAGCAGCATCCCGCCTGGACCACGACGACGGCCTCCTCCACCTCCAGCAGAGCAGAGAGCCGGACCATCATTTCCTCCGCGCAGCGCCGTCCCGCACGCAAAAAGATATGCCGGCCATCAAAGGGTAGTGGTATGGTGCTGCGAGGTCACGCGGTGCGGGGGTGGGGCGGGATGGGGCCTTAACGGCAACATGCTCCATAAGCCCCCGCGCCGAGGCCCCCGCCGCAGCAGAGCGCATAGCGCGCCCATCAAGCCTGACTAATTTTCAAAGTGGATTGGGTTGGCGATGGTGAGCCGAGCCCACGCAACCACCCGAAGCTGCACTGCAGCCCCCACTCCATCACCAACCCCACCGCATTTGTTGGCTAATCTGGCCGTATCACGGCGGAGGCCATGAAAAGCCCCGCGGCCCGCGCTGCGGTGGGGTGTCGGCTAGAGAGGGTGTACAGTCTCTCTAGGCGGGGCTGGGCAGCGGTCAAGACGCGTGAAGTCATAATAACGCACACGAGCGGGCCGGGCCGGGCGGGGCGGGGCGGGGCGGGGCGGGGCGGGGCGGGGCGGGGCGAGGCACAGAGGTGTGTCTACCATGCTGTCGCGGTCCTCTTCAGGTTAGAGGTTGCGGGAAGGGGCGGGCTACTGCCGGGTTGGTGTGGTGGGGCTGCGATTAAGTTGAGCGTGCATGCAGCAGCTCAAGTACTTTTGTCTTGCTCGCGGCTGAGCTATGAGGCGTACTGCGAGGACAGCCAGGCGATGAGGTGGGGCGGGGTGGGGTAGGGCAGGGCGCAGAGATGGAGCGGCTGCGAGTCACATAAGCCTCTGCTGGCGCGGGAGATCGGCCCACTGTGCTGTCGTCTGCTCCTTCGGCTGGAATAAGTCTCTCTCCGAGTTCCCCGCCCCCCCTCCCGCCTCACCAGGTGCGCGTCAGAGTGGTTTCAACAAGCGTCTTTAAGCTAGTGTTCGCCAGCTCTGATCACTCCGCAAGGGGACGAGTCACAACCCGTGGGATTAATATGGCGAAATCCTGAACGGATAAGAAAATCGAAAAGTTGAGGAACCAGCGCGCAGTTATAGAGTTTATCTTATTTAAGCGGGAAAAAGAAATCTGGAGCAGCAGGGCGTGGCGTGGTGCTGCGATCGTGCGCGGGAGAGGGTTGTCGGAATAATGAGGCAGAGCTGTGAGATCGGCGTACCGAGAAAAGGGAGCGCGCTTTCCACACCCGGCGGCCCGGCGGGACGGGGTGAGGTGGCGCCGGGTGGCGTCGCGGTGGCGTGGTATTCTGTGAAATTCGACTAAGAAGAGCAGCCAAGCCCCTCTAAATTATTGTACTGCTGAAAAGTCAGGGGAGCAGAACGCGATCAGGATCGTCTGCGGGGAGGATGAGAGGGGTGCGTACGCCGCGCCGCCACCTCGAGTTGTGAATTAAAAATAAAAGGACGCAGTACGCTGCGGGGCGCGCGGCGTCACGGCCGGCACCGCCGCCACGGAGAGATCCGTTTCCGGCTACGCGCAGCCTTCAAATTACGAGAAAAGTGGCGCGAGAAAATTCAGAGAGTCCTGAATGATAAACGCG
Source organism: Frankliniella fusca (assembly GCA_029379305.1). Taxonomy (NCBI): domain Eukaryota; kingdom Metazoa; phylum Arthropoda; class Insecta; order Thysanoptera; family Thripidae; genus Frankliniella; species Frankliniella fusca. Next base: position 2,207,212 of record JAHWGI010000960.1, on the reverse strand, counting down.
CACCGTGGAGGAGCGCGCTCGCGCCGCGCAGTGCATAATGGCGTACTATCACATCATGACGATGGGCTTTCCGCCGGGGGGACAGAGCGGGGGGGCAGGCAATGGAGTGGGCCCGGCCACCCCATGTGGGGCAGGGGGCGTTACCGAATTAAGTCGAGACCCCCGTCATCCTGTTTGCCCAGTATGGTGGGGCGCCCCACTCAATGGAGCGGGGGACCATGGGATCACGTGATTAGGCATTGTGCGGCGTGGCGGGGCGTGGCGGGGCGCGGCGGGGCGCGTAGAGGGGCTTGAGGGGCCACCTGCAGCCACGCAAACAAACAGGCACCGATTGAAGCCTTGAGGGCACCCCGCCCCGCCCCGGTACTCCCCGTCCGGCCCCGCCCCGCCCGGCCCCGCCCCACCCCGCCCGGCCCCACCCCAGTTCCGCCGCCCAGGGCTCTTCTTTCACGATGACGACGACGACACAGCATCCGGTTCAAGTCTTCCCTCCCCTCCGCTTCCCTCCTACGCAGCTCCGAGCGCGACCTTCACCCCTCTCCTCCCCGCCCCGGCGTGCCTCTGGGCTGAGGTCCTGATGAAGCCGATTCATAAGCCGAGGAGGAGGTCATGGAGGCCACGAGGATGCGCAGTGACGCTGTCATGAGGCGCACCCCGCTCGGCCCCGCAGCGCCCCGCAGCCCCGCAGCGCCCCACAGCGCCCACACTGAAATCTTATGCATTATTCTGTGCATAGAGCTTACGTAGGCCCATGCACATGCGTATCTTACGTAAGATTTCTTACTCATTTATGCACAATTTCTTACATATTTTGTCAAAACTTATGCCTAAGATGCGCATGTGCATAGACCTACAAGCTGCACTGTAAAAAAACCATTTCGTAAATTTACAGGAAATGTCTGTGAATTGTGTTAAACGAACTGACTGTGAATTTACATTTTATTCGTGTTCATTTATAAAAGAACTCCATAACAAGACAAAAATTTTCTGTAACTTTCCTAAAGAATTCCGTAACTTTACAAACTTTATCTTTTGTTTCGCGATTTTTCTTGAAAATCTACAAAATATTTCATCAAACTACAGGAAAAACCTGTTTACCGATTTAACAGCGAAACCTGTAATCTTTTTTCTCGTATTTTACAACAAATTTTTGCAGTGTGTATTCAATATAATGCATAAAATTATCGTGTGTGCTATGTACAAAATAATGCATAAAATTTCCATGTGTGCTGTGTACAAAATAATGCATAAAATGTCAGTGCGCAGGGCAGGGCAGGGCAGGGAAGGCAGTATGAGGAGGGCAGAGGATAAAGTGGGAAGGGGAAAAATAGTAGTATAAATTAATGTGGCGAGTCGCACGGCGGTGGCGGCGGCAAACAGGGCAAGAGCGTTTGCTCTGCGCAAACCCTTATAAAAAATTAGCGGCGCAATCTGGCGGGGTGACGACGCTTCATTATTACTCGGAGGTTAGCTCCTTAAAGCTACGCCACGCCACGCCACGCCTCACCAGGGTTCTTCTCTCATTTCGTCTAAGATGCCGTGCCGCGGCCAGGCCACCCGCACCCGCAGAAAGAACCCAGCTAAAATGAATTTCGCACGAAGGGCACGAATACCGAATAAGTTATCAATCATATTGCAGCGCTCCACTGGAAACCTAAGGGTACTTGTACCTGCACTCTTAGCTCCACACACCATTAAAGATGCCTTCAGAAACTAACCCCGGGGGCCCATTCCTTCGTTCTGGAATGTGAACTCAGATATCTACAAGTTTGCAGCATTTAGCAGCTCCTGCATTGGGGCAGATGTATTTCCAGTGCAGCCCTCCCTGTCGCCCGATCGGCGCGTTCACGTTACCAAGGGCAACACGGGCTGGTCGGTACGAAAGCACACAGCTGATACGCAAAGCCGGGCCTAGCCGGTGAGTTCACGGCTAACGAGGCCTGTTTACGAGACGGAAATAGTCGGCACGAGTGTGTCTGTGTGTGGGGGGCGGGCTGCGCGGCGGGGCGCGGCGGGGCGGGGTCACTTGCGTAATACTCCCAAGCACACAGTAAACTCACTCCCCTCATCCCCACCCCTACTCCAGAGCGGGTCGCGACTATACTTCTTTCCTTCTTTTGGGGGAAAAAGGAATGCGGCAAGACGTGTTGCGATGGCCAGACCGCTCGCGCCCGCCCACACTGTTACACCACGGCCAACGACACCGAAATAGGACCCGTGACGTCATCAAACGCGCTGCCCCTGCTGTCCGACAACGACCACTGGCAGTCTTAATGTACACAAGAGTATTTGCCTGTATTGTACTTTTCATCTCTATACTATATTGTAAAATAAACAGAAGGCAAAACTACGCGTTTGCCCTCGGCGTTGCCTGAATTAAACAGGGAACGGAGACCCAAACATGACTGTTGTGGATGAACGTAAGAAACTGATACACTGGTAAAACAAGTGTGCATAATTTAAACACAAACGTGTGCAAGTTATGATGTTGCACATTACATGGTGTGCACATTTTAAACGTTTGCGAAACGTTTAAATTCTGAACACTTCGACGCACACAGTTCTATGTTATCAATAGAAACCATATAACTTTTCGGAAGTGTTTAAAATTTAAACACCAATTGACGTTTAACCTAGTTAAACGTCACAGTGTGTTGAGAAAATGCGCACTTGAACTTAAACGTCAATTGACGTGCAATATTAAACACTTGTTGAACCAGTGTAGGGCGAGAGCAAAAGATCCTGAAAGAAAATTTCCACTAAGGTGACGTAGAGGTGAGTGTGTGTGTGTGTGTGCGCGCGCGCGCCCGATCATTATCCGCACAGTGGTGGCACCCGGGTGCGACGCGGCGGGGAGGTCACTGTTAAAAAAAATGTTGGAAATTCACAGCACCTCTATTGTGAAAAAAGTTGCCAGAACTCTTCGTTAAATTACGACAGGCCTCTGTATTTAAACCAAAAGACTTCGTTAAATTACAACTGTCCTCTGTATTTTTACCAGAACTCTTCAGGAAATTCCAACTGGCCTCTGTATTTTAATCACAACTCTTCGGGAAATTCCAACTGTCCTCTGTATTTAAAATAGACTGGCTTCAAAAATATGGTCGACTGTCCGACAAAATATTTCACTTTGAGGAAGCAAAAGGGTCCCTTTCTGATTACAGAGAAGTGTTGGGATTTCACAATCGTTCCGTATCGAGGAAGTGCTGGGAAATCACAATAAATTTTTAACAGTGGTGAAAGTTCAGACAGGGTACTCGAGATGGCTGCCGCAGAAGAGCTAGCCGCTCTGCCGGAAAATAAGGGAAGCAGGAGGGAGGAACCGCCGCTCTCCAGCCAAGGCTGCGGCCGTGTAGGGGGCGGGCGCGGCGTGAGGCAGTTTCATTCCACCGCGGTCGTACATTTTAGTTTTGAAAATAAATTTCCAGTTTGCGAGAGCAGTGACCGGCAATGCAGAAGCCGTAATAGCGGGTAGGAGGTAAGGTCGCGAGCCTTCTCATCTCGTCATTACGGGGCAGCCTCGTTAATATAAGGCCTCTACGGCGGTGCGGGAACTGCGCCGCAGTCATCGCCGCTGTTGCACATCAAGTGCGAGAGCGGGAACGAGAACGAGAGAGAGAGAGAGAGAGAGAGAGAGAGAGAGAGAGAGAGAGAGAGAGAGAGAGAGAGAGAAGGAAAGGGCGCTCGCTTATCTCTTACGGCTGGCTGCTGATACTCGTGTCAGATGCGAAATGCACGCTCGACGACTTGCAGGTCTTGCCGCCCGGTGGGTAGGCAACGCTAGGGTACGCGAGTGCCGCGGGCTTGCCTGCGTCACGGGCTGCCGTGCGGCTGAGGCCACCTGGAGGATAGGCAAGAGAGCCACGGGCTTGTCCGTGCCACACGGGACGGTGCCCGCCTGGGATATAGGCAGCACGAGTGCACAAGAGCGCCGCGGGCTTGCCTATACCCCAGGCAGCTCCTACAGCAGCGCCCGCAAAGGCCGCTAAGGCTTTCCTTCACCTTCCAGTTATGATTCTGTAATCTTTGTTCTCGATGGTGTGTTCCTCCGATGCTTCTCTTGAGACCCAGCAGCGACGCAAACTGAGCGCAGAGGCCATGGGGACATGAATTATTCTTCGAGAGTCGGGGCAAGGGGGGGGGGGGGAGGGGGCTGAGGGCGGCTGAGGTAGACATGACGGACAGGGAAACCCCGGCCTCTCTGACAGTGAGCGGCTCCTGACAGTGGAGGGAGACATGCCCTGGATATCCTGAGCACGTGCAATGACTGAGTGGGTGAGTGGGTGGGTGAGTGAGTGAGTGAGTGAGTGAGTGAGTGAGTGAGTGAGTGAGTGAGTGAGTGAGTGAGTGAGTGAGTGGGTGGGTGGGTGGGTAGGTGAAAGGGTGAGTGTGTTTCTGTGTGTCTCAGGGTGAGATCCAATGGAATAATAAGGGGGCAGGCCATTGTATTGTAGCTCGGCGGTAACAGCCGCGAACTCAAAAAATGTCGCGGAAGGAGGAATCGCAATCCTTTTTCCATGGCTCTCCTTTTACTGCATTGTTCCCTCGACCATATTTTCCTCTACTTCTCTCTCTTAACTTTAGCCTCTGGCTCACTGTAGGCGCAGTAGGCCAGGGACGTTGGCGGTAAAGGTGTGGGTGGAGCCGCACCCCGCCACACCCGGGCGAAACAGGCCATCGGCGAGAGTGGAGACGACCTTAATCGCCAGCCGGCGTTTTACGGCCCTCCGCCTCTTCACCCGCGCCGGCGCGAGTACCGATCATTAGAGGGGGAGGGAGCGAGAGGAGGGGCGGAGAGAGAGAGAGAGAGATAGCGAGCGAACGGTGAGGGAGAGGGAGGCGGTGAGATTAAAGGAAAGCGATAAAAATGGGACAGGCGATACAAAGAAACACACACACACACACCACTCATTTGATCACCGCAAAACACACAAGCAGCGATGTTGTAGCTCTCATGCTCATGTATGCCGGACAGAATTAGACAAGGACACCGGTGTTTTTGCGCCGCTCTTGACCTGCCCGAAGCCTGCGCAGCCGGGGCCGGGCTGGCCGCAGCGGCGGCTGCAGCCGACCCAAATCCGCACACTTGTTCGCTGTTTAGCGCTCCGCCGAGTGGCTTCCTCCTCTCTTTTTTTTATGATGGATACTAAAGAGAGGCAGAGAGCAGAGCACAAAAACCAGTGAGTGAGGGAGGGAGGGAGAGAGAGAGAGAGAGAGAGAGAGAGAGAGAGAGAGAGAGAGAGAGAGAGAGAGAGAGAGAGAGAGAGAGAGAGAGAGAGAGAGAGAGAGAGAGAGAGAGAGAGAGAGAGAGAGACTGGGACAGAGCAGAAGCAAATGGAGCAAACGAAACGGTCAGACTGAGAGCGTCTCGTGTTGGTCCAGCAGCGCGACCAGGCGCGAGGTGCGCGGCTCTTAGACGAGTCCGCCCCGCCCCGCCCCGCCCCGCCCCGCCACAGGCCACAGCCGTGTCGATTACCAGGAACGCCCCGCCTCAGGCGAAGGGGTCGGCCCGGCCCGGCCCCGCCTGGCCCGCCGTTGTGAGCCTGAGTGAAACGCTAGGCGAGGCGAAGCAGCCCCTCCGCCTCCTCCCCTCTTGCTCTCAGCCCGAAGCTTGAGCCGGGTCGGGTTGGGTTGGGTGGAGCCGGACTCCAGTCATCAGGAAGTCGTAGCAGCCCGGGGCGGGGCGGGGCGGGGCGGGGCGGGGCGGGGCGGGGCGGGGCGGGGCGGGGCGGGGCGGGGCGGGGCGCGGGCAGTGGGGAGGTTAAGCGCCATTATGGTCGTCTGGCTGGACGGACCGGCGACCGGCAGCCCTGGAGCTGCAGACGTTCGGCAGACGCGAGGAGTGCGGGGAGCACATATACGTACATAAAGGTCACACAGAACGAGCACGCAGGTGTGTAAAAATTTCGCACTACCTGGAGTGTTCATTTTGATTCGTACGCGCTTGGGAAAGTAAGCATGTATACGTCACAAACACTCACTCGAATGTGCGACATTCGCAGACCGCAGACTTGGGATCAGAGGCGAAGCGAAGTCTTCTGCATTAGCTCGGGATATGACTTTTTACTCGTTCTTTACCACCACCTCTCTCCTGAGTGGTGAAAAGAACGAGTATTGTTCTCAGTCGGGTGTAACGCTTAACTGTCCACACTTTCATCTCAGATCTCACAATACCTACAGGCATAATAGTTATACCATTCTAAACTGGAAACGCTGGTCATTATTCCAACAATGAACTATTTTTCAAGTTTAATAGTATTATTTTGAGAACACTTAACAAATTTTGCGTGTTTTCATTCTAAGTCCCATAACCCAACTATATGAGTGGAGTTTTCAATCTCATCAAGCACAATACCCACAGACATGAAACTTGCGCTGATCTCAGCTTGAAGCCTTCTTCTGCATTGCAGCAATGAACCTTTTTACTCGTTCTTTACCACCACCTCTCTCTTGAGTGGTGAAAAGAACGAGTATTGTTCTCAGTCGAGTGTAACCCTTAACTGTCCACACTTTCATCTCAGATCTCACAATACCTAAAGGCATAATAGTTATACCATTCGAAACTGGAAATGCTGGTCTTTATTCCAACAATGAACTATTTTTCAAGTTTAATAGTATTATTTTGAGAACACTTAACAAATTTTGAATGTTTTCATTCTAAGTCCATAACCCAACTTATAAGTGGAGTTTTCAATCTCAGCAAGCACAATACCCACAGACATGAAACTTGCACTGATCTCAGCTAGAAGCCTTCCTCTGCATTGCAGCAATGAACCTTTTTTAACGTTTAATAGTATTATTTTGAGAACTCTTAACAAATTTTGTGCGAGTTTTCATTCTAAGTCCCCGAGTCTAGTCGTAGCCCGAGTCGGCTCGCGCCAGCTCGCGCTCCTTTTATGCGCCCCAACAATCGGACCCGAGCGGGAGGGCCGAGAAGGCCCGAGCACCCAAGCCAAGCAAAGGCGAGTGTCCCGGGAAAAACTTCCCCTGCACACACGAACTGTGATGAAATCTGAGATTGAAATGTCTTCACTCGACTCACATCACGTTTTATACACTCCTACCTCTGTAGCACATAATTATGTAAAGAACGAGTTCCATACTTATCACAAAATTAATTTTGTGTTCTATTTGGCCCTTGTTTAACGTTTAATAGTATTATTTTGAGAACTCTTAACAAATTTTGTGCGAGTTTTCATTCTAAGTCCCCGAGTCTAGTCCTAGCCCGAGTCGGCTCGCGCCAGCTCGCGCTCCTTTATGCGCCCCAACAATCGGACCCGAGCGGGAGGGCCAAAGAAGGGCCGAGCACCCGAGCCGAGCAAGGCAAGGGCGAGTGTCCCGGGATAAACTTCCCCTGCACACACGAACTGTGATGAAATCTGAGATGAAAATGTCTTCACTCGACTCACATCATGTTTTACACTCCTACCTCTGTAGCACATAATTATGTAAAGAACGAGTTCCATACTTATCACAAAATTCATTTTGTGTTCTATTTGGCCCTTGTTTTTTTTACACCTGGGTCCCAACTAGAAGAACCTGACGGAGTTGGCGCTGGCCATCGGACATTAGGAAAGTTGTCTTGTTATTTTCTCTGGCCCCCCTGCTGTTTATTTATCCCCAACTTTTCACATCTATCGCGTAAATGAGAAGATCGCGCAAGGCCCTGGAGCCAGGAGGACGTGTGGCGGGGTAGGGTTAGGTGGGGTCTGCTGGGGTGGGGTAGGGCGGGCGCGAGAGGAAAAGCACAACCAAGTCAAACAGGCGGTGCGGTAGGCCTTGCTGGCCTGCTGGCCTCGCCAGGTGAGGCAGAGGCAAGGGCGGGCCAAGGGTGTTGCGGAAGCAGGCGCAATCTCGATGTAGAGGGTGGAGAGAAGGGTGCCTCGGCACTGGGCTTATTGGGGGCAGTGGAGAGGATGGAGAGAAAGAGAGAAAGCGGCTGCAAAGAGGCAGGGCAAGTCGCAGCAGAAAAAAGGGGAGAAAAGAAGAACGCGGTCAGCTGTTTTGTTTGTTTCTGATTCCAACTGGTCGCGCGGGTCAAGACACCGCGGAAAAGGTATGCTTACAACGACGTTGGACGAAAACTTAGAAACAGGAAATTAAGGAATGGCACGGTCCGACTCAGCGAGGGCCTCTCTTTTGACGCCGCAGACTTGCAGACACGAGCCGCGCGCCGCCAACTTCTAAGCCCTCTAATTACGGCAAAGTTTTTAATGCACGTTACTCGTGCCCTGTGTCCTGGGCCGGAGCCTGAGGCCCCTCAGCCGCTCAGGTCTCAGGTCTCCCCCGCCTGGCGGTGATAAACGACAAAAATTAGCGAGGAAGAAAACAAGGAGCGATGCTAGAGTAGGGTTGCAACAAGAACCGGTCTCGTTTCATAAGTATGAAACAAGATCCGATCAAAACAGTCAGTCCCCTCCCCTGCCCCGCAGAGCGCGCGCTTTCATTATTGTCTGTCATTTTTGGTCGTGGGTTCGTATGGGCTGGAGAGTGTCTTTCCGCAACAGCGGCGAAGTAAAGGTAAAACCTATGGGTAAGGGCCTTCCTCTGCCGCCCGGCCACAAAACAGAAAAACACACAAACACACACACACACACACAGAGGCGCACGCGCGCGAGGCCAGTTTTATTTGAAACTCGTAAACCACGAAGACGTCCGGCCCCGCGGGGAGCCCCACTTGCGCCCACCTGATGGCCCCGGCCGCCGCCCGGCCGCGGTCATGACGCGACTCATGGCGATACCTATCTCCTGGATGAGGGCGCGCCCAGCGCGAGCCCAGCGCCCACCAGGACCCCCGCCGTACGCGCGCATACGCCCCAGCTCCCCACCAATACTCGTGCAGAAGGACTCTCTCCGCAATCTAATCCAACTCTCCCTACACCTCTCTCTCTCTCTCTCTCTCTCTCTCTCTCTCTCTCTCTCTCTCTCTCTTGTTTCAGCACCGCCTCTGCTTCCGATTGGCCTCGGCCCTGGCTCAACTCTGCCACCCGCACTCTACCTCTCTCTTGCCCCCGCCGAGGCCCTCCTGAACGCGCCGCCCGCGCGCTGTTTCTTGCGCCGCCCGCACCGAGCCGCCCGCCGCCCAATAGGATGATTCCGCACAGAGGGTTAGTTTCTCACTCTCACTCACGTGTGTCGGCCATAAGAAGCAAGAGAGAGAGAGAGAGAGAGAGAGAGAGAGAGAGAGAGAACACTACTGCACGCTGTTGGGAATCATCGTACAGCAGCGCCAGGGTCGCCAGGGTCTATACGTCGAGAGACAAGGGTGGTGGAGGGAGGACAGCCTTGTAGGCAGACGAGCCCGGCTGGGGGCGGCAGGCGGCAGGGGGTCTCGACCCTGTTCTCTGCCGCTGCAAACTTTGACAAAAGCGGGTCGCCGGGCCGGCGGGCCGGTCACCACAGCAGCCCAGGCAGGGGCTGGCTGGGGCTGGCTGGGGCGGGCGGGGCAGCGCCAGGGGTGGATAGAGAAGCGGGGTGATTCCGCACACTGGTTTCGTCGCTCTCTCCTTGTCGCACTCATGGTACACGGCCATAAGGTGCAAGAGAGAGGGCACTACAAAACGGTGTTCGGAATCGCCTTGCAGGGCGGGACAGAGCAGGGCAGGGCAGGGGTAGGGCAAGGGCAGGGCGGGGCAGGGCGGGGCAGGGGCAGGGCAGGGCAGGCAGCAGGCAGCACACGCCCCAGCTGATCCCCTCGCTACGCTGCCGCGCACGCCGCATTCACTCACATCACACGCGCCCTAATCACGCGGCCACCACCGCGGCGCGCCACTGCAGCGGGGCTGAGCCGCTCTGGCCTGACAGGATCCCCCTCCTCTCTCCTCTCTCTCTCTCTCTCTCTCTCTCTCTCTCTCTCTCTCTCTCTCTCTCTCTCTCTCTCTCCCCCCCCTCTCTCTCTCTCTCGTTTTATTTAATATATTACTATATGTTTACCATAATGTGCCTGTAATGATGTGTATATTTCTCTCTAATACTGGTACTGTAGTTTGACTGAATATATTTATGTAGAGTTCTTGTGCTGTGAGAACCTATCTAAGAGAGCACGTCTTTATTTGTAGTGAGACTTTTAGTCCTTTTAATATGGACCTCAATTAACTAATTTAATCTAATTTAATCTGCTCTCTCTCTCTTCTCCCTCTCTGTCTGCCTCGCGGTCGCGAAACGTTATGCTGCGAGTAGCGGCTCGAGACGAGGCCGAGCTGCACGTGGCAGCATGAGAGAAGGGCGCCCTGAGGTTATGGTAGGAAAAAATGTAAAATTACTGGCACTTTTTTATTTTTATTTTTTTGTACGAGATGCTTTGGACCCCACGCACGTCATGATAATAAGCACAAAGCTGACCGCGCGACGAGGGGTGCGGGTGTGCTGTGTGGGGCGGGGGCGGCGCGGTGGATCCGCTGCACATGAAACATGTGGTAATGATGCTCGCGACACACAGCGTTATCGGCCACGTGCCACGCCAAAATGCGATGCGGTCGAATGTCAAAGCGGTCCAGCCAGACGGGAGCGAGCCGATAATAAATAAACCTCGGGACACACAACATCGATTTGGGCGGCAGCAAAGAGGAGGAGGGTGGAGGGGAGGGGGGGTCGGAGCAGGAGACAGGAGGAGGGGGGAAGAGATGCCCTCCCGCGCAAAGCAAGTGCGCGCTAATGGCAGGTCACCCCGCCCCGCCCCGCCCCGCCCCGCCCCGCCCCGCCCCGCCCCGCCCCGCCACGGCGCCAGCGGCGCGCCGCCGCCGCCCACATTGACTGCAGCATTGACTGCGCGCGATCGCCTCGCGTAGCCGCGCCGCGCCCTTCCGCTTTTGGGGCGTTTGCTTCGCTTCTCGTTTCAGGGCGATAAGAATGTGCCGAGCACGCGGACTGATCGGATCTCACGCGAAGGGGCCATAACTCCCTGGTTGGCAGGCGGGCCTTGGCGCGCAGTGCGGCAGCAGCTGGCCGGCTGGAGAGGAGAGTTATCAGCCCCGCCCCGCCCCGCCCCGCCCCGCCCCGCCCCGCCCCGCCCCGCCGCGCCCCGCCCCGCCCCGCCGCGCCGCGCCCCGCCCCGCCCCGCCCCGCCCCGCCCCGCCCGCGCCGATCAAACGCCTTTCTCACCCTCCACCCGGATACAACTAACTTTCTTTGGTTCTCTGTCGGAAACGACGGAACAGACCGAGTCTTATATAAAGTATAAGCCGTTCTCCTAAAGAGTTCGGCCCATCATTTCCGCCGCTTTCCTCTTATTCGCGCTTCTTTGGGGATCATTTTCTACCCCTGGCGCGAGCAGAGAAGAGACACTAACATATTGAGTAGGGGGTAGTTCGTAAAAACGCGGGTATGAACGAAGAGTGTCTCTTTTTTCACCACTTGCTTTTTCCAGTGCTGAGGGGCGAGAGTCGAGGGGGTAGACAGGAAACCTGTGACCTGGCCCGTACCAGGTCACTTGGACAGGAAGGAACACGCCGGGGGTGGGGGGAGTGGGGACACGGCGCTTTGTTGTCCTAATGACGAGCGATTATCACAGTGGGAGGCCCTCCACCTGCCAAAGGGCCTGGAGCTGGAGCCCTACGCAGCCCGGCCCGGCCGCAGGCCCCTGGCCCGTCCACTCCGCACGGCGCACGGCCCCCCCTCCGACCCGCTGCCCTTTAGTAACAATAATAATAATTATAAGTACTAAATGGGCCGCCTCGGGAAGCCTCAGTGTGCTTTAAATACGCAGCAGCTTAAAACGGTTAAAAAAAAAAACAATAGAATTTTTCGGTCCGTGGAGGCCACTGTGAAAATTACCAATAACAAGCACGTATCGACTTGAAATCCAGTCACGAGCAAGACTGGTCCGTCGTAAATTTATAACATTTCTCGTGATTCTATATTTTACAAATTATATCGGAAATCTTCAAAGATAGTTTTCACAGTTGCGGGGAAGATCATGATACGACTTAATGTGACTCGAATACAAATTCCAATTTGATTACAAAAAGGGCTGTGAACTCGGCTTTGAATCGCTTTGAATCAGCAAGCTGTAGTTGAGATCAAAGAACCTCACGCCCAGGGTACGACCTTGTACTGCACGGTACAGGAAATTTTTCCATGTATAAGATGTCGTACACAATTACAAATTAAGATCGTAAATGTTCAAGCACCGCGCATCGTCTTAGATTCGAATAACGAGCAAGAGTGGGAGGTTGTCGGAGGTTGTACGTGTACGACACGTGGCAAATTACAAAACATATCGTACACGTAATAACATTCATTTTTTACAATCGGCGGTGAGCCCAGCCCAGAGCCAGCTCATAGCGACCAGAGCAAGCAGGGCTTCATCCACCACAAAGGTCAAATTAAAACGCCACCACTCTATTCTCGTCGTCTCCCGCTCCTGCCCGGCCGCAATTCGGAAAAGTGAGACAATGTCGTGGGGTAATTAAAACGCAGAGGTCTGGTTTGCCTGCGAGGACATTGACACTCCAGGCCGCCGTGCTGGGCGGGACCAGAGCCCCGGACCGGCTGCCCTCCACCCCTACCCCTACTGTTAAGCAAGCTCGTGGGTCTGGTGTCAGGGCGCGGGGCGGGGGAGGGGGCGGGGCGGGGCGCGGAGGGGAGGGGGGGGGGAAATGTGCATTTGGCTCGGGGTAATGTTGACCCCGACCCCTCGCCTCGCACGTCCTTGCCCGCCCGGCCAGGCCAGGCCCGGCTGGGCCGCTGCTTGGACAACAACCTCCCCTCGAATGTGGGCCTATTCGGCATCGGCGCCCCGCCCAGCGCCCCGCCCAGCGCCCCGCCCAGCGCCCCGCACAGCGCCCCGCCCAGCGCCCCGCCCAGCGCCCCGCACAGCGCCCCGCACAGCGCCCCGCACAGCGCCCCGCCCAGCGCCCCGCCCAGCGCCCCGCCCAGCGCCCCGCACAACGCCCCGCCCAGCGCCCCGCACAGCGCACCCCTAGCGCGCTCTGGCCCGGCCTGGTTTTGGGTTGTTCACCCCCGCACCTACTGCGAGAGCCACACCACCATTACGCCGCGCGACGCCACGCCGCGCCACGAGGCACCAGGGACCGCCCCTTTTCCATTCGAAACGAAGAAGACTTATGCTCACCGCGTATGGAATTGCCTGTGCGGGTGGGGAGGGCGGGGTGGGGCGGGGCGGGGCGGGGCGGGGCGGGGCGGGGCGGGGCGGGGCGGGGCGGGGCGGGGCGGGGCGGGGCGGGGCGGGGCGGAGCGAGCGGCCGCGCCCCGAGGGGGTTGCACGGACCAAAGGCGGGGTGCGAGGGGACGAGGGTGTATCGCAGTGTGAGCTCACTGGCACCCCGCCGCGCCGGGCCGGGCCGGGCCATGATGGGCCTCTCTCACTTTGCCCGGCCGGGCCGGGCCGGGCCGGGTGCCGCAGGGCGCCGCAGGGCATGACCCGCAGGCCTGCTGGGCCACACACACGGCAACAGGTGCAGCGGTAGGTCAGACCAGGCCGAGCCCTTAGGGGCGTGCACCGCGAGCAGCAGGGGCAGCAGGCTGCGCGTGAGACCGGAAGTAGCTGCTGACAGCTACCGCCCACCCGCACGCGCGCCACCGGAAGTGCTGCGCAGGGCCGACACAACAATAACAGTAACGTGTGGCACGCGATAGAGACAGGACGCAGGGAGCGCTTGGTGATGGTTGTGGTGGTGGAGGTGGTGAGATTCCAGCAAATGCGCCAGCACGCTATCGGCGCATCATCGTGGAGAGTGTCGGCTCCACGACGCAGTTCCACGCCCGCAGCCTAGGCGCCCGCGCCCGCAGGGCCGGGGAGGGGGGGGGGGCTAGGGGGCCCGCGGGGGCGGCTTGGGCCGCGGGAACAGGGCGTATGGTATAGGACGCTCCTCAGCGCCCGGGGCGGGGACGGCCAGTCGGGCTTACTAGCTTATACCAATGGGAACAGGGCGGGGATCGGGATCGGCGACACACTCGCGGACATTACGCCAGCGCTTCTCGACAGAAATGTGCCCACTCACACGGACCGGTCCCTTCCGGTCCCGTCCGGTCCCGTCCGGTCGGCTCTGGGCCGCGGCACGTGGACGAGAGAGAGGGTCCCCAAGGGTACCAGAGAGTCACTGACCTTGCAATATTTCCACGAGCGTCGTCCGACCAGTCGGCTCGACCCCAGGGGATAGAATTGGGGCAAACGACAGGCCATTGGCTCGATGCGGGACAGAAGGGGGGTGGAGGAGCAGGACGACGACGACGACGATGAGAAGGAGGAGGAGGAGGAGCAGGAGGAGGAGGAGGAGGAGGAGGAGGAGGAGGAGGAGGAGGAGGAGGAGGAGGAGGAGAAGGAGGAGGAGGAGGAGGAGGCGGAGGAAGAGGAGGAGGAGGAGGAGGAGGAGGAGGAGGAGGAGGAGGAGGAGGAGGAGGAGGAGGAGGAGGAGGAGGACGAGGAGGAGGAGGACGAGGACGAGGAGGAGGACGAGGACGAGGACGGTGACGAAGAGGAGGAGGAAAAGGGGAGGGTGAGAACGCAGCGAGGCGACGCACCCCCCACCCCCCACCCCCCACCCCACCCCCTCCTTCCCCCGGGGTGTCACGGCGGTAAGAAGTAGGGTAAAAGTACCAAACATGGATCAGGTACCAAACATGGATCATTTCTGTTTGGCGGGTTCTAACGGCTGACTGGGTCGACTGAATTAAAAATTTCAAAGTTCCTCAGGTAGACGACTACATATGCAATCATATGTGTATGTGACATTTTATTGTCTGCTCGCTCCTCTGCCCGCTGGAGCTCGCCGAAAAACAGTCTGCACAACAGACCTCGTCAAAGCGCGCAAAAAGACAAGGCAAGATACATGGCTCTACTTATTTCGTATTAGTAAGAAAACTAACCGGAGGAAATACTTGGTACTCGATGAGAAGACACTTTAAGATATGCCTTTTAAGACTCTGAAGGTTTTGATCCTTTACCTTCAGTATTTTGAAAATGCGGGTAGGGGTAAAAACATAGAATTCGAACCGTCCTCAAGTAACTTCTTTAGTTTGCGCCTCAATATCAGTCATTAGAAATCGTCCATGCGTGATGCCACTTTGCACACGGCAAAATATGACCAAAATAAAGGGATTGATGCAAACAAACAGCACAAATTTCCAATTGAAAACTTTTTACAAGCGTTTACATCTTCCATTGCGCCTTACGAGAGGTCCGGGTAGGCAACCTGGCGCACACATTAGATCTCTTTCCACTCTTAGCGCCCTAAGGATCACGTGACTGAGCAAGAAAATACAATAATTTCAAAAGCGTATGTTTTAAGTTTATAGAACAGGTTTCAGGCAACATTTCTACCACGAATCGGAGGGTCTATGTCACGTGGTTAGTTAGGATATATAGAAAAGAACCGAATTTCTCGTTAAAGAAATGCCACTTTCCCAGGCCCTATATCAGCCCCGAAGATGCAAATGGGCGGCAGCAAGTTGTAATTTCGTGAGCAGAGTAGTGAGAGAAACACGTTGGTATAAGAAACTATTTATTTCGTAGACAGACGAGCCTGCAAAACGTATCCAAACAAGCCTAAGTTTTGATCCATGTTTGGGTCAGCGTCCAAACATGGATCACAACCCCTAAAAGGGGGAAGGGGTTGTTTTGGGATAAAACAAAAAAAGTTGCCTTCCCCTAACACTGTTGTGTATCACATATGTGAAGGACAACAGTCTAGCTTGGTGATCCATGTTTGGGTCCCTCCACCCAAACATGGATCAAAATTGGAGGTCATGGAAATTCCCTATAACTCCGAAAGTATTGGAGCTAGGAACTTTATTCCCTCAGGATATCTTCCCTGGGGGTTAAAACTACACACCGATGAAAAAAAAATATGCTCATTCTACCTTTATCGATCCCAAAACTGTGGTTTTCCGAAAAATGATCCATGTTTGGTACTTTTACCCTAGGTGCTGTGGGGCTTGGCTCTGGGCGGAGAAGCAGAGGGGAGCAGGGAAGGAGTACCACGACAAGAACAACGAGATGCCCTGTTCGTCCCCCTCTTGTTCCACGAACACAATACACCAACGATATCGAGTTGGCAAAGAACCGCAATCTCCGTCCGCTACCCGGCGGGGGCGGGGCTCCTCGCCCGCCCGGGCCGGGCCCCCCCGCGCCGCGCGGGGTCGTGCACGACGGTGCTGGCCGCGCGGTGACCGGAGGCGATGCCGCGCCACGCCACGCCACGCCACAAGGAATAAATGTGGTTGTTTACACGACGCGGGTCGGGCGGGACGCGACGCGACGGTTCGAGCTGAGGGGGGAGGGAGAGTGGCATCCTTGCCTTGGCTCCGCTTCCACGCACCGCCACACAAAAATGACAGATACAGTTCCGGTACCCAGGAGAGGTGCGGTCGGGCCCCGCCACCGCCCCGCCCCGCAGAGCCCAAGGCCGGTTGAGCGGGCGGGGCGGGGCGCGACCGGGCGGGACTCGACGAGACGACGCCCTGATAAGACTACACGACACGACAGGCTCGCTCGCACGCACCGCCCAGGTCCCTCCCGCTGGGACGTAACCGTTTCAGAAGAAACCAACAAGCTGTTTCCCCTCCCGAAATCAAATTCCGGCCGAACGCCGCGCTGTCCTTCCCCTTCCCTCCCCTATGTGTGCTGAGCTTGTGTTTCCCCTCTCAGCCGTAGTTTTTGTTGAATTTTCTCTATTTTTTTTCTTTCGTGGACAGCCCGGCCTGGCCCGGGCCGACCCAGCGTCAGGCCTGCGGTCGGGATAGCGTAGGGAGATTGCGGAGAGGCAGTAGGCGGCAATGTGTGTGCTGTGGCACGGGCCGGCGGGGGCGGGCGGGGAAAGAGGGAAGGGGATCCGATAGAGAGTGGACAAGCGGGAGCGAATCGAAAATAAAAAAATAAAAAAAAAACAGAGGAGCTGGTAGAGGGAAGGCCGTGTGCGACCGAAGAGGAACACACCAGGGGCCCACCGCTGGCCACAGATGCGTATATGTATATTTCTGTCTGCTCCTCTGCCGTTCCCGCTTTCACTCTCTCTCTCTCTCTCTCTCTCTCTCTCTCTCTCTCTCTCTCTCTCTCTCTCTCTCTCTCTCAGAGCCACAGCCGCCGTCCGTTTGACAAATGCCGGCGCCACTCGATATTTAACGCACAGCCCCCCTCCTCTCCTTCAACGACCTCTACTCCATCTCCACGCCGCGCCCTCGGCGCGTCGGCCATCCATCATCTCGGCCGCGGCGTGCGCGTCCTCCACCGCGCTACCGTCTCACCACATGTTGGCGCCCCGGCCCCGGGCCCGCACCCGCCCAAGAGTGGACGTCAAACAGCGTGGCCACAATCTCTATACAACACAACGTGCCGGCCCGACCGGTAGTCCACCTCCACCTCCCCCTCCTTCAGCACGGGCAGGAGCAAGGAGGCCGGACGAGCAAACAGTCCCGGCCCGGCGCGCCATAAACGTGACAACTCCACCCGTGGCCGCGGCCGGAGGGGAGCGTCTTCATCAGCAGACCAGCGGGGTGGCGGGGTGGGGTGGGCTGGGGTGGGATGGGTGGGGCTGCTCCTTATATCGGCCCCAGCCCTGCGCGGCCCAGCGCGTCCGCCTCAGCCAGCATCCTGCTTATTGTCCTCCCGCCTCGGGGGTTTGCGTAATAAACTACAGTCAACAGTCAAAGTACCTAATTTGGGACGAAATTCAACGTATTTTCAATATAACTTCTGATGTGCGAGTGATGTAAAAGGCGCTTCGGGAATGAAGATACTAGACACTTGGCACAAACTTTCCCCGTATCGCAAGGTTTTGCTATCGCCGCCCCTTTTCTGGAATCAGAGTGATAGGTTCTTTCCTCGCTCATTCCTTCACACTAACGAAACCATCGAAGTATTCAAACTTGAACTTCCCATCTTCAATTCGAACTTTGTCTACGTTACGTTATACCACAACACACCTCTACGTTAAACTTTAATTCTAAAACATATGATCTTTATTTTAAAAAAATACCAGTTTTTCTTTCAGTTTTACTATTCCCTCACAATAATTTTACCATAGTTAAAAAAAGCTCCGTTGTCTGTAAGGATTTCGTGAAATCGTATTTTTTTTTTCCCACAGTACTGTCTGTTCGCGAACAGAGATCTCCTGCCTCCCTGCCTCACCCGACGTCCGACTTGGTAGTCCCTTCCCCGCGTGTGCTTTTGCATACAGCACAGCGCTAAATATAAGGAGGCTACCAACAAAGCATCATAAGACTGGCGAAGCAGGCCGAGGCAAGGCGCGGCGAGGCAAGGCATTGCGAGGCGTTCCCAGTTCCCAGGGAGAGCGAAACACGCGGCGGGGCGGGGCGGGCCGGGGTGGGGCGAGGCCTTTCCGCTCCCCAGGTGCACATCTCTCTCCTCTCCCTTGCTCCCCTGCGCTCACGAAAACAGAGGAGGAGGAAGAGGAGGACGAGAAAGACGAGAACGAGGAGTAGGAGAAGGACAAGAAGGAGTGCCTCCTCACCACCAAGTTCAAGGCAACGGTCAAGTGCAACTCTGTGATTGTGGCGAGCAAACTCCAAAGAACTCGTTCCACTTTACTCCCCGCCGCCCCCGCGGCTGCGCGTGGCCCTCACTCACTCAATAAACTGGACGGGGCGGAACGGGTGAAAGCACCGCATCACGTCCGGTATTAGACCCGCCCTGCACCCCCTCCCCCCCCCTCCCACTGCCCCACCCCGACACACCACGCCCCGCCCCACCACGCCCCGCCCCACCCGCTCCCCGCCAAAACTTGGTGCGGTGTCCATGAAGCGACAAGTTTATATCTCCATCTCTTAGTATTTTCCTTTTATCATTCCAGAAATATAGAACGAAAAGACTTTCCTACACAGTGAACCCTTCCTATACGGCAGCACTAAAGCGCACTAAAGGTTACGATCAACCTTCTACCGTTGCTGTAAATTTCGCGTGCCGTGAATTTCGCCGCGCTTTATGAGACATTTACGGTAACTTGCATTTCGGTGCAGGGTAACTGTCGGGAAAAATGCTCCAGGTTTTGCCTGATCTTACGGGGCATTCAGGCGAGGGCCAAGGCCGAGCGCACGCCCCCCTTCCCCCCTTCTTCTCTACCGGCGCTACTGATCTGGACACAAGGAACACAGATATGGCAATATAAAAAATGCGCGAAATGTGATAGGAGATATATGGTGCAAAGGATACTATAACATGTGCAGGTAGCGCGGGCTAGGTAACACGGAGGACTACTGGCGCCGCGCTCGGCCCCGCACCCCGCCCTGCCCCACCCCGCCCCCGCCCCGCCCCGCTCTGACCGCTTCGCCCCGACCCCGACAAGCGCACTCCCTTTCCTTACTGCCGCTGGGATCCTGCCCGGCGGTGGAAACATTCGACGCCCCACAAAAGCAGAAACACACACGCGCGGACAAAGGGCGTACCTGCGGGGCGAGGTGGGGCGGGGCAAGGTGGGGCGGGGCGAGGCGGGGTGGGGCGGGGCGGAGCGGGGCGGGGCGGGGCGGAGCGCGGAGCGGGCTGCGCACTGAAACTGGCGCGTGGTCCACTCCCAGTAATCAGACTGCGCGGAGGAAAAATGGGTACACGGGTCGGGTCGGGTCGGGGCTTGCGGATACAACACAGCAAAGGCACCCGCTCCCGTCGCACGCTCTTCTGGGGCCCTCCGGCCCTAGTCGGGTCGCCTAACTTTCACAGCGGCGAGAGAATTGTAAGAGTACAAGTTAGAGCAGTGGTGGTGGAGGGTTGGGGCTGGGGGAGGGGGGGGGACGCGGAGGCCTAGCGAGGCCAGGACGCTAGGAGCGCGCGGGGGCAGCACCCTAACCCAGGTAGGCGCGGCGCTTTCGTGCTCCCCCCAGCCTGCCTAGCCGATGTGCCGCGCAATGCTCCAGGGGCGGGGCCGGGGCGGGACGGGGCGGGGCAGGGCAGAGCGCATCGAATCGGATTTGAAATTGTAACATAGGAGCAAGAACGTAGGAACATAAGAACGATAGCAGCCGGCTCCCACGACGTGTGGGGCGCGCTCCGCGCCCGCTGAGACGCTGCCCGAAGAGGGGGGGGGGGCTGAGCCAGACCCGCAGGCAAATGGCTGCTCGGCCAGAAGGTGTAATAAACACTAATGCAGTACAGCGGAGGACTCGCTCCCCGGGCCTGGGAGACGAGCCTAGCCACCCCACTGCTGCTCTCCGCGCGTGACAACGTCATCATAGGGCGAGGCGCCGCCCGCACTGCCGCCAGCTAGACACAACCGGAAACAAAAACACGCAAAAAAACAAAACAAAGAAAACTAAGTGGGCTTCTGGACGAAAAGGAAGAAAAAAACCCACTCGCAGCTCAGCAGGGGTCTTTCAAGCTTTACAGTGACAAGCTTCTTGGCAAACACTGTGATGTCAGAACTGCCTCACATTTTCCAGACCCCCGCTGTACCGCGAAAGAAGAAGAAGAAGAAGAAGAAGAAGAAGAAGAAGAAGAAGAAGAAGAAGAAGAAGAAAAAGCCTCGTCTTTTCCCAGGGGCTCCGCGCGTGCACCCGAAATCCAAGCCAAGAGCGATGTGTGGTATCGCTCTGTATCAAGTGACACGCGGAAGGGAGTAGTGGCGGCGCTACCCACGCCGAGGCAATCGGGAGGGAAATACAGTCACAAACACCAGGGGGCGCGGGGCGGCGGGTCCCAGGGGGTCCCAGCGGGGACGGCAAGGAGCGCGGGGCACGGCGGAGCGGGACGCGCTGCTGGGAACGCCTCGGAAACACGTAAAACACGTTCGCAGCTACTTTACCTTTACTCTTTCTGCAGCCCGAAGGCCCTGAACGCTAATGCCCTAGAGGAGGCAGGTCGGCGGGACGGGAAGCGGGGTGGGGGTGGGAATCGGTGGTGGGACAGTGAAAACCCGAGGGGGAATCACTCATGCAAAATGTGTACAACAATTTTGTTTTTACTTTTGATTTTTTAATTTTGATTTCTGAAGGAAACTTTCTGTCACTTTTTTTTACAAATTTTGATCTTTTACTCCCATGTCTATGATTTTTTTTTCATTTTATTTCGGTTTTTTGTTCATTTTTCTCGATTTTGTTGGATTTTTTTATTGTACTTTTTTCATGACTTTATTTTTATTTTTTTTAAAGAAGGGGGAGGGCGTACAACGATTTTCCGAAGTGATCTCTTCCCTCGGGGATAGCCGTTTCCCCTGTCCGGCACCCTATCACCTGTACTGTACCGGATGTTTCCTTGAATGCGTAACAGTGTTGCGCGATTGCATACCCGCCGCAGGGCTTCAGGGGCCATGGCGCCTTACGGGCCTATAGGGTAGGCAAACCCACCACACTGTTACGCATTCAAAGAAACACCCGGTACGTACGGGGGCTCGCGGCTCAGCGCGGGGCGGGGTGGGGCGGGGTGGGGCGGGGTGGGGCGGGGCGGGGGCTCGACTTGATGGCTCAGCTTTTGCCGCCGGCTGCCCGGCCCGGCTGCACAATATCGAGTGCAGCATGCATGGCGCGGCGCGTCGTGACGGTGTGTGTGACGGGGCGGGGCGGGGCGGGGCAAGGCGGGCCGCATCGCTAACAGTGCAAGGGGCGGGTGAGGCGCGCCCGGGGCGTACCTGTACGTGTGCAAGGTGCAAGGCTGAGGAGCAGCGGGGCACTGAAAGAAATACGGTAGGCACTTACGTTAGGCGCCTACGGTGCGGAACTTCTTTTTCATGTACGATAGAGACCTGCAACGAGCGAGCTACGCGAGCTACGCGAGCTAGACCCCTTTTTGGACAGGTGAGAGGGGGGGTGGAAACAGCATTTAGCTCGCGTAGCTCGTTCGTTGCAGGTCTCTAATGTACGGTCATAGGGTAACGGCATAGACTGCGCTCTGTGCTTACATGGATGGTGGCCCGTTTACTCCGTTGTTTTTGTAAGGATGCAACCCATTCTACTTGGGCTGAGCGAGAGCGGGGGAAGGGGGAACGGCCCCTCCTAACCTCTCGCCCTCGCTCAGCTTAAGTAGAATGGACTGCATACTAGCGAAAACAACGGAGAAAATTGCCCTTTTTTTTTTTTTTGAGGTTAAAAAGTGCATCGAAGGACCTTGACATTCTTGTAAGTGCCGCGAGCGGTACAGACCGTGGCCAATAATTACGGTCCGGACCAGGCAACAAATTTACGGTTCGGCCCGAGCGAGCGCATTCCCCGCGCGTGGGTTTTTCTACCAGCAGAAGCGAACGCCACAAATCGGGAGCGCCGCTAACGACCGAGCCCGGGTGGGGCGGGGCTGAGAGCTGAGAGTGGCACTCACCCCACTCCACTGGGCGCGGCGGGGTGCGGTGGAGTACTGCGGGGTGCGGTGGAGTACTGCGGGGCGCGCACGGGTTAGGGTTCCAAAAGCCGGAAAAAAAAACATGAAAAATATGGAAAAAAACCGTATTTTTCGGTTTTTTATTTTTGCAAATTTTCCGAAAAATATGCTTTTTTCGCTTTTTTGTATGAATTGTTGTTTTTTTATGCTAATTGAGCTTTTAGGCACTGGTATTAATAGATAACGTCATAGGTATTAGTTTGGAAATATTTAAAGGAATCTCCCTGTTTTAGAGCCACTGGGCCCTCCGTGCTTCGCGTTAACCGTCTAACTCACGTTTTTGAGGGCAAGATAATATTTTAAAGGAATCTCCCTGTTTTAGAGCCACTGGGCCCTCCGTGCTTCGCGTTAACCGTCTAACTCACGTTTTTGAGGGCAAGATAATATTTTTCCGTTTTTTTCGGAAAAAAACCGTTTTTTTCCATGGTTTTTTTCCAAAAAAATATTTTTCCCGCTTTTTTAGAACCCTAGCACGGGTACACCCGCACACGCCTCTCCGCGACACTTCACACGCCCGGAAACGGTGCTCCTCCCCGCCACAAACCAGTTTTGGTGTGCCAAGTGTCACACACGCCACCCCAACTCAAAAATGTAGCGCAACTGAACGCTACTTTATCGATGTGGTGCAACCTCAACACACTCCTCGGCCCGGGCGGCGCGGCCCGACTCCGGCTGAGAGGCGAGACCGCGGTGACCGCCGTGCAGGTAGGCCAGCCCGCAGAGCAGCGCTGCCCGCCCCCCGGGAACGTGGCCTACCTCCCGGGCGCCCTAGGGACGCAACGGTAGCAGACGCCACCACGTGCTCCCTTTGCACGCGGGAGAAAAAGCGAGAGAGAGAGACAGAAGATACTAACAGAGGAGGCCGCGCGCCGGGCCGGGCTCGGGACTCTGCCAGCGCAGAGTTTGCAGACGCGTCGGTATTCGTAAACTCGCGCGGTGCAAGCTCCTGCGGTGCATGACTACTATGCGGACGGAAGCCAACTTCTGCTTCTTCTCGGCTCTGTCTGCACGTGTCCTTAGCCCATCGTGTGGCGGGGCGGGGCGGGCGGGGCGGGGCGGGTGGGGCGCCAGGCGCCACACAGCGCAGCGCCCACGGCACGGCAAAGTCCGCAGAACGGGTTTATGGTAAGGTTTACAGCCGCGCTTCGCCCGCGCCGCCGCGTCTCTCTGCATGTTTGTAATTTTCTTCGTTTGAACGCCGCCTCGTCTCGCCTCGCCTCGCTCACTACCACTACCTCCACACCGGCTCGGCCCGGCCCGGCCGTAGACCGCACGCCGCACAGCGCCGCCCGCAGCACCGCGAGCTGAGACGCGAGCGTGCGCGCCAGTGCTCCCCGATGACTGCAATAAGACGGCCATATAGAGTACCACGGACTTATAGCATCGTCAAGAGAGGGGGGGGGGGAGGGGAGACACTAGGGCTAGAAAGATTAAAAAATTATAAAAAAAGAGAGAACGACCAAAGAGAAGTTTTTGATAAGTCAACACTGGTAAACCAAGTGTGCAACTGCTCAACACTTGTGAGTGTGCATAACTAGCCAGTCTGCACGTGCAAGTGTGTAACTCATCAGCTGTGCAATTGCAAGTGTGTAACTCGTCAGCTATGCAATTGCATGTGTCAAACTCGTCAGTTGCACACTTGTGAGTGTATACAATTATCGAGTTGAACACTCACAAGTGTATACAACTGGCGAGTTTGATACTTGCAAATATCGCAATAACCTCTGCAATAACTAGCGATAAACGACATAGCCACCAACTACCTCAGCGGAGAGCAAACCGAACGGTACCCTCATCAAGTAGAGCCCCCCAACACTAGGTCACTCCGAGGTCACTCCGAGGTCACTCCCACGTCACTCCCGCCCCGCGCGGCCCATCCTTCTTCAGTAACGTCCACCCACCAATCATCTCGAGTTCAAAATAAGAACGCACCGCGAGGCCGCGAGGCGCAGAACTCTGCGAGGACGTCGGACGCCCGAATCTTATTGGGAGGTATCGGGTGTTCCAAGCAGAGCTCTGCAAAAACGCCTCTGGCGACCGACTGCACCGACCGGAGCGCGGTCGGTGAGCTGGGCACGCCGACCGCTTGGTCCGGTCGGTCGGCGTTGCCACCGACCGACCGGGGTTCGGTCGGCGGCGACCGCGCCGCGGCCGGCAGAGGCGAGGCGGTCTCTGATGGCTTGCCAGCTTCCAGCTGCCCAGTCACCTGCGGCCGAGAGCCGAAGGCACGGCTGAATCTCCGGCGGACAAAGCCGAGATGCGCTCGGGCTATATTGTCGCTCTCTCTCGCACACGCGCACGCGGTCGGCGTCGACCGGGGCCCGGTCGGTGCGGTCGGTCGCCAGAGGCGTTTTTGCAGAGCTCTGGTTCCAAGCGGACAAAGGCGACTGTGTGTCTCTGTGCGTGTGTGTGTGTGTGTGCGCGCGTGTGTGTTCGGTAGAGTAGAGATATACGTGGGGGCCTGCAAGAAAAAAAAAAAGAGATTCGCTAAATAAGGAGCTAATATATCAGCTAATATGGCACCAGCTGAAATTATTACCTGCGTTCTCTCAACTAATTTTTGCCTGATAAAGCTATCAGCGTTAGCTTCGCTAGATTGAGCGTTTGAAAGTACAGCAAAAACAAAAAACAAAAACAAAATTGCAAGGCGCCTAATATTTCACCTAGTGTCTAGTGTCTGTCCAGTTCGTTTTGTTTTCCGTGTGCTGGGCACACGCGCCCCTCCCCAGACCGGGGAGTAACATAAAACTATATTCGAGGACGACAACAGAGGCGGGTGTGTATGTTCAATTATTCGCTTGTTTGCGTTGTGTGGTGCTTTTCGCGGAGACCATGGGGCCGCGCGAGGCGGGGGTCGCGCGTCGAGGGAGCGCAAGAGTCGGGGGAGACAGCGCGCGGGGGTGGGGGTGGGGGAGGGGGACCGCTCTCCCCCGCCCTGCCCTGCCGCGTGGGAGAGGGATGGAGTGCGCGCACTCCACCAGGCTGCTCTGCTTGTATTTTTCACCGCACGCGGCCCGGCCCGAGGTGTGGTGGGGCGGGGCGGGGCGGGGCGGGGCTAGAGAGACTCAGAGGGAGAGAGGCGTCAACTCGCCGCGCTGCGAGAAGCGCCGTGGTTGGATAGTTCCAGCGTGAGCTACCGGTCGCTGATTGGCCGGCTGGAGTGACGTCACGCAGTGGACGTGCAGAAATCAGACAGGATCGCATCTAGCCGGCCGGGCCTCGAGCACGACCCGAACCGACCCTCGGCGGATCCGGTGGCAGGGGATTACCGAGGGGATTAGGCGGCTTAGCGGAGGGGTGCTGCCTGTTCCGATTGCATAGTGTTCCGTTCTATTTTTTTAGGATATCATTTCAGAATCGTATTCGGCTTAAAATAGTAATTCGATTGAGTCCAAACGGCATGTTCATACTCCAATTTTTAGTCTGAACGTGCCAGCATGCAATAATTGAACGTTCGGACACGTTCAGACCAAAACTTGGAGTATGAACATGCCGTTTGGACTCAATCGAACTACATTTTTAAGCCGAATACGATTCTGAAATAATATCATAAAAGTATTGAACGGAACACTTTTCGAACGGAACAGGCAGCCACCCCTCCGCTAACACGCCTAATCTCCTCGGTAATCCCCTGTAACTGGGCGCGACGAGGGTCGGCCGAGGTCGCCTGGCCGGTCTGTCCGAGAGTGTGTGAAGCGGCAGGCTGCGACTCGCTACCCGCACCTTCTCAGAAAGCGCTTATCCCACGCGAGTGCGTCGGCCAATCAGAGCCTTGCCCAGAGCTCACGCTGGAACTATCCAACCACGGCGCTTCTCGCCGCGCGGCGAGTTGACGCCTCTCTCCCTCTGAGTCTCTCTAGGCGGGGCGGGGCGGGGCCAGGCGGGGCGGGGCGGGGCGGGGCGCAAGACGCGCGCCTCGCAAAGCTCGCGCGGGCACCTCATTTCATCCGCCTGCTTACGACCGAGAACACCTTATAAAACAGTTTCCTCGTCGCCGCTGCCGGCCCCACCGGGGCCCCGCCCCGCCCCGCCCCGCCCCGCCCCGCCCCGCCCCGCCCCGCCCCGCCCCGCCCTGCTCCACCCCCACTACACGGCATAGCGGAGTTTCAGCACCGCGGGCTAAACACGTCATATTTGCATTCTCTCTGCTGCGCCACGCCTCGCCACGCCCCGCCACGCCCCGCCACGCCCCACGACACCTCCTCGCCTCGCCCCGCCCCGCCCCGCCCCGCCACCCAGAGAGATTCTCACGTGTCTGATTCAATCACAGAGCAGAGGGTACGGGCGTACGGGCTTGGCCGCCCGCCGCGCGCAGCATGTGCCTCAAGGCTGCCCGCCGCCCCAACCCCCAACCCGCGGCCGCCCAGGTCTGGAACCAGCACGTTAGGAATTACTCGCCAAATTTCACACTTCTCAGGCCTTTCCGATGGATCTGGACCGGAACCCATAACGGTTAAAACGACGGTTCTAGGTTCCAGTCCAGATCCATCGGAAAGGCCTATTGCGAGTAAAGGGAGAGGGAGACATGCAAAACATTCAAAGCGCACAAGTACTGTATGTCAATAATAAAAACCTCTTTCAATTTGCGTTAATCTCTTTACAGATACCGCTTGCGACTTTATCACGTCGTGACGGCCGTAGCCGAATCACTTCTCAAACGACCCGGCACTATCGGCTCGGCCCGGCCCGCCGGGACTGATTCACAGACGCGCGGGGTCAGTGCGGGGCGGCGGTCGGCGCGGGTCGAGACCGTCGAGACGTGGTCGAGGGTCGGCAGGAATCAAGTAGAAACAAAACAGGAGAAGAAAAACCGTTCTTGGCGTGGGGATGGTAAATAATGTGTGTGTGGGGGGGGGGGGGGGCTGCTGACCGCTGCCTCTTTCTTGGAGCAGAAGCGGACAGTAAATAGCGAAGGATTAACCGCGACCACGTCCACGCGCCACCGCGCCTCCAGACGCTGTCATATCGCACGGAGGCGGGCGCATGCAGTGCACGCGGCACTGTGGCACTTCGCAAGAGCGGTGGGCGTGGGCGGGCGGGGCGACACGGTCTTACACACGCCCTCATTTCCCCGGTTGACGCTGACGGGACTGGAGGAGTGTGGACTCGATGCAAATACACTCCAGCGCTCAGCAGGCAGATTCCGCACACTGCTACCCCCTCGCTTGTCGGGTGAGGGGGGAGTGGGAGGGGCCCTGCTCGCCATAAGAACTATAGGCGCGAGCGAGGGGGTAGCAGTGTGCGGAATCTGCCTGCAGAGCCGAGCCGAGCCGAGCCGAGCGCTGCACGACCTCGAGCGTGTCAGTGCTTACAGGCGCGCTCCTGTGCTGATTGGAGAGGTTTTCATCGACGCGTCTGTAATTGAATCTCGTGCCAAACAGAGCGGCAGGGATAAAGAGAGGGAGGGAGAGAGAGAGGGAGTGAGTGGGCGATGCTAAAGGGTTGGGAGAGCGGGAGCGGGGCGGCGGACGGCAGAGAAGTGGATTCATTGGGGGGGTAGCTGTCAGAGCAGCCAGACACGCGGCCGTCTGTGAAGTAAAGAACGCGTGGCGCGCGCCGCCGCCACCATGCCTCGAATAATAAGCGTACTTTTAGCCCTCTCAGCGAGTCGACAAAACGCAAGTACGGGCGCGGGCTGAGGGGGAGCGGCGGGCAATGCGTTTGAGTCTGAGTCAAAGGTCCTTTTTTTTGGGGGGGGGGAGGGGGAGGGGTGACTCTAGCTGAGCGCGGTGCAGGGAGGCTGAGGCAGCGGGGCCCACGCCGCGCCGCTCGCGTCCGCGCCACGCGCTTGACAGGCACAAGCAGTGGCAGTGGCCGGTTCTGCCCGGCGCGGCCCTGTAGGCTGATTCCGCACATCGGTCAATGAAAGGTAGACGCGGTCCTCTCTCTCCCACGCTATGGAAGTGCCTCATGAGTGCGACAAAGACGGAGGTCTACTGCAGCCCGG
The DNA here is from genome assembly GCA_029379305.1 of Frankliniella fusca. Classification (NCBI taxonomy): domain Eukaryota; kingdom Metazoa; phylum Arthropoda; class Insecta; order Thysanoptera; family Thripidae; genus Frankliniella; species Frankliniella fusca. Next base: position 2,178,992 of record JAHWGI010000960.1, on the reverse strand, counting down.
CCCGCGCGGACAGAATCCTGTGAGCTCTGTACGACACGCAGTCCTGCACATAGGAACATAGGAACTCTGGGACATTGCACAGTCCCACACCCCCAGCTCGTAGTACATCCGGAACAAGACCCGTGCCCGAGCCCGAGCCAGCCACTTCCGTGGCGCGTCTGGCGGCTGGGCTGCGTGATTTGGTGGTGTACGTGGATACGACGCGATGTTGCATTTGACCCGGCTCGGTTAAAGTAATTCGAGTTTCCCATGCTTTGTTATGCGGAGAAATAGACGACTATTCTCTAATCTTTTTGATGTAGAATAATTCATTTACTGAGTGTATACGAGACCTAGAAAGTAAGGTTACTCGTTGCCTTAGCCTTCCGAGATACATTCCGTATTTTTGTTCGTAGCTTTTTGCGTTCGTCGCGTCGGAGGATGGCGATTCGATGGCAGTAATTATTATGTTACAATTTTGCAATCGTAATTTTCGATATCGTGGCGACATTCTTTATCTGGAAAACTTTCCCCGTAACCCACTCACACGTTTCTCACAGTGGCTTGTACCGGCGGTGCAGGCCATCCTGACCTGACCCGTGCCCGCCCCGTGCCCCTGCCCGCCCGCAGGGGCTGCCGAATCTGCCGCGAAGGGCTCCCGCGGGTGCCGTGCCGCGTGCCGTGCAGGGGGTGCGATGTGTCAACCGGGGCCGGGCCGGGCCGGGGGCGGTGACACGACATGGCATATCCGCGGCACGAACGAGGCGAGAACGACCCTGAAAGATTTATGAACGGCACGACTTACCTGGCGTGCCCGTGCCCGTGCGGTGCGGTGCGGTCACTGACGGGACGGCGGCGTCCTGGCGGCGGACGACGGGGGTCCCCGGCGCCGGGCGCTGCGCCTGGCCTGGCCGCGCGTCGCTGCGCTCGGCCCGGCTCTGCTCGCTCTGCTCTGCGCGGCGAGCGGCTTTGCCTGGACGGAGAGGGAGGAGTGTTGCTGCCGGCGCGGCGTCGAGCGTGCGACTGTGACTGTGCCGGCCCGGCGGGCGGTGTGGTGTGCCTGCCAGCCGTGCCCCGTGCCCGTGCCGCCCGGTTCGGCCCTCAACGCGCAACGCGCTTCTGCGATCCGTCCCGTCTCGGCGGTCGCGGGCTGGGCCGGGCCGCCCGCGGCCGCACGCAGCCGAGCGAGAGGGGGAGGGGAGGGAGTGGGACTGAAGGGGTTGAACTGACTCGTGGCTTTTACAGCTGACAGCTGAGGCAGAATTAAAGTGTATAAAAAAATAATATTTATTCCATAATGTAATACACGTTGAGGATAATAAAAATACGCGTAATGGATAACAATAAACAATAACATCATATAAATATTGTATGCTTTGGCATTGAATAGTGACTAAAATATGAGGGTATCAAAAAATAACAATAATAAATAGTAATATTAACAGAAAGAAAAAGAAAGATTCAAAAGTAAATGGCGATTCAGAAATAGTGGTCTCAGCAACATTCAAATAATAAGTAACCACAAAGTCAGAGAAAGCCACAGAGGACTTCAAGAGTTTTTGACAATAGATAATGAATGAATATTTGCAAATTTGCTTTGAATAATTGATTGGAATTGGGATTCTGGTAAAAGGGAAGGAGAGACCTGTTGGACTGAGCTCTCTGGTTCACTGAGCTTTCCATTTTTGCTACTTGAAGCAGCTGGGCCACTTGGAACCAGAATTGTGAAGCAGCGAGTTGTATTACCATGGTAATCCAACTGTGCACGAACCATAGCCTTTGAAGGAGAAAGAGGAAACATATTGGCAAATGTTTAACCACTTACAGACAAATCCATAAAAAAGTTTTAATTTTATCAATTGTTTACCTGCAAAGTTGGCTGGATGTAATCTACCCGTTTCTTGAAGAAAACAGGGAATTCCTCCATGATTTTTTTGTGACTAGAAGATATTGCCTCTGCTGCAGATATTAAATTCTGCTTCTCCCTTTCAAGTTTGACAATTGTGTTGGGCATTCTATCACCACGTTCTTCTAATTTTTTAACCTAGCGCAAACAAATGGCAGCAAAAATCAGAACTAATACCAGAAAGGGTTCTTTCTCTCAGCAAGAACAGCATCTCAACATACCCTTGCCGCCACATTTTTCCACTCCTGAACCAACTGCTCATGAGAATGCAGTACAGCTGCAAGTCCAGAGAACTCACCACCAAATTTTTTGAGGGGTTCTAGGAAAGTTCTTTGACTGACACGGAGCAATTCTGCAGCTCCTTCACTCTTCTAAGGAGAGATTGAGGAATTCGTCAATGAACACATTTTGAAATAAATAATTTGTTTGCATGAAACTAAGAAATGAGCACCTGAGCTGTGACACTGTGATAGTCCTCCACTAATTTGCGCAGATCACTATTTTCATGACATAGAATACTTGAGCTAAGATCTGATGTCATTTTTAACTCCGCTTTCTCAGCATTTGAGACTGCTTCTAGGTATTTCTTCATTTCTTTCTGCAAGCGACGGTTGGAATCTTCAATGCTGAGATTTAAATTTAAAAAAAATAAAAAATTGACACTCAAAGAAGATATTTTTTGGTTCTAATTGGAAAAGAAATGGAAAATGCAACACATGCCACACCTTTGGAGATTTCTAAACAGTAAATCAAGCTGCTTGTCTTCATCTTGAGAAACAGCTGGATATGCCAAAGAGGGTCGATTGGTTAAATATGTTTTCTTCAGAGGATTCCTGTAAAATTCATTGCTCTGACTATAAAAATGGTACTTGGAAACATATTAAGTTAGTGACAGATGACAACAGGAAACGTCAAAAAGCAGGCATAACCTCTCCTTACCAGGTCATAGTTGTAAATAGTAATGCAGTAGATGCAAGAAAGATTTATGTTATACAATTTAATTAAATGAAATGAGGAACTGAATTGACCTCAGTGAACACAAAAGAGACAGCATTTTGAGCATCGAGTATTCTGATGAATGAACCAACTGTCACCAGAGGCCCCAGACCATCCCAGTCTGTTCCCAGAGCTTTCGTGCAAATAACGCAGTTCTTTACAGTTCTTTAGCAGAAGGAAAGAGGGAGAGAGAGGGGAGGAGAGTAGAGGGGCGAGATGGGATTGGTGCCTGTTGCTAATTGTTAAACGGGGTATTTTAAAAGAGGAACAGGAGCGAGCGGTAGAGGAAGGAATGAAAATGGGGACTGAATAATCCTTTTTTTTTTCACACTATCATGGATAGTACTATGAAGTCATGAGCATTAAAACAGTCGTACGTTTTGCAACATTTCTTTATTGGCTTACAAGTGTAGTGTGTACCTCACAATATTGTGATCATATATTTCATTCATCAGACTGGCAACAAGCAAGAATTTTACATGGTTTAACTGATGTGGGGTGAGATGCAAACCTAAATTTAAAAGTTACAGTAGTCCTAGAAAAGTACTGTTGTAATCCACTTTCCTTAATTCCTCAAATTTTTCAGGTCTAATTGGGTGAATGTTGATGTGCCTGTTGCATCCTCTAGAATATTTTTGTAACCTTCAAACTGCACGCTGCTGTGTAGAAAAAATGTTTTTAAAGTATATACCTGTTTCAGATTATCAACAGAAAGCTACATCACTGGCTATAAAACAAATTATACAGTTGGAGTCTGTGGTAGCGTTTCAAGGACAGATTCTCTTGCTGCTGTCCTTCAAAATGGTACGGTTGTTCTGGGACGTGTCAACAACACAAATGTTGTCAAAGGAGGTAATTCTTTATTTTCGTTTCACAACTGAATGAAAGTTACTGACCTATTCAGATTTCAATTACAATTTTTACTTTTATTTGTGAAATGTCTAGGGGATTGGATGATGATGACATTTGGTAGTGGTGACTTCTATCCAGAAAATAGTAACTGCAGTGGTGCTCGAGCTGCATTTGTGATAATTAATTGTAATCACAACTTTAGTGAAGAGGTAAAGTTAATGGTTTTCAGTAATACACAGTTGGATGTGTAACTTCTTAATGACGCCAGACTATGTTTTTATGTCAGTAGAATTCCCTGCGATTTATAAAGGAGGTGGTGCAAGAAGAAAAGGACAAAAAGAACTCATGTTTTTTTTTCCTGGAAATCCATTCTCAATTGGTGTGCATTAAGCCTGAGAACATTGGAGGAGGGACAATTTTCTCTATACTGTAAGTTTTCAGTATGGTATTTACTGTTTAAGGTACTTCTGTTTGTGAATATTTGCATCAAATTTAGTGAAATCTGAAATTCTAGCCTTTTACTTCTTATTTTGGGCTATATTGTCGGAGGAACTCTTTATAGAAGATATATTTTGGGAGCCAAAGGTTTAGAACAAATACCCAACTACACATTTTGGAAAACTATGAAAAGTAAAATTCAGGTAAGCCAACAGAGCTTTTTAGAATACTCATGTGTAAAAAAAGATTGAAAACTTGGCTTCCACATTTCAGGGTGTCTGCAGCAATGTTTTCTGTCCAAGAGATAGCAGGAATACCTCATCTTGGGAAAATCTTGGAGCTAGATTGGAGAGAGATGATGATTCTCTTTTACCACCTTGAACTGTCAGTGCTAAGTAAGAACAAATTGCATTCTGGTATCATTTTGTGTCTTAATATGATTATATTACATGTGCTGTAACAGACTGATCATTTAACCTTTCATCAAGATGTAAAAAGTAAATATCTATACTCGTGGCCTGTCTTTAGAATAGGAGTATTGCACTTGTACAATTCAATAACTAATAGAACATTATTTATTTACCATTTTCATAGACATTGATTGAATGTTCCAGAAAAATCCCAAAAGACAGGATGTGTTACAAATTTATAAAATAAAAGTTGAAATATACAACCAACTTGACCACGTACTGAGACTTAATAAAACTTTCCTTTCAACCTAAGATGATTGAAGGCTGCTGCAAGTGCAACTAAGGAGCTTCCAGAAATCAGAGTAGTCCAAGTTGGCAGACGCATTCCTTTCTCAGACTCCAATAGAGGCAGTGGTTTGCTTTGCTCACTACGAGGATCCTTCCAAAGTTTATAGTTGTTGTCAAGTAATAATTGTTCACCTGGAAGAGGGGGTTGACGTCTCTGCAACGAACAAGTTAACAACATTACACAGTCATTTCCCCTCTGAATTATTTTTGCCCTTCACAAAACTCTTCAAGGCTAAAGTTTAGGGAATTAATATTGTTAATGAATGGTGGTAACCCAAAACAAAGTCTGACAATTTTCCCAGACATGATGTAGCTGAGCACACCCCACAATGAAGAGAATTCATTGCAAGGGAAAATTCAGAGACTAGTAACGACAAATTGACATTAAATACAAGAAAACCATGCTGGAAATCAATGTTCATCTAGACATCTAACCTAAGCCTTGACTATTCTTAAAACTCAACGACGTAGTTACTAACAGCGAAATCGATTCCATCCCATGATTCCCTGACTCGTGACAAAAATCAGGACTAACCTGGTAAAGTATAGACATTATGACTTGTTCTTCAGAAAACAAGAATACTGACAAACTTGGATGTTGCCTGACTTTTTCCCTTTACGACTGACCAGCAGACCAGAGACCAGATCAGATCTGCGATCTGGGACACCTTCAGCTGTTCATTTCTAATTTCAATTTGTTCTCATTGATTTTTCATACTCAGAAACATATTTTCTGCTTTCCTTCCCAGTGCACAACACGCAAGCAAGGGGGTGAGTGGGTGAAATGAGGGGGGGACGACGAGCGGGGGGTGTTGAATGTTGATTCTGAAACTTAGCTTCTGAGTAACTGATGATCACAAACAAAACTTAAACGTACGTATTTATTTCATCTTATTTGACAATTGGACGAAAGTTCAGGTTCCTTTTAAAGTTCTGATGCGATTCAAAATTGAAGTGGTTCGAGGTCTTGTGAACGCGTTGTATATGGTATATGTCAACTTTGACATGACCATTGATTTTAGGTTATGCCAAAGATTGTTTTCGGTAATACCGGTATTTAGTGCTGTGCACTAACTGTTGTTTACTTTTTTGGAAATTGATTATTTTTTATTTTGTTTACAGGTTTCTGTAGACAGATGTGCTAAAGGAGTTCGCGGTTACTTAACTGTTTCTTAAGCAGAATTCTGGCATTTGGTATAGCAGAAACAGTTATACACACAACTAGGACAAGATGGATCAACAGCTCATGAAAGATAATAACAAAAAAGATCACCTCATCAAAGATTTAAGGGCAGGGGCTAAAAATTTGAATATGACATTAATTGTTTTAGAAGTGGGGCCTCCAACAACAACCAAAGAGAACAGAGAAGTTCGTTCATGTAAAGTTGCAGATCCCACTGGTTGTGTAAACATTTCAGTGTGGGATGAGCCCGGGCAGTATGTTCAACCTGGTGACATTATAAGATTAACTAAAGGATATGCTTCCTTTTGGAGAAATTGTTTAACATTATACTGCAGTAAGGCAGGCGATATACAAAAAATTGGAGAATACTGTATGATATTCAGTGAGCAGCCAAATATGAGTGAACCAAATCCAACCCTTGCAGCACAAATTGCTGCTCAGAATCAAAGTTTGAACAAAAACTCTGGTATGAATACAGGTGCTGGTGTGAATAATGGTAATAATAGTAATGGACCTCCTTTGAGTCGTAATTCAGGAGGAGCATCAACTTCTACTGTAGCACCCACACCAACTACTCAAAATTCATCACAGCCATCAAAAACAGGTTCCCGATTTGGAACCAGTTCTACTTCTAGCCCAAGTGAATCAAGCGGTAGGAAATCACCTTTAAAAGGAACACAACGGGGAAGAGGAGGACAAAGACCACGAGCAGGAAATGAAAGAAGATGAAGATGTGACTTTTACTGTTTAAGAATATGCCCAAATGTAATATTTTTATATACATATATTTTGGTGACTGAAGTACTGAGGCACACACAGTTACTCTTCCAAAACCCACTTCTCCTTCTGTTATTTCGACCAATTCCTCAGACACATGCTAGAGTTGTTTCTTCTTTCCTGTTCTTGCCTCTCTCTTTCAAGTCTCAAAAAAAGAATGTGGTTTATATGGTCATATGTGAAAGTGGTCTAATTTATTTGTTTTTGCTTACTCTGCTGGACAATGTGATAAATCAGTAACTGCCAATTCTATTATGTACTGTATCAATTAAACTCTTAAAGGAAGCTGTTGTGGAACCTTTTCTTGCATTTGTATTTTGGAAATCAAAAGAGAAAATGATTAATTCTTATTCATCTTACCTTTTTTCAAATCCTAATGACAACATTTTTTTAAATTTTTTACTCGTTCTTTACCACCACCACCTCCTACTTGGTGGTAGAAGAACGAGTATTGATCTCAGTGCGATGTCACGCGTGACGGTAGTCGTTCTCGCAATACAGAATACGTACACTCATGAAACTTATACCATATTCGAAACTGGGAATGCTGTAGGCGTGACCAATAATGGACCTTTTTTCAAGTTTGACACTACTTTTTGGAGAACTCTTAACAAAATTCGCCTGTTTTCTTTCTAAGTCCGATAGAGCCGGGCCTCACATGGAATATTCATTTCATGACACGAAGGACGCACAAAAATGACAATACTGCCATTCGAAACATCATCTGCTAGTATTACAGGCTGCCATGAAGATTGTTTAAGTCTGATTGTAATATTTTGAGAACACTAAACAGATTTCTCAAAACATAAGCTGCATCAACTCTATCACCGAAAATGAACGTGACGCGCATGCGCGAGCACCGGCATCTGCGCCATCTACTGACGAAACTGTGCACACCAGAAACGCAAGTTCGTAGTGGTCTTTCCTGACGACAGAGCGCGACACCATGTCTCTAACAGGGGTGAATGTGATCCCTATACGCCGGGCGGCGGGCGAGTTGTTTATGTTATGAATTCCAAGATAGGGCCGAGTGGAAGCTGGAGAGCCAAGGACTGGCCAGTTGAGTCCTGTGACAAAACTATCAGCATTTCCAGTTTCATGTAGTATACGTTTAATGGCAATTAACATCGGCTGTGTAAAGAACGAGTACCAGTATTAGCACAAAATTAATTTTGTGATTTCTTTTCTCCTTGTTTTTAAATATTGTCCATCTTCCCGCTGCGCAGTAAGACATTATGCGCAGGAGCATGGGCGTTTCCAGGTGTTCCTCTATCTCCATTGCACCTGATGCTATCTAAGGGAAAAAGAGAGACAGACATATACCGCCCCCTCCCCCGCTCCCGGATATCGAAAGAAAGAACAAGATCTCCCGAGCAGACGACCGAAAGGTTCGCGCCGGGTGCTCCATAAAGTAACCAAACAAGAGGTAAAACCCCCATGCTACGCGGCGTCAGCGATTAGGCGCAGCAGCGCTCCCCGTGGCGAGGTTGCGCGTGAGCCAAGCTGATCGGCTCCGCTCGGCCGGCGCTCGGCTGGCGCTCGGCTCGGCCGCCAGCAGCCGGCTCGGCTCGGGGCGGCGGCGGGGCTAGCTGGGCTCGGCTGGCTCGGCTCGCTCGCTCCCGGCCCGGCCGCTTTTCAGGCTTTTGGACGATTTTTAACTCGTCGTAGCGACCAAACCGTTAAAGATATCAAGTTGCCATTTTCAGGGTGCGTTTTGTGTGGTCACAGCATTGTGAGTATGGCGCCGTGGTCCAGAGTTTTGCTTTAGTAAGGGGAAACGAGGTGTCGAAAGTAGGGGCTGCTCGGTTAGCGATGCACCATTCCTCCTCCTCCCCCCCTCCCTTCCCCTTCAAAAATAAAATAAAAATGGATTGCTGGCTTTTTAGGCAAATTAGAGGGAAAGTGTATGGAAATTAGAAGAAATTGATTATATTAACAATAGATTTTATTTTTAAAAATAACATAAAATCAGTCAATTTGTAACAGTTGCTATAAAATATTCCCTAATATACCTAAATCACAGGCCTCAATGCTTGGAACTTAAACAATTTAAATAAAAGAATAACATTTTGCTAATTGTTGGTTGGAGGTTGGAAAGGCGGAACTGTCTTGAGAGCTTCTTCGATGACATCCATTCCCTTCGGATTGAGATGCATTCTGTCAGGGCGTCGCTTGGCATCTTGACCCATGAAACTGAAATTTAGAAAAGAATAAAAAATAAGAAATATGTTACAGATAATAATATGAATAAAATACATTAAAATTTTACCACTAAGAGAAGAGGAATCGATAGTTAGAAATATATTGCCAGAATTTTTTACCCATTGCAAGCAACGCTCAGGATGTTTAGTAGGGAATCGGAAAAACTTTAAGTAAGGATTGTGAATAGCATCAGAACTACAGGATTTTGCCCAGCACTTACGATGACTTTGAATACCTCTACCACCCTTACCCTTAGAAACTACTGGTAAGTTAGGACTAGCCATGACTAAAATGTTATAACACTAATTCAGGTACAAACATAGAAAGATTAAGTTAGGGCAAGGCTGACATCAACACATGCCCAAACCATCCAACTTTATAAAAAATATGGCACACATATCACAGACCGTTGCATAAGCGTCGGATTACTCACTTAACTCCCATGCTGAAAGAAATAACTAACCACATCATTACCAAAACAAAGTGCGAGCAGTAGGCAAAGGCCTACTGGCTACTTAGTGAGGTTATGAAAATAGGCCACTCTTCGGCACAAGTACTCATCCCTTTAACGCAAAGTAAAGTCGAAAACTTAAACAAAAACTGTTCCCCATGATTATGAAGGAGAAGTAAATTCAATATTTAGGTGGAGTTCGGCGAGAAATCACAACACTAACGCTAACTAAAGCAAAAAGTAGGAATCATCACAATAGGCTCCCGACACCGGACCGAGCCAAGCCAAAGCAAAGCATATTTTGGGAGTTGCGCGATGCACAAAAACTAACTTCTTACATCAAACCATAGCACATACCACGCTGATGAAGATAATAGGAGGTTTTCAGCAAATCACGGACAACTCTTCACAAAATATAATGCAACCGACTCGTACGAACGACAACAAACAACTGGTGAAGCGTAATGGCGGCCGAGGCCCAGCGCGTCTCCTCGCTTTCACGCCAACATTCCCGAACGAAGAAAACAATATTTCAAAAGCCTTCTTGGGTTGTAAATGTTATTGTGTGGTGTAGTATATAGTTCTTTTGTTACAATTATTTTATTTTGTTTTGGATAGAAGTAGTATGTAAGCGTTCAGAGGGCTTGCGAAATAAGCAACTTTCGCATGTCAGGCTGGTACGCCTGCGAGGTTGCGTCCTGGCTTCCTCCGCAGAATTGCGTACCGGAAACCCCATAAGGGTTTTACCTCTTGTTTGGTTACTTTATGGGGTGCTCGACACGGGGAGCGGACCATTAACTTTTGAGCTCCATCAACAAGGAATGGATTGTGGAGTTTGTCAGTTAAAAATTTAGCACGAGGAAAAAAGTATTCACGTTCTTCTATATTTTATATAGGCTTCCAAAATGCATGTCATTGACTTCCCTCTCTTAAATAAAAGTTTAGGAAGAACGTGACAGGTTATGTTTTACTTCGACAATGTCTGCCTCATACCATCTTCTATTCCTTCAATAGTTTTACAGCTAGAGATATCTGAACAAAACTCATGGAGAGAGTACCGTCTTTTTCAACGTCGCTTATAGTAAGTTTTGTGGATTTCCCTCTGTTTCCTTTCTCTCAGAGCCCTAGTCTAAATAATCATATTTAGTTTAATACCATGTGCTTTGTCGTAAAATTTCGCCTCAATATTATCTCAGTAATATCACGCTCTGTGCAAGGAATTCAAGCTCGCATGAGTTTTCTCTTTACACTGAAAGCTGTTTACCTTTTCTTTATGCAGGCTGGCGGAGCTGCTGGGCTTGCTGTAGATTTGTCACTATATCCATTGGACACTCTAAAAACGAGATTGCAGAGTTCTCTAGGGTTTTGGAAATCAGGGGGATTTAGAAATGTGTATCGTGGAATCGCCCCAGCTGCTGCTGGATCAGTCCCTTGTGGTGAGCAAGACAAAAGTAGTACTTGAGATTTCTTCATTTTACTGAAATTGACGAATTAAATTTGTTTTTTAGCTGCCTTATTTTTCTGCTCTTACAATTCATGTAAAAATAATTTGGGAAATCTGATTAGACCAGATTTCCAACCTGTTGTCCATTTAGTGAGCGCTTCAGTTGGTGAAATTGTACGTTGCAGATCTACAGTTTAGGTAAACTATCCTACACAGCTGTTTTTAAAATGACTTGAAGAATTGTTTAATATATTTGTAGGCTGCAAGTTCAATTCGTACACCAGTTGAAGTCATAAAGCAAAGACTGCAGGCTTCAGTTACAAAGCATTCAGCTCTGCAGTTAACAATTAATCTTTGGCGTGAGGAGGGCATAAAGGGCTTCTACCGTGGACTTGGCAGTACCATTCTAAGAGAGGTTCCATTTTCCTGTCTCCAATTCCCACTTTGGGAAATTTTAAAATCCAGTTGGCAGGAAAAGAAAGGAATAACTTTGCTCCCATGGGAAGGGGCTCTGTGTGGTGCAATTGCCGGTCAGTTTTCAGTTCTAAACATTTTCGTTGCATGTACCATGTGCCTCCCTCTACAAATTATCCTTACACTCATTTCAATAACTTCCAAATTTAGGAGGATTTTCTGCAGCAATCACTACACCATTAGATGTTGCTAAAACTCGTATCATGCTCTATTCCAAGTCATCTCACAATCCAATAGCTCTCCCTCATGAAGTTCCCGGTGTCATTGACACCTTAAGAACAGTTTATAGAGGAGAGGGAATACAAGGGTGAGTAATAATGGTAGACTATTACTACCTCTGCATTCATTTATCATTTGCAGTGACTTCTAGCTAATACATTTTTGTCTCAGATTGTTTTCAGGTATAACTCCACGGGTGATATGGATTACCATAGGTGGATTAATTTTCTTTGGGGTATATGAATTCTCTGTTTACTCATTAGAAGATGATTCAAATAAAGTTTTGAAAAATTAATGTTACAATTTGCCAAGTTTAAATATGATTTTAAAATATAGATACATATCAGTGTTAAATGTTAAAAAAAAAAAAAAAAAATAAAATAAAAAAAAATAAATTAAAACACCACCTATTTCCTCATATTATCACAATCTGTCTGACACATCAGCAGCATTTTCTTTACTATTTGCTATTCTTGATCCAAATTGCATGGCTCTTTTAGGCAAAATTGCTGCTCCTTTGAGTCCAACATGCCATGCAACAAGTCGTAACAGCAACTTGTCACCAACACCACATGGAAAGTTTTTGTTGGGGTAGCACCTAAAATCATTCACTAGCATTTGAGTATCATCATGGTTATAGAGCTACAAATGTGTCAGAATAATGATTCAAATGAAAAAAGACAGACATACTTTTCCCAAGGAGGCAATGCTTTCACAAAGCTGATCACACTCTCATCCAGAAATGGCATACGAGGCTGCCTGCCATGGTGAGAAATTACTCTGTCATCTCTACCAAGATTACGAGTGGGTATTCTTTCCACCTCCATCTGAAGCTGTTTGTGAAGAGCCTCCCATCCATTATTTTTAAGAATTGTGCGATGACGCATATATCCACCAAATTGTTCATCTGCACCCATACCTGAAATGATTATCTAATATGTGGTTTATTAAAAATTGAAGCAGGAAGTCTCATTTAACTCATGACTAACAAGAAATAATCTTAGAATGGAGCATACCCTGGCAGGTGATTCATAATTTAGATTGGACCCATAAAGTTTGCCTTTTCCTCTGGCAGCGAACCAGAGAGCACAGCCTAAACTGTCATCGAGAATAGTTCTTAATGGAAAAATTAAATGAACAATGGATTTTGACCGTTCCTGTTGCAGCTCAGTTTGTGAAATATTTATCTGGAAATAAAAAAATTAATTAGTTGAAAATTATTTCACTGTTACATTATAGTGAATTACTTTTATATGCACCTCAACAAAATTCCATCTTCTCCTAGGACACAGGCTTTGAAGCTCTTCTAAAGTTTTTAGCCCTGTTTGTCGATCCGGAACATTGTATATAGAGTCAAATAAAAGTTCAGAACTTTCCAAAGTGCTTTTCCCACAATTTCTTTTCTTATTATTTCCGACTGTATTGGAAGTTCCTCTTTTTTTTTCAAATGCAACATTTAACAAATCAATAGATTCAGTTTCTGGTACATACTTATCAATTAATCGTGCTAAAATAGCTGAATCAAGACCACCAGAAAATAAAACAGCTATTTTTGAATGAGAGCATGAATTAACCATTAATGTTTTTTCAGTCATACAGTTTTTGCAAAGTGGCACATTGGTCAAAACTCTGACTTTCACGGCATGTTCTATCAAAAGCATGAGATTGATTGTATTTTCATGATACTCTTTCAAACTTGAAATATAATTCATCTTTTCAACTAAAGAAGCTTTCTGAAGCAAATCTAAATTTGGAAACAGTACCAGCTCATTAGGCTCCATGTGAGAAACTGTTAAGGGTTTGAACAAGTATTGAAAATCTGCAGTGCACTTTTTTATAACCGGTATAGGAATATCTTTGCAATAATCAGTTATTTGCTCCTCTTCCATCTCACACCATGAATGAAGCAGAATATACAGACCTTAGAGGGAAAAATGATCGGTACAACATTATTTGTGAAACAAAACAAAAATTCAGATCAACAATCAAGCCCTTCTAGGTACATTACCATTTGGAGTGCAAAATGTATTTAGGTCAATTTCAAAAATGCCAACGGTAGGAACTTCAATGCAATTTGGCACACTTGAATGAGCTACTGAAGATACACAGAAATGAAGTGGGTTTGCTGAAAAGCTTATGAGCAGACTATGACGACCAACAGGATCCCGACCAAACCAAAGAGTGTTGTTGTGGCGATTGTAATAAATGAAGCTATATGGTCCGGTGATTGTACTGAAAACCTCAACGGGAGAAGACCCTTGTAACACACATTCTGATAAATGCTTTGCGACAACGGCAGTGTCGCTCTGCTTCTGTGATACTATCTCTTTTTCCTGGCAAGAACAAAGGCAGAAAAGACAAATACTTCAACCAAAGACAATCTTATCAGTTTTCATAATACGAGAAGACTAATTAGCACAGACCAGAGGTCCACCAAAGACATCTCCGTTCCAACACAAAATGTTTCCATCAACATTGTATGGTTGGGGGCATAGGTCTTTGCCTTGCGTTTGAAGCACAGAGGCAAAGAGTTCAAGTACATGGCCTGATTCCAGACGAAATAAAGCTGAGCTTGAACAGTCTGGTCCACGACTAAGAAGATTGGTCAAACAAGACTTCTGTAAAAATGAACGACCGTGATTCAAGATGTCAACTGAAATATAATACCAAATAGAAATAACCTTACCAATACATGTGCAGGTTGTGTATCATCGTCAGAAGACAAGGAACAAAATATGCCACACATCGTATCCAAATAACATTGAAAACTTTTAACAACTAAACATATCAAACACTGAACAGTCAGCAAGACTGCTGGAGGACACTATTGCAGACGACAACAAGGGAAACAGTAAAACCCACAATAACTGTCATGACCAGCCGCTTTGTGATATTTTTCATCCACTTCAAGTCATGAAATTTCTCATACAAAATGCACTCACGGCGCGGCGTCCCGGGCACTTTTGAAGCACACTAGCTGCTGTTGCCGGCACTCGGCACTTCCCCCTCGACCTTCAAATTAAAGAAACTTAAGGAGCAAAAGTTTAAGATCTTTTGAAACCGAGTCTACTTTCTTCAACCGATTAAACTTGACAATTTTTCATGGTTTTGACATTTTTTTGAGAACAAGAAACAAAAGCAATTATTTCCTTTTTGTTTTCTTATTCTTCAAAGAAAGTAAATGAAATCAAGATAAGCTCCGCCCCTTCCTCCTCCTACTCCTCCGACAGCGGGCGAGGCTATAAAGCTGCGATATCCTCGCCGCGCGCCCAGTGGCGTCCCGCTCTGCCCACCACCATGAAGACCGTCCTCCTAGTGTGCGCCGCTCTGCTGGCGGGGGTCGCCAGCGCGGCCAGCGCCCTGCCCCCCGGCGACGCGCAGGCGCAGGTTTGTTCCCCTTCCCGCTGCTCTGGACTCGGACTCGGACCAGTCTTTGTATCATGATATATTGGAGGCTTGAAAAATTAGATTTTGTGTTATTCATCTGGTATGTAGTAATCCAAGAAAGAAACCGTCAACGCCGCAGGGGACACGTGAATTTATTCGGGAGCGGTCGAATTGTCGAGTGTCTCGTCTCCGACTTGCTAACACATTCTCTCTCACTCTCTCTCTCTCTCTCTCTCTCTTCTTTATCGGCACCGAAATCCCCATGGCGTGACGCTCCGCTCGGATTACCGTGACATAGAAATGATTGTAGCTAATACCTCCCTAGGATCTCGAAATGCAGCACTGTAACAACTCGGCAAAAAGACAAAATAAAATTGTAAAAGAAATAAATAAAACAAAAGATTAGTGAAGTAGGCAACGAGGCGTGGCCAACGTAATCGCATTTACTAACACTCATATTTTTATTCACAAGGAATTTCACCTGGCCAAGAAAATGACCGTGAAGCAGGCTGCCCTAAGTCGTACGTATCTCCAAGTCAGCCCCCCCCCCCCCCTTTTTCCCCAATCCATCTCACGCTGTACCGACCTCTCATTTTCAGCCAAAGCCGGCCTCAAGATCTACAATGGTCTCGATGCGAAGCCCGGCCAGTTCCCGTCGTACGTGGCCATGTACGTCAACATGGACTCGTTCTGCGGGGGCTCCCTCATCCACCCCAAGTGGGTGCTGACCGCGGCGCACTGCGTGGAGGCGTACGTACAGCCAGCCTGGGGGACCAGGACCACCCACACCGACCGTCCACGTGTCTGGATGCCGCGCTCTTGAGGGTGTGTTAAACTTCCATTCGTACTCGTCACTTCAAGTGCGCGAAATATTCAGGAAAAATCGCCCCCAAACTTGTTCAAGAGCACGAAATATAGAAGTTCACACACCTACAAGCGCGCGACTTCAGCACACCTGGAATTTCAGTGCTAACATGGTTCCCCATCCCCAGCAGAGGGTCCCTGTGGACTCTGTTCCTGGGCGCCCTCAGCCTGCAGCTGCCCAAGGAGGCCGGCCGGCAGATCCACGTCACCCGCGCCGCGTACACACACCCGGACTACGTCCGCTACGGCGACTTCGAAAACGACGACATCTACCTCAACGACGTCGGCCTCATCCAGCTCCCGGAGCCGGTGCAGATGCCCGCGGACGGTGGGTGTTCCCCTCTCTCCCGCGCGGTCATGCCTTCATGCCTTCCCTCTCCCATCTCACGGGAGACGAACTCTGATCCCGATCCGCAGGTCGCATCGGCGTCGTGAAACTTCCCGATCCCACGACCCAGCTGGTCCTCAGCAGCGAGACCGTCGTCCCGGGCTTCGGTGTGGTCGGCGACGAAGGTGCGTAGATAGAGGAGTCCATCACTTAATTCAAGAGCGTACACAAACTTTGAATTTTTTTTTAAGTTTTTGCAAATTTTAATGAGGGAATACCCGAAAACAACGAGAAGGGGAATTTTTGAGATGTGATTACCAGTAATTATCGGACAAAGTTTCCACAAGATTGCCAGAGTGGTGGACCCCTTGGCGTAAATGCGCCCTCCCTGCACGCCACCGCACTCGCGGTCACCTCAAACTGCTCAAACCCGCGTCTGCAACGCTCATTCTGCTCCTTCCCGCAGTGAACGTCCTCAGTCGCACGCTCAAGTTCACCAAGCTCCCGCTAGCGAGCAGCGACTTGTGCTACAACTACTACGGCATCGCAGACCCGTCCATCATCTGCGTCAACACGGTCGACGTGCGGGCCAGCACATGCGGCGTGAGTACTGACTGCCTGCCACGTGCCACGACACTGACGCTGTCGGGGCAGGGAGGGCTGAGATGTGATCAGAGTGAGAGCGTTGAGACAGAGACAGTCCTGTAACGCGCTTTACATCAACACGTCATATGGTTCCAGGGCGACGACGGCGGTCCGATGATCCAGATGGACGACACTGGCGTCAGCGTCCAGGTCGGCATCACGAGCTTCTGGGCGCGCATCGGCTGCACCGTGGGGAGCCCCGTCGGCTTCACCAGCGTGGCTCAGTTCGTCCCCTGGATCGAGGAGGCCACCGGCATGCGATACCCGTTCAACAGCTGAGCTGGGGGCCTGAGAGGGGCAAGCTAATGAAGTTTTAAGTTATTTTCTGACAGTAAAAAAATTTAAAAAAAAAATACTCCTAACCCTGGTTAAGCTTTGCCTTAGCTATACTCCCCGTAAAACACGACCTGCGCTCTATTGACAAACACATGTCCCTTTCGTACTTTGAACGCCGGTTAACGACAAAAGTATACACACACTTGAAATCAACGCCGAGACTCGTCTGCCTTGGCCGGGATGTAGGTCTCCGTACACCGTGGGCCTGGTATGGGCAGGGGCAGGGCATACGTCAAACGGCCAGTGCACGACAAGCCCCATCTTTCAATCTACGTCCGCGCGAGTGAGGTGTCTGTTGTTGGTCAGGGGGGCGAACATACGAAACAGGGAGGGGGACGGGTGAGGGTTGCCGCAACGGCGCTGCTGCCCCAGCCCACAGTGGGCAGAAATGCCCCAAAACGCGCTGGAAATAGCCAAATTTTAAAATCGTGCTATTCAACTTCTTAGGGTCCTAAACTGTCTTTAAAGGACCAAATAACAAGAATCCGGCCCATGAACGGGTCAAAATTGACTTGTTTGGGCAAAGGGACCCCTCAAAGTTGAGCTTCCCGAAACTTTAGGAATCCTGATAAATTAACTGATTTTTCTCCCCTCCTCTATCGCGAGGTTGGGTGGTTGAAGGAGGTCGCGCCCACGCATGTATCTTGCCACAACCTTTGTTTTGAAATAGCAAACCTCGCTCCAACCCCGCCGATCCTCTTTATCGCTTAAAATTGGCGAACCTTAGCAATTCTACGCAAACCCCTAAGTAAATACATTTTGGACGATAACTCAAGTTCCCCTCATTACCCCATCGAGATTTTTTGACACAGTACACTTAGAAGCACACTTAAGAAAGTCCATATGTTATCTCGTGCGCATACTTGCGCAAATTCGTGAAAATGACATTTATCTATGGAAACAGAGGATAAATTGGCGTACGCAAGATACCGTACCAAAACAGCCACTACGAGCGCCACCTTCCTTCCGCTCGGGCCGGTGCGGTACTGAACACACTGCGGGCAGTGCGTTTGAAAACATTTGGTAAGAGGTCAGCGAGAAATATGGAGATAGCACCAGTTTTATTTGCAATGGCCGGGCCTACCAGGCTAAGTGTGTGGGAAAAAATTAAAGGGGTTGAGAGACAGAGCCGAGTGGACGTTGTTCTCGGGGGTGTGTGCTCGGAATGTGAAATTTGAAGGATGTGTTGGACCCGCGGTCCCTAACCTTTACACCAGTGCGCCAGTATTTGTGTTTGCGGCCGACGCCCAGGTGCCAGATTCGGCATGATGTAAATCAATTTTTGGTTGCTCCCTCTGAACAGGGATTTGCAGTTCCCCAAGCAGCATCTTAGAGGAAAGCGAGGACTAGGACTAGACGATAGGTTCGAAAAATTCCACCTACGCAAAATGTTTAAGAATTGCAAACTTCAGCTATGTATCCTTATTTCTTTTGTTTCTTTTCAGTGGACTGTGAGTAGGGGGAGTATAGGCAATAGGGTACTCCAGGGCTCGGCCAGCCCGGAAGTAGAAGAGCAAAAATTTTCGGGCACGGGGAGGAGAGGACGGGTGGGGACACACCCAACCCAGCCCCGTGCCCGAAGATTTTTGCTTTTCTACTTCCGGTCTGGCCGAGCCCCGGAGTACCCTATGGGCTCAGCACAGCTGAAATAATTGAAAATAAATATTTTAAAACACGAGATATCAATCCGGTTGAATATCCATCGAAATACAAATAGACAGCCTCAAAATTGTAGCGTTAATCAGTTAAATGCCAACAATTGGTCGATTTCGTTAAAAAAAGTTGCTTGTAGAGCACATAATGAATAAGTTACGGCCGATGTGACACCAGATCTGTATTCAGCGACATCGAAAACCCCCCGAAATCAAATTTTGAACCATTTGGACGAGAATTTGATTTTCCAGCGCGTTTTGGGGCATTTCTGCCCACTGTGCAGCCCCCACCGCACGGGCAGCGTCTCCCTAGCGCAGCAGGTCAGATGGTGCGAAAAGAGAGACAGACAGAACCCTGATAAGTCGACAGAGTGTAGGAAAATAGGGCCCAGCTACTTTCGGCAAAAAGCAGGTCAGACCAGGACCAGGGCACCGGGTTAAGTTTGACGCACACGAGGGATACCTCACTCTCTCCGATCAGTGTACACGCTGCTGCCAATTATTTTCCAATCACCATCCAGTCACATAATTTTTCGACAAAAATATATTTCAAGCACCTTAAAATGGCAAAATATCTGAATAGTGCCAAAAAATTATAGCTTTTTAAAAAGTTTGGTTAAATTTTCCTTCCAATCACAATGCAACCCTCCAATCAGTGAACACCCACTTCAAGAGTGAGGTACCCCTCGGACGCACCCTTACAGACACAGCGCACCGCACAGGCACAGGCCCCCCGAGCCCCAGTTTGAGAAATATGTCTGGCAGATGAGTAGGACAGCGATTGCGTTTCTGTCTCTTTTTATCTGTAGGACTCGAGGGCCTCCAGCCCAACGCGACCGCGCGCGTAGGCTGAGCTGCCTATCCGGGCAGCGGCATTTGGCGGCAGGCGCCGCCCAACACCGCCGGCCCGGCCCGGCCCGGCAGAGGGCTGTGGGTGGTAGGGGGCGCGCCGGGCCGGCCAGGGTCGGCCGAGGCCGAATCGCACGCGCCAAGAAGCAGCACAGGAGTGACGGTGCGGGCCGCGCTCGGGCTCGGGACGCACGCGGAGCAGCGCGGAGCAGCGCGGCGCTTTCGATAAGCCGTTAATCGCGCTTGAGCCCGGTTGGGTCGGGGCGCGGCGGGCTGGGGCGGCGCGGGGCGGCGCGGCCCCGCGCGGGAACCGATGCTATATAGGCGACCCCGGCCGCGTACGGCGGCTAGTGGCGCCGCCGACATGCCCGCCATGAAGTCCGTCCCCGCCGTGCTGTGCGCGGCCGTCCTGGCCTGCGCCGTCGTCAGCCAGGTAACCACACACTCCGCTACGAAAAAAGAGAGCGAAGCCAAAAACAAACTGTCCGCACCCGTGACTTAACTAACCGAACCGTTGGCGTCCAGGCGGTGGCGGAGCCGCAGCTGCCCGTTTTCTTCAGGGACGTCCCCGGAGGTACGCCCCAGGGTGGGGGGGGGGGGGGGATGGAGGTGAGTGAGAACGGACGGGTCTGACGTCTCCCCTGCACGCACAGCGCCCCGGTCGTTCTCGGAGCACCAGGAGAACGAGGTGGAGTCCGCGGGCCTGAAGATCTTCAACGGGGACGTGGCGACGAGGACGCAGTTCCCGTACCAGGCCGCGATCTACATCGACCTGAGCGTGTTCTGCGGCGGCTCGCTCATCAACGAAAAGTGGGTGCTCACCGCCGCCCACTGCGTCGACGGGTGAGTACTGCATCACGCTCACCGGCACGCTCACCGCCATCACGCTCACCCCCTGCCCGCCGCACCGCGCCACAGGGGTAACGTCTGGTACGTGCTGCTCGGCGTCACGGAGAGCCTGACCCCGAAGCAGGACGGCCGGCGGACCTACATCACCCGGGGCGGCGTCCGTCATCCGGACTACAACTCGAAATTCATCATCAACGACATCGGCCTCATCCAGCTGATGAGGCCCGCCACCCTCAGCGGTGAGTGTTGCTTAAAACCTTAAGCATGCCTCTGTCTCTCCCTCCCTCTCTCTCTCTCTCCCTCTCACACTCTCTGACGACCCCTTTTTTAAACATCTCTGGCTGCAGAGTACATCCAGACCATACCGCTCACGCCGAAGAACAAGAATTACATCGGCACCCTCCCCACCGTATCCGGGTTCGGCAGGACTGACGACAGTAAGTAGTGTCGGTACAGCGTAAATCCAATAAATCCATTGAATTCCAGTGTAACACGACGTATATGTCCTCAGCCAACGCCTCGCCTGTCAGCCCCGTGCTGCACTACACCTCCTTGCCCGTGGTCAAGAACGAGGTCTGCTCCGATGCGTACGGCAGTAAGACCGGCGACGACCCCTCCGTTATCTGCCTGCGCGCCGAGGGCACCAGCTCGTGCAAGGTGCGCGCGCAGTGGAGTGACTCCAAAGGATGTCTCAGTACCGCTCTCCTTGTCGCACGCGCACTGACGCTCAGTCTCTCCTATTCCAGGGCGACAGCGGCGGCCCGCTGGTGCTCCAGGGCGACGACGGCAAGGTGTTCCAGATCGGTACGGTGAGCTTCGGCGCCAAGGCGGGCTGCACCGTGGGCATGCCAGTGGGCTACGGGAACCTGGCAATGTTCATCGACTGGATCTCCTCCACCACCGGGGTGGACTTCTCCTCCTAGAACGCGAGATGCCACGCCCCACCACACCCCGCTCGCCAGTCCACGTGACCGGATTTGCGGCTGATCCACTCGCGGTGACGGACTGAACGGTCGGGCCCGGGGCACGCGACGGGATCAGGATCATCCTTATCGCCTTATCGTGATCCCGAAACAGAGGCACGTCACGGTCTCGATCGACCCTGAGCCGGCCGCGACCGCGACGCGCCGGCGCCTGGCTGACTTCCGCCGCTGTAATCACGGCCGACACCTTGCCATGCGGGGCGAGAGACACACCTCCAGTATTCAATCCGCCAAAATTGTATAGATTTGACAAGCACACATGACTGTAAATTGGAATTTTGTATTAAACTGATATTAATTTAAAAGACTCCTTTTACTTTTATCCTACTTATCGGAAGAGAGAACATAATCTCCAGGACGTGAAAAATGTTAAAAAAAAAACTCCATTTCGTTTTTTTTTTTTAAATTAAAATTTAAAAGCGATAGGAATGGTTTACCGTTAACACAGCAACGCCCGATAGTTCCACAACACGCAAAAGATATAGAAAATGAGGACGCAGTCCTCGGGTCAAACGCACGTGGATTCAAGATAATTTTTTTTGTTTTTGAGTTTTTCATGAAACAAGCATGCACAACGCACCAAGTTTTACGTCTACGTACCGGGAGTTTCTTTGAATGCGTATCAGTGTCAGTGTTGCGGGATTGCATACTCGTCAGCGCTGCAGGGGTCATGGCGCCTTACGGGCGAATAGGGTAGGCAAACCCGCAGTACTGTTACGCATTCAAAGAAACACCCGGTACTTATGTACACACTAAAGCGTCCACAGTGTTACACTACACTTCCGCGGCCTCCCCCTAGCTTATTCTCCCTCCCGCAACCGCAGCACGTTTGTGCGCTCACGTTTTAAGCCTGTATCACACAGAAATTTTGAACACCCCTATACATGAGGAAGAGGGGTAGGAGAGAGAGTGGAGAGAGAGGCACCAAAAGAGCCCGCGCCGCAGTCAACATGCAGCCGGCGTGCCGGGCCGAGCCGGACCCTGCCTGCAGGCCGAGTTATCGCCGCCTTATGTACGGGGCGCGCGGCTGATTACGAGCCAGTGGCCAGCCGCGATCCTAGCCATGAAGTCCCTGCTGCTCGCCGCCGCCCTGTGCGCCGCCCTGGCCAGCGCCGGTAAGCGTCACATCCGACCGAGGGTGTCGTCGGATAGAGATGCAATGATTTCTGATTTATGCTGCGACTTATCTCGTTCCTCACCTTGCCACCATGCCGAGGGGTAAACAACTCTGAATTTGGTGTAGCCCGAATTTGTTTGAATTGACTTGAATTTTTGTAAATTTGTTTGAATTGACTTGAATTCGTATGAATTTGGCCTGAATTCGTTTGAATTAGTCTGAATTAGCGTGAATTTGTGTTGAATTAGTTTGAAATAGTGTGAACTAGCGTGAATTCGTGTTGAATTCGTTTGAAATTGTGTGATTTAGCTTTAAATTCGGTCGAATTAGTGTGAATTAGCATTGAATTTTGTTTGAATTAGTTTTGAATTTTTCTGTGGTTGTTTGAATTGGCTTGAATTTGCTTTGAATTAGTTTGAATTAGCGTGAATTGGTCTGAATTAGTGTGAATTGTGTTAAACTTAATTTAATTTTTGTGAATTTTTGTGAATTAGTTATTAGTGTTCATTAGTTTAAATTAGCGTCAATTACTATGAATTAGCGTGAATTGGTTTGAATCAGTGTAAAGTAGTTTGAATTTGTTGAATTTTGAATTAGTGGTGTACATCAAAAGTCAGAGTTGTTTACCCCTCGCACCATGCACATTGAATACCGCAACCTGTCCGACCCCGACGCCGACGTGCGCTCCTGCAGCCGCGGCCGAGAAGCCCCGGCTCACCATCATCAACGGCGAGGCGGCGGCGCGGACGCAGTTCCCCTACCAGGCCGCCATCTACCCTAACCTGGGCGTCAAGCGCAACCAGTACGACGCCATGATCCCCTTCTGCGGAGGCTCCCTCATCCACCCCAAGTGGGTGCTGACGGCGGCGCGCTGCATCGACGGGTGAGTATCGTGCTCGCCGGCGCCGACGCGGGCCGGGCGCGAGGGGAGAGTCCCTTCGAAAAATCATTGTAATAAGGCCCCAAAAAAATCACTTTAAAAAAAATCAAAACAAAATCAATAGATAAGGATACAGAAAAACCTGCCATATCGAGAAAAAATTCACAGTAAACCGAAATGAAGTAGAAATAATTGAGAAATTGGGGTAAAAGATCAAAATTTACAAAAAAAACAACAAAAAAAAACAGACATATTTTCTGTGAAAACTCAAAAATAATATTACAAAAATCAAAACACTCAAAAAGTCAAATAAATAAATAAATAAATAAATAAATAAATAAATAAATAAATAAAATCATTGCACACATTTCGTATGAGTGATCCCCCCCTGGGCCGGGCGCCCCGGCGGTGCGGGAGGTGCGGCTGGGGGGTGGGCCTGACCAGTGCGCTGCGCTGCGCAGGTTCGACAAGTGGGCCGTGCTGCTGGGCGCGAGCAACGCGGTGCAGGCCAAGCAGGACGGCCGCGTGACCATGCTGACGAACTGGGCCGCCAAGCACCCCTCGTACGACTCCCAGCGCCCCGCCTACGACATCGGCGTGCTGCAGCTCCCGCGCGAGGTGCGCCTCTCAGGTCAGAGTCGTCGAATGAAAATAAAAGCGGCGCGACCACAATGTGCTCGCCCGCCTTCCACTCCTCCCCCAGGGCTAGGCAATATTTCAATTTATAGAAAAAAATGCTCAATGTTTTTAGTATTGAAATGTCATTATTGTTCTTCTGAACTTCGCAATATTAATATTCTGGATTGACCAATACTCAATGTAGAACTCACAATAATTCAGTACTGAGTATTGCCACTACTCTCAAGACTCCATTCTAAAAGCATCCCCTTTTCTGTCAAAGATTGGCGTTGCGTATACTAGTTTGCCATCTGAGCGGCTCACCGAAGAAAATCCAGAAATGCCAAAATTTTTAATTTTCATTTTCTCGGTGGCCGCAATTCACGACAAATATTTCGAAGTCAAAACATTTTGAAACTTCATTTTCGTAAAGATGTTTAAAACGTGTTACATATGTACCGGGTGTTTCTTTGAATAAGTAACAGTGTTGCGAGATTGCATACTCGCCAGCGCTGCAGGGGCCATGGCGCCTTACGGGTGAATTGGGTAGGCAAACCCGCAACACTGTTACGCATTCAAAAAAACACCCGGCACATGTACAGTTTTCCTTTTATTTCTTTTTTCCTGTTGCTGTTTGGTGGCCGCGCTTGGTATAAGCTTTGTTACTTCCCCCTCAGATACGATCCAGGTCGTGTCCCTCCCCCCGAGCGGGGTGCACTACGCGGGCCAGAGAGGCCTCCTGTCCGGCTACGGCTACACGAACGACCAGAACACCGGCCTGACCGTCATGAGCTCGGAGCTGCGCTACACGACGCTGCCCATCGTGTCGCAGTACCCCTGCTTCAGCCTGTGGGGCGACGCCGACCCCTCCATGATGTGCGTGGAGGCCATCGGCTCCAGCGGCTGCACCGTGAGTCATTCGCACCATTTCAAAAAAAGATATCATTGCAAACAAGCATTTCGCATTTTATAAGTTTTATAATTTTTTTTCCTTGCCAGGGCGATAACGGTGGTCCGCTGACGGTAAACGACACGCTCGGCCAGCCGCTGCAGGTGGGGGTCATGAGCCAGGTGGCGTGCACCGGCGGCTGCACCCTCGGCTGCCCCATCTTCTTCACCCGCATCAACATGCTGTACGAATGGCTGTCGGAAACGACCGGCGTCAACTTCCCCCTCGAATGTAAGTTGTACAATGGCCGGCGAGGCCACGGCACCGCGACGAGGACCTACCATCGCCTCCTTACCTGACGTGTGCGGGACGGGACTAGAGACGGGAGCCGCGCTAATCCTCAGAGATAACTCGGACACGGACGGCCCGATCCGATCCCGACTCCCTCCGTCTTTCTCTCTCTCTGTTTCTCTCTGCCTAATCTGGATCTCTTGTTTCTATTGCGGCAGATCCTCCCGCGGCCTAGCTTAGGAGAATCCGCGGCTCGCTTCGTCGCGCCTGGCGCCCGCTACTCTGCAAACAATGAGCTGCGGCTCTTGTATGAGAGGCCGCCGTCATCTAAGCATCCGAGACGACTTCGGAAGGCGTCCACAACCAGCCCTAGGCAGAAAATGAAAGAAGCTAGGAAATTGTAATAAATTACATATATTATATACCGAAAAATCATCACATGGCAAAAATACGATACAAAAGTGGAAAAAAATATTCCTGCAAGCGATTTGGGAGGGTGTTGAGAAGCGAGGCGGTTGGGAATAAGTCGTCTAGCAATACAAATTAGCAATCCATTTTGAATGAGAAGACTTCCCACCGCCAACACTGCAGTAAGGCTACGCTGTACACATGGCACCGGGGTGAACACTACAAATGCGATGCACTTCGAACGAGTCGCTTGTCTAAATGTACGTCGGCGGGCGACGCAATAGCAGCAGCTTTGCCGTACAATGTGGAGCAGTAGGAGTAAGCATCGACCGCAGCACTTACATGTCTAGTAACACATTACAAGTCTATTTAGTTTGGCACCAACACGGGAGGGCAGCGCAGCGTCCACGCGGCTTCAGGTAGGCCCTGCACAGGCGGCCGGACCTTTCTCTCGCGCACAGGAATTGTAGCTGGCATTTAGTGTTGCAAATGCTGACATTCCTGTCGCGAGGCGTGGCGGCGTGGAGTGGGATGAGGCGCGGTGGGGCGGGGCGGGGGCGGGCGCGGCGGTCCGAGGACTGAGCAGGTCAGGGTCAGCAGGGGGAGGGGGGCACCGGGTCATACACGCCAGCTATGCGCTCCGCCATAGCCGGGGTGTTCCGGGGTGCTCCCCGCGCGCCGCGCCCCGGCGGCGCACCCGCTGTTCGCCTGCACCGGCTACGGGTCGTAGCTCGCGCGGTGAACAATCCACCACCCGCCAACAGCACCTGCTGAGGAAAGGAGAGAGCAAAGGACCGCGTTATAGTCGGAGACGTGATACAGGAGCCTCCCAGCAGAGTTCTCAAACGGTTGGGTAAGGCTACCCGGGAGGCCTCCGAAAGCGCAGGTGAGAGTATGCCTGTGCGACTAATTGAATAATTGGTTCGATTTCAATCAATTTTTTAGTTGACCAATTAATTTGGAGACCAATTATGATTGAATTGATTGATTCAGTTGATAATCGACTAAAATTTTACAAATTTAAACAATTTCCTTTGTTTTACTAATCGATTAGTTATAGCGTATGGATACAAAACATTTTTGTTTTTGTTTTGTTGTGCTGAAACCCGTTGAGCACACAAATTAATAATAATTAACAAAAGCAACAAAAAATGAGCACGCCAATCAATTGGTTTGGTCAATGAATTGAATGGGTTATCGATTGTCAATTATCAATAATTGGAATCGACTCAATTTCGATTATTTCAAATAATTTTTAACTACCAATGAATTTTAACAATCGCACGGGCCTAGGCGAAAGCGTGAAGGAGATACTATTCGGTTACAGCTTCTCACTTGCACCTACGGTTTTTGACGCGCCCCGGCTAGCCTTACCCACCCATTTGAAAACTCTGCCTCCCTGGTTCCTCCGGTTCCTCCTTCAGGAACTCCCTCTCCTCTCACCTCGGGCAGGGCTGGTCTACGTGAGCACGACGGCCTTGTGCACGCAGGGGCCGCCGGCGCCCTCGAGGAGCGCGGGCCACAGGTACGTGCGGATGGCCTCGCTGTCGGGGTTGGACGAGTGGAAGCGCACGTGCACGTCCCGCCGGAAGTGGCGCTGCTCGTACTCGAGCACGTACGTCGGGTTCTGAGGCAAAGACACACACACGTCACGTCACGTCGCTCCCGTACGGTGTACGGATGCGCCGACCGTGGCACGTACCTGGTTGACGAGGGCCCACGCGAGGCGCACAGAGTCTCGCACGTACTGCAGGAGTCCCGTGCACGTCTTCAGGCTCGGGTAGTCGTACAGCGTGGCCCAGATTTGGCTGCATACCTCCTGCCGGCGGGAAAAATCAAGCGTTAAGTGCACAACAGTCACTCCAAAATTTTATTTTGAATATAACTTGAAAAGCAGCTGTAGAATGATTTTCACGGGGGTTTTCTGCGGACTTACGTCTATGCTCTTGGTGAGGTCGAAGGTGTCCACTGTTCTGCGCAGGTATGTCGACACGTGCTGCTCCAGCTCCTGAGCCGCCGCTGAGCCCGCGGCGTCGGCCTTCTGCTGGTCGGCGGCAGGCGCCGCGGCCGACGGCGTCGGGAGGTGCAGGATGCGCCGGATGTGGTCCTTCTTGAGGGCGAGCAGGCTCTGGGCGGACCGGAAGGCGAGCTGTGGTCGGTCGGGCGTCGATGTGCAACGTCGTTGAGCAGCGTCGATGGGCAGCGTCGTAGAGCAGCGTCGAAGAGCAGCGTCGAAGAGCAGCGTCGTAGAGCAGCGTCGAAGAGCAGCGTCGTAGAGCAGCGTCGTAGAGCAGCGTCGTAGAGCAGCGTCGTAGAGCAGCGTCGAAGAGCAGCGTCGAAGAGCAGCGTCGAAGAGCAGCGTCGAAGAGCAGCGTCGAAGAGCAGCGTCGTTGCGCAGGGCGTCACAGGTTGTCGAGAAGAGTCGTTGCGCAGGGCGTCACACGTTGTCGTGAAGAGTCGATGACGAAGCAATCCGGCGATTGGAGAGGAGGTGCGGGTGTCGGACGGAGTAGGATAGTTGGAGAGGGCAGAAAAAAACAGACGAAAACGGACCAGAATCACTATCACGCAGGGCGAACGCGGACGGTCTGTCAGCACCAGAGCCGCGGGGCGTGGCGGGGGGTCCCCCGCTACCAACCCTTCGGTGCTGCGTGCCGCGCGCGCGCCGCGGCGGCTCGGGTGCGTCCAGGCCGTCCTGCACAGCAGGACAGAGCTTGAAGAGGAGTCACTCCATCACCGGCTCCCACTCGTACAGGACAGGCAAGGGGCAAGATCCTCCAACAGTCCAGTCCCCTCCATGAGGGCTGGCGCGAAGCGACGCGATAGTAAGACGCATTTTATCATTGCTCTCTGTACAGTCAGTCAGAGGTCGGGAGAAATCCGTATTTCCTCCTCCTCCTCGGCTGTGGGTTTAGTTTACGAGGTCGTGAGCAGATGCAAAAAGCGGGGGTAGCGGTGAAAACATGAGCCCGAGCGAAAAGAAACAATAATTTGGGTCAAGTTGACAGGACCAAAAAGGGCGCGCGGTGTTGAGGCTCGCCGCCCGGTATTCAACGAGTTCCAGGAAAGGGACCCGCGGCAGGCGAGGAGGGGCGACCCAGACGGCCTCCACCCTGCCCATGGTCCTTAAAATTTGGCACCCGAACCCCCCGGGATGTCATGGCCACGTTCACTGGCCACGGAGCCAAAGGACCACGTTGCCTTGTTTTGCAAGACGGCGATCCTGGGCCTTCCTACAATACGGCCGTAAAATTTGTTCGCGCACGAGCACACGAGCACAGCTACGAGCACGGGCTCACCTTTTCTCTCTCAGAGGCCTTTTTTTATTTATTTTTTTTAAGTTCCATTCGCCTCTCTTGTTGTATCTGCTCACAGAACTTTCTCGTGAACTGCATTCTTATCCAGTCCAGTCCAGTCGGATCAAGTGTCCGTCCTGATCGTGAGTCGAAAAGGACGACAGTCGGTGGCGTGGCGTGGCGCGGGCCGGGCCGGACCGGCTTGCGCCCGGGGCCAGTCTCGTTCCCGGCACGGGCCCGGCCCAAATAGCAGCAGAGCTTGTCGCTATATGCGTGCATGCATTAGGGCCCCTCTCAACAGGGGCGGGAAGCAAGTTAGTGTCTCAAGCGGAAGGGTGTGCGTAAAGGACAGAGAATATCAAGGCGCGTGTTAACTCCGAAAGGCTGCGGGCGAACCTCGAGATTAGTCATTATCGTCGTCGATCATCAAACGTCACGACCATGAAGAAAGACAAGGCAAGTGTCGGTAGAGCGTTCTTTGAGAACATCTAGAGATCGGTTCGCCGCGCGTAACTTTGTTACTCCCGGGCGGGCGCGGCGCGGGCGCGGGGCGCCACCGCGCCGCGGCTCCGGGTAAACGGAAAAGAGGAAAGGACAGGTAAGCGGGGCGCCCTGAAGAAGGGGTAGGGGCCCGGGGGGCCGCACCAGCGCGGGGACTCACCACAACGACAGAAAACAAGATCTTAGACTTAAGTTCGGCGGCGTCCCGGAGCGCGGGCAGCGCGTCGAGGGCGTCCAGGGTGTCCACCCGCGCCTGCGAGTACAGGTTGGCGTAGCACGCCACGAGGCGCTCGGCGCCCAGCTCTTCGGGGCCTGCTGAGGGGAGGCTGCTAGGTCTGCAACATAACGACAGGGTCAGAGCGGAGCACGGGCAGAGGGGGGGGGGGGGGGGCGGTAAATGAAATGCGTTTATCGTGGCGTCATTGTTTCTTTCGGTCCAGAGTATGGCGGCGGGGGGGCGGATCTGTTGAAATGACTCTGTTATGGGCGGGAAATATAGAACAGTCGGTTGTGCTGTCACTTGGCGTGCTGTGCTGCTCCAGCGTGGCGCGACGGGCGCGGAGCGTGAGAACCACGCTCGGCCAGGGTCGCGCGCCCTGCCCTGCCCTGCCCTACCCTGCCACGGAGCAGCTTGCGTCAGGCCCGCGTGCCCCGACCCGACCCGCGCGCCATACCGGTCACGTCGGTCCAGCGGCGCGCTACTGCTACTGTCCACATCACGTCCAGGCCAGTGACACTCCACAGGCCTTGCTTGGGAGAAACACTCTGATTAGGGATGAGCACACCAAAGGTTAGGGGGCGTGTAGGGGGCCGAAATCTCGGCCGCAATGAAGGATTCCCGTCGAAGATGGCGGCGGGTGGCGGAGCGTAGCGGCGAGCCAAAACAAAGCAGAAGACGTGACGCCCAGGCGTCGAAAATTACTATAAGAAGCAAAACATCTCGTTCCAATACCTCTAAAATTTCACAAACGGGAAGAACAGAGACGTGCGCCCTAGCGATGCCTGCGAAGGGGGCGCGTCCTCTGCTTTGTTTTGGGTCGCCGCTACGCTCCGCCACCCACCGCCATCTTCGACGGGAATCCTTCATACCATTCTACAACATCATGCAGAAATGTCAGAATTTTCCACAATCTTTAAAACAATGATTTCTCCCAGGTGTACTGCATACAGCTCCAATAAAACAGCTCGTGCTGGAAGCTAACGGCGGGCGGGTGGTCAGTAGAGTCGGACTCTGCTCCTGAACGGATTATATCCGCAGTAAGTGCCCCGCCCCGCCCCGCCTGGCCGCCGGCGGCAGGCACGTGGGCTCGCCCCGCCCCGCCCCGCCCGTCCAGAACGAGAGTGAAAGTCACCGGTCCCGTCCCGAGTCGCGTCTCTGCTCCCGCGGGGCCCCCGCCCCGCCGCACACCACACAGCACCTGCTCGTCTCCTCGGCGGCGGTGAGCCTGGTCTTGGCGACGGCCAGCTCGGAGCGCAGCGTCTCCAC
This sequence comes from Frankliniella fusca, assembly GCA_029379305.1. Classification (NCBI taxonomy): domain Eukaryota; kingdom Metazoa; phylum Arthropoda; class Insecta; order Thysanoptera; family Thripidae; genus Frankliniella; species Frankliniella fusca. Next base: position 2,147,934 of record JAHWGI010000960.1, on the reverse strand, counting down.
CTCGGCGCGCAGGCGGGCCGCCTCCCGCTCGGCCCGCTCGCCGCGGTCCCCGCCGGGCCCGGGCGCGGACACGGACACGGGGGGCAGCACCTGCAGCACGGCGCGCGGCTGGCAGCCCTGGCAGCACGGCACGGCGCTGCTAGCACCGCCGCGCGAACCTCCCAGCGCCGACCCTGGGGCACAAGGGAGAGGTTAGAGCTGCTGTCACGAGGCACGATGGAAATACAAGTCAGCCGATCCTGCCTAGGCGCACAAGTGCAGTAAAACAGAATATGGTCTCCCCGCATCCCCGCGGAGGTGAGGTGACCAGGATCTGCAGCTCTCCCGCCGCATTTTCATTTTATGAATTAATTGCTCATGCACCGCGCCACGCGATACGAGGAGAGTCGCGCGGGTGGGACGACTCGGCTCGGGCGACTACTTTCAGCGCTCCGGTCGTAAAGGCGAGACGAGGGAAGAGTTGTTGTGGCGCCCGGCGCCCCGAGCGGGGCAGCTCTGCCCGACACTCACCGGGCACGGAGTTGCTCTTGAGCAGGTCCTTCTTGTGCTTGAGGTGGCGCAGGCGCTGCGGCGCGTGGCCGCCGCTCCCGGGCGCCGCGGACGCCGTGGGCGGGGTGGGCGACGAGGAGGCCGCCTCCTCGCTCGAGGACGCCGAGCCGGAGCTGGCGCCGCCGCCGCGGCCGGTGCACTCGACGCACTCGGAGCTGTCCGGGACGCTGCCGCCCGACGAGAGTCCCGAGGACACGCCGGAGGACGTGGAGAGCTTGGGCCCGAGCGGACTGAGCGCGCCGCCCAGCACGCTCAGGCGGGAGCACTTGCTGGACGAGCGGACTGCAACAGAAACACGACCCTGAATTAATCCAAAACTCATTCACATTGAACTTCTTCAGTCACCGAGAGCATTCGCGGTGTGGCTGGTGGGACAACGAGAACTAAGGGTTGCTGGGCTGGAGCGTCCGATCCACGATGTACTCGTTGTCCGATCACAATACCAGCCTGCTGGAGTCAATCTTGTGTGACGCCACGCCAGCGCTATAGATGAAGGGATTCCTGAAAGGCCTCGCAAGTAGCCGAATTCCGTCGGTGAACAACCACGGTTCTCTCAAGTCAAGTCATCCCACTGTACTGCCTTATTTCCTTCGTCCTAGCCCGAGGAGGAAACAGCTCTGAAATTTTGTACACCTCGCTAATCAGAAAAAAAATCCAAACATATCCAGAAAAAAAGAAAACGAAAAATTCTGAGAAATTCAGAAAATTGCCGGGAAATTCCCCCAAATTTACAACAACAAAAAAAAAGACGTAAAATCGTTAAGATTCACAAAACATCACAAAATTTGTACGCCGAAATTCAGAGTTTTTTCTCCCCGTCCCTGCCCCACGGTGCTGCAGGTGCAGATCGACAGGAGCAGGGCCTGGTAGAGCCTGGCAGGGCCCGGCTGCTGGGCTGCTGTGCGCGGCGAGCTATCGCACGGCCGCGATCTGCGAGATGACTAACCCACACCCGACGATCCGTTCAGCTCTAATTGGCTCGTCACTCAACAACAAATCGCCCTCTTCGCTTCGTAAAACAACAACAGCAACTAATTCCCCGCGGCGCGGCGCGGCGCGCGCTTCTCGGATATCTCGCGTGTCTGATGTGGTTCAGCGTTGAGCAGACACGATCAGGGAGCAGGAGATCGTGTACCGCCCCGGCTCACATGAGCAGATCCAGGCTCCTTGTAATCTCTGTGAAATTCGCTCACACGATACGCGCGGGGAGTCGGGTGACCCGCAGCAGTGCAAAGTGCTGATGTTGCGCGCTGGCGGCGCGGGCGGCGCACCCGTGACCGCCGTGGGGGTAGGCAACCCGCCCGCAGGGCTGCTACGCGGTGCAGTACAGTTACACACCGCACAGGCGGTCAACTTAAGTGCGTTTATTTTCTCAGTCCTTTTTTTTTTTTTTTAAAGGAAGATGCTTTTCCCACCCTCTACCACTGTGCGGCGCCCAAGCTATTCAGTTAGCTCCCGCGCAGCAGTCAGTGAATAATAACAACTGCTATATTTCCACCTTCAGACCAGTACATATGCACGAACGCGCGCGCGTCACACACACACACACACACACACACACACACACAAAATGATAGCAATGGTAATGATGGTGGTGTTGGCCCGAATTCGACAGCATGCACTGCACGCCGCGCTCCGCGTATGTACTTGTTACTGTGAGTGTGTGTGTTTCTCGGAAAGATGCGTACTACATACATATACGCCACCTCCATTGCATTCCAAGAAATACTGCCCCTCCTCCTCCCCCACTCCCCTTCCACCTTACCTTTCCGCGTCTCATTTCTCCTCGACGTCCCTCATCACAATATAACACCTACTCTTCACGCCTTTTTTCCCCTCCCGCCGGCGCCGCTCCGTGTGTGTCGGCGCGGTGTCTTTGAGGGCGCTGATGGCCGCGCGGCCCACAGGGCGCTGTCTATGGCGCTGTAGGATGATTCCGCACAGTGGCTCCCTCCTTGTTGCACTCATTGGGCACGGCCATAAGGAGCAAGGGAGAAGGAACTACAAAACGGTGTTCGGAATCGCCTGGCAGGGCCTGTGGCCTGTGGCTCCTCGGTGGCGGATATGGGACTCGAATGAGACTCGAATGGCGCAGGGGGGCATCACTCATTAAGCTCGGCGCGGTACACGAGCTCCCCCGGGCGGTGTAGTGCGCGCCCCGCGCCCGGTTAGGCAACCCTCTTACAAGAACTCTTAAAGAGAAGCATCTTCGCGCGATAATGTTAGGAGAATAAAGATCAAATAATACAAACAACTGTCCGCGAGGTTCGAAAAAAACTAAGAAAACGCCGCGTCGAGGAAATAAACGGGTTTTCCGATGCACCGCCGGGCTGCCTGTACGCGCGCCTCCGCAGCCCGCGCGGCAGCCTCGCGCGCGAGGGGTAAACAACTCTGAATTCGGTGTACAAATTGCGTGAATTTGAATTGAATTTGTCTAAATTGAATTGAATTCGTTTTGAATTAGCTTTGAATTTTTTGAATTTATTGCAAAGTTTATTTTTGAAATTATTGTGATCTTTTTGTGAATTTACTTGAATTCGTTTTAAATTCGGGGATGCCCCAGAAAATACACGCACATCTGATCCAAATTATTCTCTCAATTACATGATTAAATAGGATTTTTAGTAAATTATTGTGAATGATTTCTATTTATTCCAAATTATTGGAAATTAACTTGCAACTGCGCAAAATAATCACAATTATTTCAATTATTTTTTTAAACTTTTCAGAAACAAATTTTGCTCTGCAATTGAAAGGGTGGCGTGAAAACACAGAAAATTTTTGCGGCAGTAAACCTCCCGAAGGAGGTTGCGGTTCCCGCCAGGCACAGGGCTTTTACCCCCTGTGGCAGCCAACTGCTTCGGTGTTCCATGGGAACCGGCGCTTTGCTGACTGCGATCCTATCGCGCAATTCGACAGATTTGATCCCCGTACCACCATTGGCCTACCCCTAGAGGTACGAGCGGTGTCAAGGGCGTTAGACTTCCTGATCCCAGTTTCAGAGGCCTTACCTCAGAGGGGTACGCGGGATTCGAACCCACAACCCCGAGTGCCGACACGTAGCCAGAACAGGAAGCGACCCAACGCCCAGAGCCACCGAGCCAACGGCGGTGAGACGTGTTTAATTTCTACTTGACCTGCCCTGGAGCAGCTGCCAAAGGAAATCCCAAGCGCGAAAAACACTTTCCCGAGTGGGAGTCGAACTTCGGACCACTCGGTTCGGTGTTGCGCGCTCTACCAACTGAGCCACGACGCCACGATGACTGTACAGTGCGACGGGTTCGAGTTGTATTTGCCCTGTCCTCCTGGCTGGAGGCTGCAGGATACGCGGCAAATACGGCTCGAACCCGTCGCACTGTACAGTCATCGTGGCGTCGTGGCTCAGTTGGTAGAGCGCGCAACACCGAACCGAGTGGTCCGAAGTTCGACTCCCACTTGGGAAAGTGTTTTTCGCGCTTGACATTCCCTTTGGCCGCAGCTGGATGGCAGGTCAAATAGAAGTTAAACACGTCTCACCGCCGTTGGCTCGGTGGCTCTGGGCGTTGGGTCGCTTCCTGTTCTGGCTACGTGTCGGCACTCGGGGTTGTGGGTTCGAATCCCGCGTACCCCTCTGAGGTAAGGCCTCTGAAACTGGGATCAGGAAGTCTAACGCCCTTGACACCGCTCGTACCTCTAGGGGTAGGCCAATGGTGGTACGGGGATCAAATCTGTCGAATTGCGCGATAGGATCGCAGTCAGCAAAGCGCCGGTTCCCATGGAACACCGAAGCAGTTGGCTGCCACAGGGGGTAAAAGCCCTGTGCCTGGCGGGAACCGCAACCTCCTTCGGGAGGTTTACTGCCGCAAAAATTTTCTGTGTTTTCACGCCACCCTTTCAATTGCAGAGCAAAATTTGTTTCTGAAAAGTTTAAAAAAATAATTGAAATAATTGTGATTATTTTGCGCAGTTGCAAGTTAATTTCCAATAATTTGGAATAAATAGAAATCATTCACAATAATTTACTAAAAATCCTATTTCATCATGTAATTGAGAGAATAATTTGGATCAGATGTGCGTGTATTTTCTGAGGTCATTCCTTAAATTCGCTTGAATTTGTTTTGAATTCGTTTTGAATTCGCGTGAATTAGTTTTGAATTCGCGTGAATTAGTTTGAATTAGTGTGAATTTTGAATTAGTGGTGTACATCAAAATTCGGAGTTATTTACCCCTCGCTCGCGCGTCGCACTCACCGGAACGCGTGAGGAAGTTGTAGCGGGCGCGCTTGCTGACGTAAGGCGAGTTGCCCGACATCATGATGGCCGAGTCCGAGTCCGAGTGGTAGCCGGAGATGTCGCTCGAGTCCTCGTCGTCCTCCGTCACCTCCTTCATGAGCTCCAGCACCTGCGGCAGGAAGAGAGAGAGAGAGTGATTAGATGATGAGCTGGACACGAGGGCGCGGCACGCGCCCCGCCCGCAGCAGCACTTCCGTCTGCAGCAGCGCGGAAGCGTTACATTGAGGTGGGTCGCGTTTAGCATAAGCCGCGCGCGGACCCGCCCCGCCCCGCCCCGCCTGGGCGTTCCCATGAGCAATTAAAGACCTTAGCGCTAAAGCGCGACCCATGCATGACGCTTGCTTGAAGCCCTGCTCCCCGCCTGTCATACAAAGTGCGCGCGGCGGAGGCAGCCGGCACCCCCCGGGACTTTCACCGCCAGCTCGCCGCTGTTTGCCATACCTTGACTCACTCTCAAAGGTTTTACTGCCAAACTGTCTCACTACTACAACTGCTAGCTAATACTGCTGGCTACTGCTGGCTACTGCCGAGGCGGCACCGCGACGCCCACGCGACGCCTGTCATGACCCTCGCAATCTGCAGCGCATCGCTTGGCCCCGCCCCGCCCCGCCCCGTCCTCCCAGCCGTTACGTTACGCGCACAGGCTGGCGGGACTCGACCCGCTCTTCGCTCTTATGAAATGTTGTTTTATGTCGGAACTAGCGTGAACAGTGTGCTGATGGTCTCGTTGGCAGCAGCGTGAGCCCCGCCCCACCCCGCCCCCTGCTCCCTGTGGAGCAGCCGCGTCAATGGTGACCACTCGCCCGTTCCGTTCCAACGCTGAGGTGCTCTATTTGTCATTTTTTTCCCCGGCTCGCGCGTTGACTTTTGGTTAACTGCCGCACCTCGCGGAGCAGGTGGGAACGCGACGGGGAAAAAATGGTAGGTGGTGAGATGGCGGGGCGCAGATATGACAAGTGGGTCCCTGCGCTGCTGGGCTTCCTCGTGGCCGCGGCCCCAGCCCGGCCCCGGCCCCGGCCCCGGCCCCGGCCCCGGCCCCGGCCCCGGCCCGCGTCACGCAAAGGCAGTATTTGTGCTGCTCGCTGGTCTTCAGCAGGTGCGCGCTCGAGGCTTGGTAAGTTTGAAGCTCATTTACGCCACCGGTAGAAAAAAAAAGAGGACACGAACTAAGTAACGAGAGCCAAGCGGGGATGAAATATGAGCCCGTGTACTGCTGCCGTGAAAAGCCTACCGGCCCAATCCATTTATTTAGCTGCACACCATGTAATTCACTGTCCATTGAGGAGTGAAGTGGAGCATATCCATCCACTGGCATGGGGCCCGTTCCCGACATAACGCCGCTGCCACGAGAAACGAAAATCGGGTAGAACAAATTGGCGTAGCCGAGCTGGACTATCGAGAAGGGCCGCCCTGCGATCCTACTCAGAAAGAGGACACGCCTCGAGCCCAGCCGCACCTGCCCATGTCGGACGCAGCCGCTCCGATCGAGATGAGCATGATGATCATCATCACATACCGCAGCTGTTGCATCTGCAGGTGCCGGGGGCCGGGGGAGAGGGCGGGGGGGCGGCGCGGGGAGGCCGTAAAGGAGATTGAAGACGCGTGTAATTCCCATTGTTTGCCCGGCTGGGCCGGCCGCACCGCGAGGCCCGGCCCAGCCCGGCGGCGCTATCTCCATCTACACGGGCAGCACCGGCCTGGCCCAGCCGCCTCCAGCACGGGCTTTAGCACCGCGCAGCCCGGCCCGCGCTCCACATTAATATTGAGGTCCTCCGCGGGCGGCGCGTCCTGACCCCCCGCTGGGCCGCGCCGCCGATGAACAGGTTCGTACGGAACGCCACGCCTCGCCACGCCACGGCCCGAGAGAGCATGTAACTTGTAGCGCGGCTCTAGAAACTTGCACGCGAGTTCGCAACAAAAACAGCAAAGATTTTGAAAAGTTGCAAATTTTAAGGCAACGGAGTTGCCTTCTAAAATCACTGGGAAACGTATGTTTCGTTATTCCCCCCCCCACCCCATTTTTTGTTATTATTTTCTCTTCCTCCTAAGACCAGAACGAAAATTTGTGTCAATGCCCTCAAGTTCAAAATTGCATCTGCTGCCTGCAATATTTATATACTCGGCGCACATTGTTCCGGGCCGAGCCGGGCCGGGGGCCGGGCACACAGTCGCTTTAGCATAAGCTCGCCGCGAGCCCTCCCTCCTCCCCCGCGGCCCCCCGTCCCCCGGCCACACACGTACGGCACGCCGCGCGGCCTGTTACCGCAGGGACTGGCCCGGCGAGGGCTTGCCCAAGGCCTCATTACATTACCAATCAATGATGTTGAAAACGTTATTCAATTTCGACTGAGCCGGGCCGGGCCGGGGTGGAGAGCAGCAGCGCGCGCACGACACGGGGAAGGCCCTCGGGACCGCGAGGCGAGGCCGACCGCCGACCCCCGTGGTACCCCGCCCCGCCCCGCCCCGTCCCGGGCCTCTGCCTCTACCCCGCAGCCGCGGTCACCGCCGCCGAGCTACTTACCGTCGACGCGACGTCCCACTACTCCCACCTCACAAAAGGAGAAGTGGCCTGCGCTCCGCTCCGCCCCGGCCCGACCCGGCACTTGTTCACAGAGGTGCGGGAAGGAGGGTACCCGGTACCCGGTACCTGCTCCGCTGAGTGGGTGTCGTTCACCAGCGCACCGGCCCGGCGCCACGCCTCGCCGAGTGCGGTGCGGAGGCCAGGTAGTTGTCGCGGTCCTCTCCCTTCCCCGACCCCCTCCCCTTCAAACTCGAGCGGCCGGCGCAGCGTGGTCTCCCGCGGGACACGGAAGCAGAAGGGGTGAGTAGTTAGGGAGCCCGGCAATAAATGCAGTACAGCAAGCCCTGCGGGTGTGGGCTGGGCTGGGCCGTGCTCCAGGAACAGCAGAAAACAACATCATCAGCTCCGGAGCGCCGCGCGGCCCCGGGCCCGGGCCCGGCCGGCCTGCATGCCGCCCTGTGTGCTGTGCTGTGCTGTTCCTGGAGCACCAAAGAGCGGCCGCGCGAGGTGAAGGGAATGCAAGAATAAATGAAAGGAGGAAGCCCGCTACACATTTGCGGACCAGACCGCGTGCCGCGCGGGGCGGGGCGGGGCGGGGCGGGGCGGGGCGGGGCGGGGTGGGATGGGCGGCGTACCCTGCGCGTTGACTTTTGGCCATGTATTGACGGCGGTTACTGACCTGGACACCACTGCCCCGTGTCTCTCTCTTTCTCTCCGCTTCACGCCTCGGTGCGTGCACCATCGCCACTAGTGCGAGGTAGAAGAAGAGAGAGAGAGAGAGAGAGAGAGAGAGTGGGAGGGAGGGCCCTTAAAGGTTAGCAGGCGTCGCTCCATATCGCACGGCGCCGTCCAAACTTCGAGTGCGCAGCCCGCTTTCATCCGCTCCGCTGCTGATGGTGTTTGAGTACTCCCCGCCCCGCCCCGCCCCGCCCCGTCAGAGATGAATTGTTTGTCGGCGCGGCGCTGCGCTGCACACCTCGACACCGCACTGCCCTCCATGTCGTCCGCCCGCACTCTGTTCCGCCTCATAACGCGCCACGCCGCACCGTCCGAGCCGATCTAAGTTCGGACAGTCGCTCTCTCTGTCCTTCTCCCACTCTTTCTCTTATACTCGAGAAATTATTATGCACGCTGGCGCCCGCCTTGAGAGGATCACGGCTGTGAGAGAGAGAGGGAGAGAGAAAGAAGTAGGCCCGCGGGTACCGCAGCGATACCGCAGACGAACGTGACCGCCCCGACCCACGTCATATCTGATCTCCCTTTCTATTGGACAGCGGCCGGACTGGGCTGCGCCACGCGGTTTGCATTCATCCATCTCATTCATTTATTTATTTATTCGTCAGCAGAGCAGACATGCACTCACAGTGCTTCCGGGACTTACAAACTACGACACTTCGATTATTGTAATATTTTTTTTTTTTGTGGCAATTAGCTTACTGATAGTCCGCTATCCAAATTTCTTATCAGCTGGGTAGGCACATATTCAGAGCGTCCGAACGGTTCGAAGGATTCGAATGTAGGGTGGGGTGGGGCGGCAAAGCGTAGCCGCGAGCGGCCCCGGCCGGCGCAGCGGCGTTTGCAAATAACCATGGCTGCACCTAAACCAACGCTCCGCATCGCCACGCCACGCCAAGCCCCCCGCCACGCCACGGCCCTCAAGCCGTTGGATCGGCAGTTAAGCCTCCTTGTAAAAGGAACATTATTTGTAACGGCGAGTCGAGCCGGCGTGGCGTGGCGTGGCGTGGCGGGACCAGAAACACACCAACAAAGGTGCACGACGACACCGCAGTGCGGCGGCGGGCCGGGCGGGCAGCCGAGCGATTCCGAAGATCGCTCTCGTGCCCCCGTCCTTGTCGCACCTGTGGCGGCGCCCTCTGTTGGGGGTGGCACGGCCTCATGAGTGCGACGAGGACGGAGCATGACGGAGGCACGAGAGCGATCTTCTGAATCAGTCGGCAGGGGCGGGCAGGGGCGGCAGGGGCCGCGCAGGTTTACTGCCTTCCCCTTCACCGTCTCTCTCCGCAGACCCCTCCGCCATAAGTAAATGAAAAGAAGAAGGCGTTCGTGTTTTTAGGGTCCGTTTATAGGAAGGGACTGCCACCTTTCAATTGTACTGGGCCGGGGCAGCCAGCAGGTTCGCAGAAGTCGCCTCTGAGCCCCGTGCTGGAGGTGCCGGCCCGGCCCCGGCCCCCGGCCCCCGGCCTCCCTTTAGCCGCTTCCACCAACGCCCCGCACCAAGGTTCCCATAATTTAAATGACAACCCGTGTCTCAACGCGGCCAAGCGGTGTATTAGAATATTTCGAGGCGCGAAGCACGTCGCAACCGGCGGGCCGGCGGCCGGCAAAGGCGGCGGCGGGGAGTCGGTCCGCCGGGGCATAACAAATAATTATTTCCGACGTTTTGTGGGAATCCATCACACGCCCCGCCACGCCCCGCCTCTCAGTCCGCGAGGGACCGAAATACCGTTAGCGGAAACAGAAACACCAGAGTGCGGGGTAACCGCACCGTCAGGCCCGCCGGGGCCCGACCGTCTTACCTCATAGTTTGCCTCACGATGACCCGTCTCCGACCCGCCCCGCCCCGCCCCGTTCCGGACTGACCTGGACCTGCCTCATGGCACACGGAGAGCTCGGCGCGCCCAGGCCTGGCCCAGGATGACGACGACGACGACGACGACGACGACGACGACGACGACGACGACGACGACGACGACGACGACGGGGCGCCTGGCTCGGCTTTGCACGGCGACACCATAACGGGTGTCCCAGAGAACACACGGCAGTGTTGCGGGATTGCATACTCGCCAGAGCTGCAGGGGCTATGGCGCCTTACGGCCGGAGTGGATAGGCAGACCCGTAACACTGCCGCGTGTTCTCTAGGACACCCGGTACGTGTAGTATAACGTAGAGGGAGCGTGCAACCCTCGATTTCTCCGACTTGTCCGCCCTTTACAGGGCGCGGTCCGGTGATGACTGCAGGCAGGCGGGTGACTTCAGGGGCTGCTGCGCGAACCACCGCCACCGCAACACGTGGGAGAAGTTGTTTTGACTTCTTCAGATCGCGGCCGAGCCCCGAGTGCCGGGGCAGCCGTATGCACTTCATCGATCGCTTGTAACCCGACCGCAAAAATCCCAGCACACTAACTAATTAAACAATAACTCTAGGCCGAATTTCGTTTCTTCCACCTCCAGTGTGCGATTGCAAATGAGTTCGCAATTGTCCCGAGTGAGAGAATTTCTTCGGGCACAACTCGCACTCAAATGGTTTCTCTCCGGTGTGTATTCGCAAGTGAGTTCTTAAATTTCCCGATTGAGAGAATTTCTTCGGGCACAACTGGCACTCAAATGGTTTCTCTCCGGTGTGTATTCGTAAGTGAGTTTTTAATCCTCCCGATTGAGAGAATTTCTTAGGGCACAACTGGCACTCGAATGGCTTCTCTCCGGTGTGAGCTCGCAAATGAGTTTTTAAACTTTCATGTCGAGAGAATTTCTCCGGGCACAACTGGCACTCAAATGGTTTCTCTCCGGTGTGAGTTCGCAAATGAGTTTTTAAAGTATCCGATCGAGAGAATTTCTCCGGGCACAACTCGCACTCAAATGGCTTCTCTCCGGTGTGAGTTCGCAAATGAGTTTTTAAACTTTCATGTCGAGAGAATTTCTCCGGGCACAACTCGCACTCAAATGGCTTCTCTCCGGTGTGTATTCGTAAGTGAGTTTTTAATCCTCCCGATTGAGAGAATTTCTTCGGGCACAACTGGCACTCGAATGGCTTTTCTCCGGTGTGAGTTCGCAAATGAGTTTTTAAAGTATCCGATCGAGAGAATTTCTCCGGGCACAACTGGCACTCAAATGGTTTCTCTCCGGTGTGAGTTCGCAAATGAGTTTTTAAACTTTCATGTCGAGAGAATTTCTCCGGGCACAACTCGCACTCAAATGGCTTCTCTCCGGTGTGTATTCGTAAGTGAGTTTTTAATCCTCCCGATTGAGAAAATTTCTTCGGGCACAACTGGCACTCGAATGGCTTCTCTCCGGTGTGAGCTCGCAAATGAGTTTTTAAACTTTCCGATCGAGAGAATTTCTCCGGGCACAACTGGCACTTAAATGGCTTCTCTCCGGTGTGAGTTCGCAAATGATTTCTCAAATGTCCCGATCGAGAGAATTTCTCCGGGCACAACTCGCACTCAAATGGCTTCCCTCCGGTGTGAGTTCGCAAATGAGTTTTTAAACTTTCATGTCGAGAGAATTTCTCCGGGCACAACTCGCACTCAAATGGCTTCTCTCCGGTGTGTATTCGTAAGTGAGTTTTTAATCCTCCCGATTGAGAGAATTTCTTCGGGCACAACTGGCACTCGAATGGCTTCTCTCCGGTGTGAGCTCGCAAATGAGTTTTTAAACTTTCCGATCGAGAGAATTTCTCCGGGCACAACTGGCACTTAAATGGCTTCTCTCCGGTGTGAGTTCGCAAATGATTTCTCAAATGTCCCGATCGAGAGAATTTCTCCGGGCACAACTCGCACTCAAATGGCTTCTCTCCGGTGTGTATTTGCAAGTGAGTTTTTAAATTTCCCGATAGAGAGAATTTCTTCGGGCACAACTCGCACTCAAGTGGTTTCTCTCCAGTGTGTATTCGCAAGTGAGTTTTTAAATTTCCCGATAGAGAGAATTTCTTCGGGCACAACTGGCACTCGAATGGTTTCTCTCCGGTGTGAGTTCGCAAATGGTTTCTCAAATGTCCCGATAGAGAGAATTTCTTCGGGCACAACTGGCACTCGAATGGTTTCTCTCCGGTGTGAGTTCGCAAATGGTTTCTCAAATGTCCCGATAGAGAGAATTTCTTCGGGCACAACTCGCACTCAAGTGGTTTCTCTCCAGTGTGTATTCGCAAGTGAGTTTTAAAATTTCCCGATCCAGAGAATTTCTTCGGGCACAACTGGCACTCGAATGGTTTCTCTCCGGTGTGTATTCGCAAGTGAGTTTTTAAATTTCCTGATCCAGAGAATTTCTTTGGACACAACTCGCACTCGTAATTCTTCATTTTTCTTCCATCTATTTGCTGTTGTTTTTTACCTTCTGTACTTCTTGATAATTTTTTATTTGTCGCTTTAGTTAATAAACTTGAGTATGAAATACCTGCACGCGAGGAGTAATAAAAAGAGGTTAGAGATTATTTCTGCCTTCACTGCTAGAAATGCTTTGAGTTTACAGGACCTTTTCGAACTGAAAATTCGATATTGTAATGAAATTTCATAACTGTGAAATTTTATGAAACTCCTAAAATCAGGGATGGAAACTTAAGGTTTTCGTTCCTTTTCGTTCCTTGGCATTTACTCATAAATGGTATGACGAAACAAGTTGAAAACAATTGTAGATGGTGCAAAACGACGTGCTGGAGTTTAATTCCCGTTTGAACTTTCTTCAAATTCCTACTCCTTTGTTGACTTTTTCTGCTAAATAGCGTTTCGTTCCGTGTTGCGTTCCTTTTTTGGGTATTTGAGGTGTTTAACGCCGAATTCGTCAATGAAGGAGTAGGAATTCGAAGAAAGATCATATGGGAATTAAACTCCAGCGCGTCGTTTTACACCATCTACAAGTGTTTTCGACTTGTTTCGCCATGGCATTTATGAGTAAATGCCGAGGAACGAAAAGGAACGAAAACCTTAAGTTTCCATCCCTGCCTAAAATTTCAGTGCATCTTAGTGACGTTTTTACAGGGTGGCCACGCGATCGGAATTTTCGATTTCCCTGACTTCTCCCTGACTTTACCCTGACTTTCTTGCAAATTTCCCTGACTTTTTTTTTCCGCATGTAAGGCGCTAGCCAGTAAATTTTACCGTATTTTAGGCACATCAAAAACATTTACGTACGTTAAATTCGAGAAAATTATGCAAGCAAATAGAAAATAAGTGCCACGTTTGTCGCGCTGCTACCGTCCCGGGAAAACAAGCATGAGATTTGAAACGATCTAGGACTTCGCACGGATTTCCCTGACCGCCCGTCAATTTTCCTGACTTTTCCCTGACTTCCCTGACCACTTTTTATTTCCCTGACTGTTCCCTGACTTCCCTGACTTCCAGGTTGCGTGGCCACCCTGTTTTAGTAGAAAAATGGAAATCAGTTTCAGGCTGAAATGTTAGCAACGTGCGTGTCATGAAAAGTCTGAACATCATAATAAATATTGAAGATGTTTTGAAAATTGGAAACTGTTGAGACAGTTAAGTGTCATGTTCACTTGTCAGTCACTCATCTCTCCGATGGATGGCCCTTGTGTCGCTATTCGTGAGGAGCTGATGCGCTTAGCACCTCACATACCTTGTCAGGCGCGGGTCCAGCCGAGACCTATGGGCCGCGCGAAATGTTGCAGGTTGCCTACAAGGTTACCTAAAAGATATCTTTACTTTTAAAAAGGTGAAAAATTCTCAAATTTTAAATATTTAAAATATTCCTGTTACAAAGTCGTGTAGCTTCCCAGCTACGGGGCAGGCTTGGAAGACATGAAGACCGAGAAAAATAAAATCGAGGCTGAGCCCATGGGGGAGGGGGGAGGGGCGAATTGTCTCTTCTCCCCCCCTTGGATCCGCGCCTGCACCTTGTCGGTGTGGCATTGACCCTCCGGTGGCTTTTCACTTCTACATAAAGGCTCCGGCCTGCATTTACTCATATGTAGAAGGCGAGAAGCAGTTAATACATTCAAAACGCGATAACGCGCTAATGTGAGGAAAACAATGATATTACATTACTTTTCTTTATAAAACTTAAAGTTATTATTCACTGAAATTTCATTACAGGCTTCTAACTTTTCATGACAAACATTGTCAAATTTCAAAACAATGTGTTTTCAAATTTCATAATGTTTTTGTGCACTGAAATTTCAAAAGAAACAAGTGATTCAAATTACATTTAAATTTACTGAAATTTCAACATGATTTTACTAACAGCGTATTTCGCGGATTTTGATACCCTCGAGGCATAAATGTTGTTTGCGCCCGTACTCACTTGAATTTTCGCTTCACCCGCTGATTCTTCAAGTGAGATCGGGCCGCGAGGTTTATCCGACTGCCCCGTCGCCAAGCAGCTTCGAGACTGGGGACGAGACGAGCCGTACACGCCGAGCACGGCAGCCCAGCCGCGCCTTACGTTATTCGCTGTTCTTGCACTCTTTGCTTGTCGCCAGCTAGTCCGCGCCCTCTAGCCCCCCCCCCCCCCTCTCCGCCCCAGTGCTGAGGGTGCTGAGTCGCTGTGGAGACTTCAGGCGACTGCTGAATCTATTGCGCGTCCACAGCACCGCAACATGACCGGAGGTTGTTGGGCACGAGGTAAGCATTAATTTGACTTCGCCCCGAGTGGCCTCATAGCTCTGCGGTTAAATGTAGGTTGAGCTATTGATATTTTTATTTCGGAGTATGGGTTTTAGAATTAGCTATAAGCTGCTAACTGTAAGGGAGACACACGGACACTAGGCTGTTTCATTTTGAGGGGTAAGGTCTAGGATTTGTCGAGTTCGCGGCTTATTCGAAAGTTTAACTCGAGAGGAGACAAAAATCTTGGAACGTGATTTGCGTATGGTTACACTTGTCTGAGGAGTCTCAAATTTCGTACAGGGTCTCCTCTCGAGATAAACTTTCAAATAAGCCGCGAACTGGAATTTTTATTTTTTTTGAAACAGCCTAACGGACACACCAAAGGCGCGAGGGCACAACCGGCCCTACGTGCCCGACGCAACCGCCCGCGCCCGCTCCTCCGGGGTCGTATTTCATCGACGGCGAGACGTGTTTTACGACGTCGGGGCGGCCGAAACTGAGTCCCTGCGGACACAATGCTTTATTCCCCGGCCCGGCCAGGTGCCCGGCGCGGCCCGGCCGGGTGACGGCGAGACGGACAGGCGCTGCGCAGCGTCTCTTATGAGAGATTTGGTCCGGAGGCACGGGCCGGGGCCGGGGCCGGGCGGTCAGTGAAAACACTGCTGCGGGCCGAGGGGCACAGGCCGGGCCGGGGGGCGGGCCGGGGGCGGGGGCGGGGCGGGAGCGGGGCAGGCACCGCAACCAAGCGGTCCCGCACACACGCCGCCGGGCCGAGGGCCAGGCACGCCGTCTGGTCTGTGATGTCACGTCACGTCTCGAACTACGTACAGACCCCGCCCGGCCGGGCCCGCCGCCGCCGGTCTGGTAGGTGAGGGTGAACAGAGCTACTACCATATGTAACTTGATATTTATTTTGCTCTTGCGCCATTTTCACACGATGCCATTGTCACCCGAGCAGCAGGTGGAAGAACATCCTAAGAACGGCACATATATAAGAAGTGCTGACCATCCCGATGTTTTTTCGAGGGGGCCTCAACTCCTGAAATCATGTGTACACAATCGCTAAAATCTTCAAAATCATTGTCAGAAAATGTGGATCCATTGCCGAAAAAAATGATTTGAGTGCGTATTTTTGGGCTCATAAAGCTCAAAATACGCTTGCTTGTATTTACTTTACGAATTATTTCTTACAATTATAAGAGGTGTAATCATGTGAAATCTTGAAATCATGTGTACACATTTGGGTGACTTGAGGCCCCTCGGCTTTTTTTACCCCGGGCTGGGCCGGCGTGTAGGGTCGTGCCCGCGCCGGTCGGGTGGGATCGGGCGCGTGCATTCACTTACACGCACGGACACACGCCCTGCACACGCCGCCGCCGCGCCCAGCGCCCACGCTACCGCATTCGCACGCATGTCTCTGGTCTCTAGTCGTGGCAAAGGTCGCTTAGTGAAAGTGTATATTGAGTTGTCGCGGATGACACGGTGGAGCGCGAGGCGAGGAGAAGGAGGTAGGGGGGGGGGGGGGGGGGGGGGGTCTGGAGCGGGCATAGCCGCAGCTGCAAGCTGCCGACTGATTCAGAAGATCGCTCTCATCCCTCCGTCCTTGTCGCACCTACAGCGGTGCCCTTATGCTGGCCATGGCAGTGCTCCATGAGTGCGACGAGGACAGGGATATGAAAGCGATCTTTGGAAACGGTGCTGAGCTGGTCAGGTGCGCCGCGAGCCGCACGCCGGAGAGAGAAGCCAACCGGGGGGCACCGGGGACCGGGGGGTTCCGCAAGATATTTCGAGCCGAGAAGGCGATGATGCGTTTCGGTCCACTGCTCTGCTCTGCTCTGCGCGGCGCAGCTGCGGCCATGCCCGGCCCGGCCGTGATCAAGGCTCGTGGGCCGGAAACGCGAGGAAGGAAAAGAGCCTCATCGTGCTGCTGCAGGCGTTCCGTTCCGAGCCGCGCAGCGCCGCGCAGCCAGCCAGTGGGTCGCAGAGAAAGAGAAGAGAGAGACGGCTGGTAGCGGTTTTGTTTTCTGCACCTGCCGCTGCCGTGCCGAGCGGCCCTGCCCACTGATGCGGCTGCACCGAAATGACGACGGCGGGGCCCCAACCCGCCATACCGTGAGCCCACTCCACTCCCCGCCCCGCCCCGCCCCGCCCCGCCCCGCCCCGCCCCGCCCCGCCCCGCCCCGCACCGCCCAGCGACACTGACCTGGTCGCAGCCGTGGCTGAAGCGCATGAGCACGGGCGCCACGATGTCGTTGGCGGAGACGCCGGAGCGCGCCTCCTTCTTGAGCTGCGTGAACTGGAAGAGCGCGTCCTTGTCGCACTCGATGCGCCGCTGCAGGATGCCCAGCAGGATGTCGAGCGAATGGTTGCCCATGGTGGGCTCCACGACGTTCAGCAGCGTCTTGTTCTTGATGAGCCGCTCCTGCGACCAACATTGCCATACGAACATATAGAGTATTGCCACATAATTTATGAGAACAAATCTCTCTCTCTCTCTCTCTCTCTCTCTCTCTCTCTCTCTCTCTCTCTCTCTCTCTCTCTCTCGTACCTGTATCTCCGGCTGGCGCAGCGACAGCTGGCGCTGGTGCGAGGCCTGCACGGGCGCGGGGCCGCGGTTGATGCCGGTCGCGGCGTTCTGGCCGGCCAGGCTCAGGTCCTCCAGCTTCTGCATGGCGCCCTTGTACGTCTCGACGACGCGCGAGAACTCCACCTTGAGGGCGTCGTGCAGGTTCATGAGCGTCTCGTCCGACGTGCCCACCAGCCCGTGCTGCCCCAGGCCCTCGATCGCCTTGTCGAGCGCGCGCCGCCGCGCCTGCAGCATCTTGCGGATCTTGGGCTCGGACAGCACAATCACCTGCGAGCAGGTGAGAACAGAACAGTGCCAGAGAAACTGGAGAGCTCGTGCATGGCGGCGCACGCGACTCGCTCCAGATATCCTGTAAAATGAACTGAATTTTATCTTTCACGATGTATGTTTCGATTGGTACCTTGAGCAGCTTCTTGCACGAGGTGACGAAGGGTCCGCACAGCTGCCACGAGTTGTTGGCGTCGCTGCCCGCGAACAGGCGCACCATCTGCATGACGACGGCCTCGGGGCGCAGCAGCTTGAGCGAGAAGTCGAGCCCGTCGGACAGGAACACCTTGGCGTACAGCGCCTCCAGGATGGACAGCGAGGCGGGCATCGACTCGACGAACAGGTCGATGGGGAGGTCGTTGACGATCACCTGCGGAGACACGGCCCGGTTAAGTTTGGTGTGATAATGTGCTTTTAAGGGTGCGGCAGCGCGGGGCGGGCCTGACAAGGTCATCCATCTCTCATCCCGGGACACTGGGCTCACGGGCCCGACCCCGACCCAGACCCAGACCGGGTGACGGAATCGTGTCAGGCATTTGCTTTCTTGTTCCGCGGATTTCACCGCGCCCGATCGCCTCGCCGGGCCATTTCGTACCGGAGTCGTCTCCGTTGTACCGCGTCAGTCTGATAAATCACACACACACACACACACTCACACAAACATAAACACGCACGCACAGTCCAGCAGGAGGAACAGAGATTCGACCCCCCGGGCCCTGGACCATCCGACCCAAATGAAAGGGAAACTGTGAAAAGGCGACGGCCGGCCGGCCGAGCGGGCCCCGCCCCGCCCTGCCCCTGCCAAGCTCTCGGGTCCGCTCCCCTCAGGTGTGAGTGTGTGTGTGCGGCCAGAGGTGTGAGAAGGAGTGCACTCACGCACAAATGTCCACGCGACCGTGTAGCGGTCGCACACAGCGAGTGGAAGGTCCTGGGCACCTGACGAGCTATCGGGGCAATATTTCGCTGCTCTCCAGAACAGACAGTAAAAAGATGAAAGTCTCGCCCATGTTTTAGCAGGAAGCCCTAATTATTTTTTGTTGAGAAGTCTATCTGCCCATGGAGTAGTTTGCCTGATACATATCTCACAAAGATGACCAACAAAACCACGTTGAAAGTCGAGGCAATCATCCCAATCATCATCAATGTAGAGAGGTCAACCGTGCAAATGAATCACCCGATAACGTCTTTCACAACTTTTCATTTTTCTGGACGAGCAGGCGCCGCGCCATAATCCTCTGAGCTTCGGCAGCTGGTGCGGCGACTTTTTCTGTAAACCCGCTCTCTCTCTCTCTCTTTCTCTCTCTCTCCTCTCCCTGCGGCGGCAGGTGTGGCACCCCGGGAATGTTGATCGCCCCACCCCGCTCAGCCCCGCTCAGCCCTCCTGCACCATTCCTCTCACTCAGCGCATCAGCCTCCACCACATAGCTCTGCAACTTTTTTTTTTTGAACACCACTAACAGCGAGGGGGTATTCACTTCTGCAATACCCTGTACACTTGACTGGGTATTACACGGTATTACACGTAATGTAATACCAAAAAATATCAAAATATGATCTACGATTGCAACATTTTCTTTGTAATACCAGTGTAATACCGCGTAATACAGTGTAATACGGAGTACTCTGTACAAGTTTTCTCGGAGTTAATACCCCCTCGACTAACAGCCGAGCGCTCTTATTTTTTGATGCATCTTAAAAAATTCCTGCAGTGAAAGGAAGAGGACGGTGACACCCCATACCCCTTTCCCCAACTCTGTGTGTGTGTGTGTGTGTGTGTGCGTGGACGCGCGTGGAATGACGTCGCCACAAACACTTTCTTTGAGGCACTGGCTGCGCGTCCCGCCCCGCAGCAGCTTTGCTTTGTGAGCTCATCCCGCCGGAGCCGTGTCCCCGCCGGTCCCCGCCCCGCCCCGCACCAGATTATCGGCTCAAGATCCCTCCCGCCCTGCTGCCTGCTGCTGCTGCATCAGCACGGCGCGGTGCGGTGCGCAAGCTCTGCTTTCTAGCCTCGTCTCGTCGTCCATCGTCGTGTGTGTTTAAGTGCCTCGCCTCCACCGCCCCCCTTTTGCCTCCCCCTACACACATTTTTTCCCGCTCTAATAGAGCCCCCGTGCATCGCTCAGGTACCGCGCTGCTGCTGGAACGCAAGTCGGGCACAAAGCGTCCGCAGTGAGGAATCACCAGGTTATCTCGACAAGTTAAGTTCAACAGTTTGCGACGAAGCTCTCCGAGACTTCGAAAAACTGAAGCCGGAAAAAAAGATTGTTGGGTGGGTAGAAGGACGACACACTGTTTGTCCACCCAGCAAATTCAAGCATTTCACGTCAAAAGGAAAAACAAAACTGAAAATTTAAAATAAATAGCAAACACGTATTTCCTCGGTACTGGATCTACCAAAAAAGAAAGAGATACTCATTTTGATTCCATCTTGTGTGTGTGAGTGTGTGTGTGTACCGTGACTTGCAGGGGGCCGTGCGGGGCTATTGTTTTGCAGACCGGTAGGCTGGCCCCGCCCGGGGGGCCCAGGAGGGCCCGGGGGCCCACAGAGAGGAGGGGCCCCGCCGCGCCCCTCTGGCAGTGCGGGTCCGGCAGGGGCAGGGGCAGGGGTCGGCTGGGCCTTCCTCTCCTCCTCGGGCGAGAGGAGAGCTGCTTGTATCTTGATGTCGTGGAAATTAACTCGCAGAAAAAACAAGAGCTAGCGGCGCCCGTCCGGGCGATATACTCTCTTCGCCCCTCTCCCTTCCTCTACTCCCCCTCCCCCCCCTCTCTCTCTCTCTCTCTGACTCGCTCGCTCGCTCGCGGCGGGGCGCCTCGCCGCACCGCTCCGCACACCATGCCGACCGCAGATGCAGATGTCATGCGCGGCTGATTAAAAGATTAATCAGGCAGAATGCTCTGCTCTCCATGTGTCTTTATCACGGACGCCGGCCGGCCCCCTTTTGAATTTGGCGCGGCGCGCAAATCATAACGGGGCTGTCGGTAATGTCGGGCCGGGCCGAGCCTGCGCATGCGCGCTCCAGCGAGCCGTACTGCCGGGCCCGGGCCGGGCCGGGCCTGGGCACTCCCCGCGCGGACCATTAAAAGTATTCCGACCGACCAGACCCCCCGGGGGCGACCAGAGCTGGACAATTAGGGCGCGATGTACGCCTCGCACGGCCCCCGACAACGGCCCCGCTCCGCCCCGGCCCAGGAGAAGGAGGAAGGGGGGGGGGGGAGGGGGGCGCAGGGGGAAACGAATTGACGAACACGTACGCGCCGCGCGTCCTCCCTCTCAGGTGTATCTGCCTCGCGGCCCCCGGGCCCGGGCCCGGGACTGCTAACCTTGGGTCAGCACGGCCCAGCCGTCGGGCCAGCTGGCCCACCTTTCTCCGGATGGAGGTCACAATAAGGAACATACTTGAATGGCTTTTTCTTTTCTCCAAATACATTCCCTACTTTGTTTTGCACCCGCCAGAGGGGGTTATTATTTCGCTTGAGTGTTTTAATACTGATAATCATGCTACGTTATGTGTGTGTAAGCGAGTGTGAGTGTGCAAGAGTATACCGTACGTATGTGAGTGAGTGAGGGGGCGGACGCGGGCAGTTAGCTGCTCGTTGAAGACCGCCACGTGTAACGCGACTAGGGTATTACATCCCGCGGCAACGTAACGTGCTCTCCCAGACCACCTCGTCCAAGACAGGGCGGGGCGTAGTGGAGCGGGGAGGGGCGGGGTGGCGCGCAGGGCCCGTGCAGACAGGTGTGTCGCGCCGTGTCCCGCGAGGAAAGTGGAGCCACGCCCAAGCCAAGCCAGGCCGGACCGCGGCGCTAGGTCGTTTGCGTTTCGAGTCGGTAAACGATCTACTGCTCGCGTCTAAAAGGTTCCTCAGCTATCGTTTGACGAAAGGGAAAACGCCATTCTCTCTCCGACCCCCCTTCTCTCTCTCTCTCTCCTTCCGCTCGCTCGCTCTCACCTTGAACGTGCCGTGGCTGAGTCGGTTGATGAAGTTGGCCGCCTCCCTGTGCTGCTGGTTCTCGTACAACAGCAGGATCCTCTTGACGGCGAAGCGCGGCGACACGTCGGCGATGGTCATGGACGAGATGCGGTGGTCCAGCTCTGCGTCCTGGTGCTGGCCGGGCCCGGCCGGGTACTCGCCCAGGTACTCGCCGGCGGCGAAGCCCGTCACCCAGCGCGAGCTGCGCCACTGCATCTTCTGCACGGCGTTGCGCCGGTTGGCGCGCTCGGGCTTGATGCGCTCGCCGCGCTCGAGCTCCGAGGAGAACGTCTTGCTCGAGCCGATGGCCGAGCCGAGCGCCGAGCTAGCGCCGTACGACGTCCACGTGGACGAGCGCGACGACTTGTCCGCCGGGCACGAGTCGACGAGCGGCGGCGGCGGCAGCACGAGCAGCGCGTGAGGCCCGGGAGCGGCGGCGCCGGGGGCGGCGGGGGCGGCCACCAGCTGCGCGCGCGCCACCATCGGGGGGCGGCGGAGCGACATGCCGGGGGCGGCGTAGTAGCGCTGCATCCTGGGGGCGGGGCCGGCGGGGCCGGCGAGCGCGCGGCACGGGGCGGGCAGCGTCAGCGGCTTGCTGGACGCGCGCGTCATTGGACCTGCAACAGAGAGTGGTACAGGTACAGCGTGAGCGTGAGCTTTAAGGCCGAAGCGCCTGCGGGCGGCGAGGTAGGCAGCTCGCCGCGCACGGCTGCCGGAGGGCTGCCTAACCACCCCGCGCTCCTAGCCAGCTGGTAGAGGCCCCGGATCGGTGGGCCCGGTGGGCCGCTTGGGCCGGAGCCGTTCCGTGCTTACGTTTAGGTTGCCGAAAGCTCCGCTGTACCTAGCTGGCCCACACGGGCCCGGCCGGCCCAGTCGTTTAGCTCTGGGCCGTCTGGGCCGGTGCGACCAGACGCGGCCCAATGGACGACCCGAGACAGCATTGCTCATGACGCCGGCAGGTGGCGCGACAGTCATCCACAGGGTGAGGGGCAGGGAGACGGGGGTCGGAGGTTTGCCCAGTAGGCCCAGACGGCCCAGCATGGATGTAACTGTGCCGATTGGGCCGGAGCATGGGCCGGGTGGGCCTGCCGGCACACAGTTTGGGTTGGGTCGGGTGGACCCAATCTGTAAAATAGCTTGGGCCGGATTTTAGCTCCTGGCCCACCGATCCGGGGCCTCTACCAGCTGGGGTGCTGAGCTGCGGTGCGGTGCGAGAGGCCCGCTATGACGCGCTTCACTTGAGCCCCCCCCCCTCCCTTTTCCTCTTTCTCCTATCGTCATTAATCAGCTCCAGCAGGGAGCAGCGCACCAGATTAAACCCGCGACGCGAATCCAGGTTAATTGTGGGCATCACCTCTCATTAGCAACTGGAGCAGGTGCAGCGGGCCAGGCCCGCGCGGCGCGACCCTCGCCTCGCGGCGCTGGGAACAAACTGTGATAAGGACAACCCTGCTGCTCGACACCGAGGCTCTGACCATGGATCTGGATACACCGCGAGGGAAGTGTGAAAACACGTGGGTGGCGTGAAGTTTTTAACTTTCTTTCAAAAACACTGATTTAAAAAAATGAAATTAACACATAAACAGCGTACTAGGAACTTTTAGAAAAAAAAACTTTAAAGATCACCAAATTTTTAAGAGAGTTGTTCCCTCATCAACACGGGCTGAGCGCGATGGTTTATTTTGAACGTCGCGCTGCGCTGGGCTAGGTCGTGGTCACTGAGGCCGGGCCCGGGGTCAGCGCAGCTCGTTGTGTTAATTAGCCAGCGAGGTGTGTCTCTACTCGGGTCGGGTCGGGTCGGGCTGCCCCGGGGCCAGAGCGGTGCGGAGCGGCAGGGCCAAGGCCAGGGCCGGCCGAGCTGTCCTGTCCACGCACCTCAGCCGTAACGGGACCCGCGCAAATAATATGACTCTCGCGCGCGGGTTTTATTTGCGCGACCCGAGCACGAGAAAGGGGGGAAAGATTGTCGGATGAGAAGATACGTATATACGTATATATATGAGAGTGGCCGGCGCGACGGTGTACACATACACGCGTCCAAATCGCAAACACAGTGACGAGCTTTCGCACAGGAAGAAAGAGTGAGAGAGGAGAGACAGAGAGAGAGAGAGAGGGAGGAGAGCAGTGAGCGAGTGTGATTGAGTGGCGCGAGGACGGCGTCGAGATGCTGGAGGAGAGGTACGGGGAGGGAGGAGCGCACACGCAGCAGAGAGAGAGAGACCCGGAGGTAAAGTGTGCGAGCGAGTGAGACGGGAGGGATGAATGGGAGACAGCGTGAGGTGGGGGGTCAGGGAGAAGGGGCCGGGCCGGGCTCTGCTGAAAGGGGGCCATAGCCTCACCTCAACCAGCAGAGAGGATATGGGATGGACCACGGCGCACAATAGCTAGAGCCGGCGGGAGGCTGGGGCTGCTGCCGCTGCTACCGGCCGGATCACTTCTCGTGTGTGAAAGGTCACGGATAAAGCTTCGAAACTATACCGGCACCCTCATCTACCCCTAATAGAAAAAGAAGTCCCCACTTTGTCCCTAAACAGGTCCAAAGTAGTCCCTCGAATTTTGGGGGGACTAAAAGGGGATGTTGCGGTTTTTGAAATCCCTCCGAAGTCCTTTTCGAGAGGAATCTCTATGAAGTCCTTCCTCTGTCGATCCATATTTTTCCATGGTTCACAGAACATGTAGAAAAACGCATTTTAGGTCATTTTTAGCGCGTCATACGACATCAGAGGGGCCGTAGATACTCTATGAACGAGGGGGAAATCACTTCGGGAAAGGGTGTACGAACTATTACACATTACGTTCTATTACGGCTATTTCGCCGCTATTACGGCCATTACGTATCTATTACGGCTATTACGCTGCTATTACGGCTATTACGCTGCTATTACGCTGCTATTACGCTGCTATTACGGCTATTACGCTGCTATTACGACGCTATTACGGCTATTACGAAGCTATTACACAAGTATTACGCTGCTCTTACGAGGATATTTTGCGTGCATGACACTACTCTTCGTTCATTTGCTGCTCTTTCCAGTAAATGAGTCAATCAGTACGAATAAAACTTCAAGAAAATGCGTCCGACGGGAGAGAATGCAAACAGCCGTGCAGAAACTTTTTAATACCATCCAAAAGTCGAAATCGAAAGGTCTGCCAGATCGACTCACCCTTACACTTCTGCATACCCACTCTTGCTTAATTTTTCATATCGTCCGACCACCGAGAGTTTAGCACACCAAATGGAAAGGAAGTATAGGCTAGCCCATGAGTGCGAGAGGGAGAGAGAGAGAGAGAGAGAGAGAGAGAGAGAGAGAGAGAGAGAGAGAGAGAGGCTATTCTTCCGGTGGGACCACGATACCAGCGTATGTTTGTTTACGACTGTCCCGCTGCAAATCCCGAATGGAAATAAGTACCAAAAAATGTGACTTGGCAAAGTGTCCAAAAAGTGTATAAACTATACAAAAAGTATGCAAAAAGTATACTGAAAGTTGCACCAAAGTGTTGCCGTCCAAATCTGCTACAGTTTATGTATACTTTAAGTATACTTTTACTAAAGTACTACCTAAAAGTGTCATTTTGGTATACATATTTCATATTTCCATGCGTTAACGCTGTGCGTCAGGAAGTAATGTAAGAAACAGAGTGCGTCACCTTTTTGGAACAATGTCGGTTTAAAAGAATTAGACCTAAAATCGTCGTTGTGTTACTGATGTGACATTTACTATTCAATTGTGTCTACTAAAATTGTGCATCATTTTACAGTTTTGTAGTTGATGCTACGACCATGCTTCAATTTATCTCTTTAAACACTTCGAAGAAGATATGTACTTCTGTATTCAATCATGGCTCTGTGTGAAACTTACTATACAATTCAGAAAAAGTAGTTGAGTTCCAAGATGTAAGTTTCGGTTCTGCTACAAGTAGAGCTCGAAAACGTTTCAACCTAGACACCTAACGTAAGATGTATGTGTAAGGGTTGCTTGTCAATGTGTTGCTGTTAGCTGCGGTTTTCTTGCCAAAAATCTCAAAGAAAAGATTGAATTTTTTTAATTTAGGAAGGGGATGTGGGATAGTATTTAACTGAGACAACAGAACGGTGTGTGTGGTCACAAACTAACCAACCTTTCTTTTAAAACAGACCGAAGTGCAGCCTCGAGCTTAAGCGCTTCATCCTCATAAGGCGCCATTACATCGCTATTACGCTCTATTACGCCGCTAATACGCTCTATTACGCCGCTATTACGCTCTATTACGCCGCTATTACGCTCTATTACGCTGCTATTACGCTATATTACGGTCAATTTCGCCCTATTACAGGCTATTACGCACTATTACGGGCTATTTCGTTCTATTACGAAATTATTACAGGTCTGGGTGTACGAGCTATTACGCAAGTGATTTCCCCCTCGTCTATGAATACATATATGAACATATGATACCATACTCAATTTTGAATGAGACAGATAGGCGCTCTGTAGCCCTTTCAGATGAGATTGGAGAGTGGCATAGGAGGTACTTTCGAGGGACTTCAGAAGGGATTCCGTGGACAGGGATTCCGAAATCCCAAGTCCCTAGAATGCACCATCTGGATACATTTTAGGGATTTGGAATTAGGGACTCTGGAGGGATTTGGAATTAGGGACCTCAGAGGGACTTCCTTTTTTATTAGGGCCGCAACAGCTACACTGTGAAAAGAAACTACGGTTTTGCCGGGTTTTGCAATGGTATTGCACCGTCAATAATTTGACAGTTTTAAAACCGTTATTTCACCGTAACTAGTCTAGTACGGTAGTTTCATACCGTTATTACACACCGTACCTTATGAAGCAAAGTCGCACCATACGACAGAATTCGTAAAATCACACCATTTTACGATACGGCACTTTTAATTTTGCCTTACAGTCCCGGTCTGTAAAAATCCATACCGTCATCGTATGGAAATTTTTTTTTAATAGTGAAAGGAATACTTTTTATTGCCACGCAGATTTTTTTTAACGTATACTATGACAACGGAATGAAGGGTTGGGCGGGTATGTCGGCTGTCAGGTGCGTCTGCTTGCTTATAATCAGTACCAATTGGCCACCGCTCGGTGCCCTTTGCAAAGGCGAGGGGCCCGCGCAGGGCATTGTGGCGCGAACGGAATACAAAATGAAGCTCGCGCTCCGCCCCGCCCCGACACGCCCCTTCGGCATACCACTGGATGGTATGGCCGCAAGGTTTGTTCCTCTCGGCGTATATGTACGACCTGGCCCCGGCGGCCGGCGGCCCCGAGAGCGCGCTTGTCAGGCGGCGATTGCGGGTCGCGCCCCGCCCGCCCTGCCCCCACCCCACCCCGCCCAGATCCCCGACCTGCCCAACCCGACCCCACAGAGGAGAGGCCCATCCCATACCCCCCATACCCAATGCTCGTCGCGCTTCTAAACGACGTCTTCCCGACGACGTCTCTTCGCTCGACTCGTCTCCTCTGGATCCCGCTCGCTTTATGACGCTGACAGTACAGTAGCGGATCTGTGCCGGATCCACACGGCATCGCTCCGATCGCACACGAGAGGCGATTTGAATAGAGGCGCGGCCCGCACAGCCCGTCTCCTTAGCTTTATCTCTCTCTCTCTCTCTCTCTCTCTCTCTCTCTCTCTCTCTCTCTCTCTCTCTCTCTCGTTCGCTAAGCCTCTCTCTCTCTCTCTCTCTCTCGTTCGCTAAGCCTCTCTCTCTCTCTTTTTCTCTCTCGTCAACTATGCCTCGCCCACATGCGACAGATCGCGCGCGACCCCAGCTGCTACCGCTCTGTCCCGGCAAATGCGTTTTATTGAGACGGCATGGCACTAAAACAGAAGCAACTCCTCCGCTATTCCGATCCGAAAGCCGCAGCAGCAGCAGCAGCAGCGAGCGTTCCTTTAAAAGTAAACGTCTCTGTGTGTGCAAAGGAGGTACGGAGCGGCAATTAAAGAGGGCGGCAGTGAGAGGTCGAGCATGCGAGTGAACGAGAGAGAGGGAGAGGGAGGGAGAGAGAGAGAGAGAGAGAGAGAGAGAGAGAGAGAGAGAGAGAGAGAGAGAGAGAGAGAGAGAGAGAGAGAGAGAGGGAGAGAGAGAGGGAGGGAGGGAGGGAGGGAGGGAGGGAGGGAGGGAGAGAGAGAGAGAGAGAGAGAGAGAGAGAGAGAGAGAGAGAGAGAGAGAGAGAGAAAAGGAAGGAAGGGTGAAGGGGAGCGGAGGTCTGATTAGTAGCACAGCGCGGCCCGGGCCCCAGTGCGTGTACGGTTACTTTGATGCGGATTTAATCCCGCGCGGCGCGGCGGAGGGGTGAAGGTGAAGGGACGGTGCGGGACGGGCAGGGCAGGGTCTCTCAGGACGGGACGGGACGGGCGGCAGGCTCCCCGTACGCACCGCACGGCCCGCAGGGCCCATGCCCTCGCCCGGCCCGGCCCGGCCCGGCCCACCGGAGGTCACGTGACTGCAGCCTCTCATCTGCCCCCCCGCCTGTCCGTGTCCGTCCGTGAGGCACATCTCTACCGTGATGACGGGTTAATTTTATTTTTCTCCTTCCCCGTAGCGCCGCGGCACTTGCGCCGCTGCTGCTGCTGCTTACTGCTTATGAATGAGGGAGAGGAGCACTTGGCTCTTGTCGTGCCGTACGGGCCGTACTACGTGCCGTACGTGCCCACCACGCCACCACACCGCGCCGCACGCGACCAGAGACAGAGACAGAGAGAGAGAGAGAGAGAGAGAGAGAGAGAGAGAGAGAGAGAGAGAGAGAGAGAGAGAGAGAGAGGCGAAATGAGTGAAATGATACAAGGCGGACAGAAAAGAAACGATGCCCTGACGCCGTTAAATTTTACGACAGCAGTTATCATAGGAGTGTTGCGTTTCCCATATAAGACGCGGGCGAGGAGTCTTTTGTGTTGTGGCTCTTCTTCTTCTGCTGGGGAAGAAAGTGCGAGTCCAAGAGAGGCAGCGCGCCCTGGTCGGACATGCCCGGCCCGGCCCGGGCCCGGGCCCGCCGCGCCCCGCCACGCCCCGCCCCGCCCCCACGACATTGGCCTTGCAGTACAGCGTGCTATCGGAGATGGCACACATCTTGCCGCGCTCGGCACATTTGATTTTTTTTCCCTCCCCCTCTCTCTCCATTTGGGCCTTCTACGTACTGATGCCGTCGCAGCCTCGTTTGCGCTGCCGGCAAAATTACTGTCGATCCTCTTGGAGGAGGCAACAAAAGAAACGAGACATCGTACGGTGCGCTTCGAATAAAAGTTTAAGTGACTTTCACTTCGAGGTGAAACATTTTGAGAAGTTCATTAGTGAATTCCTTATACCACGACAGCTATGAAGATCTTAGTATTTGTCTGGACAAGCTCATCTCGTTTTGTGAACAGTCTCACCAAATGCAAGCGAGTGGATGGAATGTGAGGTCACGTACCTCTCTCTTTGAACGTGAACACTTCTCGGCTGTCGTGGTCCTCTCTACTCCCAACATCCTTTCGTTTGAATTGTGCCGTGGACAAAAGGCAAGATGCAGAGATCCACAGGAGTGGCCGGCCGGGGTCGAAGAGGCTAATCTCACGCGCATCTCTCACTCCGTCGTATTGCCTATTCGTCCTGCGTCCTCAGAGGTCCTCGTGGACTGACGCCTCCCGAATGACGCTCCTCTAACGTATGAGACACCCCCGAGAGAAAGGGTAAGGTATGGGCCATGACTCATGACTCACAGCGAGCCTGCTCGGCTCGTAAGTACAGTGTCACGACCGCGTACCTCCTAGTCCAGCCTGAGCTATACAGTCGGCAGGGCTGAGTGGGAAAATAAAAACTATTCTTTCTTTCACGAAGCAGGCACAGTATCGTGTTTGAAATTTACAGTTAGCTTGGCAGACTCCACGCAGAGTGTGTGTACTACACGCCAGGCCAGGCCGCGCGCATGTCGGTGATCAGTGACAGTGAAAGGAGAGGCCGGCGGCCGCGGCGGCCGCGTGACTGATCCTCTCATTGATTAATGGTAATGAATGGGATTAATCAGACGATCTTTAGCACCGACCCACGCCGGAGCGCAACGTGGCGGGGCGCAGTTTCTTTCCCAGGATGCAGTAGTATGCACAGCCCCGCCACGCCCCGCCACGCCCCGCCACGCAGCTCCACGGCAGTACATCACGCATCTCATTAATTAATGACTCGAGGAGATCTGTCGGCCTGCCACGCCGCCCAGCCCAGCCCCGCCCCGCTGCTGCAGGAGCAAAAAGGTCACATTTCGCACCGATGGAGCAGGACCTCTACTCTATTCCTCTCTCTTCCTCGCGTCTGCCACTCCCATAATGCAATGCTCTATGGCGCCCGGGCCGCGCGGGCCGCGCCAACACCTCGGGGCATGAGAGTAATAACAACGGGAGCGTCGTCACTCGCTATCAGCAGCGTTATGCAAGCAAGGGCGGGGCGGGGAGGTGCTGCTTCCTTCCGGGCAAGGCTTATTCGCCTCAGGGCACGTGCAGAGCGAGCGAGATAGAAAGAGAAAGAGGGGGGGGGGGGGGGGGGGGGGGGGCAGGCACTGCGCCAGGAGTGACCGAAATGGCACAGTGTCCACTCACTCGGAGTGGCTGCGGCAAGAAGTCCGGTCCCTTCCATGCCTTCTGCGCGGCGCGCCGAGTGACCGCGAGGCGCTTAACCGTTTTACGATGTCGATATCGCGGTTCGCGCGCCATCGGAGCCGCGATTCCGATCGGAATAAAGATGTGCTGCTGTCACGCGACGCGCGCGACGCGCTCTGGACCGAACGGGAGCGTCGCGTCGGAGGCGACGCCGCGCAGCGCTCACGGGCCGCCAGTTTTATGCGCCGACGGACGAACGTTAAACTTATTCTCGCTCCCGCGGGGCGAAGATAAATAATAATAAAAGGCGTTTCGGACTCTCGCGCTCGCGAATAAACTTGTCTCTCTCTCTCTTTCTCTCTCTTTTTTTTATGGAGGTGTGCGGGGGAACTGAATTGTCGATTGGTTTTTAAGATCAAGCCTGCGATGGTGCGGAGGCAGAAGGCGCGAGCAAGCAGGCCCGTATGGTTTAGAAAGTTTCGGTCACTTTCAGCTGAATATCTCATAACGGTTTATTTACAAAACGAGGAAAAAATTACAAATAGGAACTTCCCTGACAATTTTTACCAAAAAGAGAAATTATTGCCGAGAGGGAAAAAGAGAGGCAGAAAAAATTAACAACTGGTTAATGAAATACCATTGTCAAATAAAACATGCTGCGATGCAACATTACGCCAGTCTCGGGCTGCGGCGCGGCGGGCGGGCAGGCCTGCCTGGCGTTTTAAAGTGTGAATAAGGGAATGTAGAGTTATGTACCCGCGCTCGCGTTAAACTCGCGTTTAATAATTTGGGAAAAAACACATCCACGTGCTGACCGCGAATGGGCCGCCCTGCTCGGCCCGGCCTGCGGTTACGCGCCGTGTTCACACAGGTCACGCTACCTCCGACGGCTTCCGGCTTCTCATTGCGCGTTACTTACATGAGCGCACTAACTCACTACTTACGCGCGACGCCCCAATTTCTTTCTCTTTTCAACAGCCGCCGCGCCGGCAGGGTGCGGGACCTTACACATTTCTTTATACTTCCTGACCGGTGTGCGGGAAGACAGGGCGAGAAGTATCACGCCCGACCAGAGTCATTGATAAACATCTGCCGCTACTCCTGCCGCGTGTCATTACTATAAACATCTCTGTGGCCTGCT
The DNA here is from genome assembly GCA_029379305.1 of Frankliniella fusca. NCBI lineage: Eukaryota > Metazoa > Arthropoda > Insecta > Thysanoptera > Thripidae > Frankliniella > Frankliniella fusca. Next base: position 2,116,763 of record JAHWGI010000960.1, on the reverse strand, counting down.
GAGAAAGTCCGCGTCGATATCGCCCGCACCGGTGTCGATATCAGACACCTGCCCAGTCCGTCGATAAAGCTAACCCCTCGCGTCCGCTGCCAAAATATTTACAGGCCAAAAAAAGGGTATAGAACAACGAAAAGTTTGAAAGTTTTCCTATCGATGACCTCGAATAACAAGTTACGTGACCCATAGTTTTTTTCTTTCGATAACTAAGTAAGAATTTATAAAATCCGAGTCAATACATACGACATACGCTCGATACGTATACCATTGAAATCTGACTTTTGAGGAGAAGTTCTCGACAGTGTCCTTTCTCGGCATCGTTTAACTGCGCCGCTACTTTGCATCCCAAACCGACGCGCAGGGCTGCGCGGCTGCGCCCGCGGGGCAGCGCTGCAGCTGCAGGCAGGCGAGCTACCTCCCCCCCCCCTCCTCCCCCCGCCCGGAGCACCCGCAGCTGCCTCGGGGCGGGGCGGGACCGGGCGGGACTGAGCCCCGTTTCTTCTCACCTGGGTGATCAGGAGGGCCCTCTTGGGCTGCTGCGCGCTGCGCCTGCTGCGGTGCTGGTGCGGCGCTGCTTCGCGCTCTGTCGGCGGCCGCGGTCACTACCGCTGCCCGTCAGCTGTTGCCTCCCGTTGTCTCCGCGGCGCGCCGGGCCCCGGCTCGCTCATATTTCACCCGCGACGTCCTCTCCTCCTCCTCCTCCCCTCTCCTCTCCTCTCGCGCGCCGGGGTGTGGCGGGGCGTGGCGGGGCGTGGCCGGGCGTGGCGCTCCCACCGCGACTTTTATCCGCAGAGCTGATGCTGCAGTCCTGTCGTCTGAAGCTGCCGACCGACGCGTCCTGGTGACAGAAAAATAAAAATAAAAGGCGTCCGTCAGTTAATTTGATTATGACGAAGGCGATGGCAAATCATGATTGGTGGAGAACACGCTGCCAATTCGCACGGCGCAAAAAATAAAAGGTGTGCATGTTTCGCCCGGCCGCGCCTACCGGGGGGGCCGCAGGCCGCACTATAAAGCACACGGGTGGCGTGGCGTGGCGCGGAGGGGCCGGCCCAACCTCCCATAACCAAACCAGTCACACCTGCAGCAAATAACATTTCATCGCGCGCTCAGCGAGGAGGTCCAGCCCAGCCGGTCGTACCGCTGCTGGGAGGAAACGAAGGGAATCAACAATGCTCCGCCTTTCTTTGCGTGGGCACGGCGGCACCACACACACACACACACACACACACACACACACGGCGGCTCTGTAGGCTAGTGGGCCGCGCCGGTGGGGTTTTGGTCGGCCGCCGAGTTGTAAACTATAGTCGAATGGGCCGTGCGTCCCCGTTACCTCCCTGGGCGAGACCCGCCGCCGTGTTTGACTGTGTTTGTCGGAGAGTGTACACGCGTGTGAGTGAGCGCATGTCCGTGTGCGTGTCGTATTCCTATGCAGTATGTGTGTGGTTGTGTGAGTGTGTGTGAGTAAGCGCGTGTACTCTGTTATCTTACCTTCTCTCTGTCCGAATCTCCAAACAATCGCAGTGAGTGTGAGTGTGTGCCGCATCCCTTTGGCGAGGTTGATTCATCTCATTCACCCAGTAAGGCCGCCCCGCCCCGTTCGGTTGCTGCTCTCTTATTCCCACGGCTGCAGGTGCGGCGCGCCGGGCCCAAACGGAACGCGTGTCCGGTGTGTGCCCTGCCCGGCCGGCTCGACCCGGAGCCAGAGAGGCAGAGGAGCGGTATATGGATAATTTACACCCTTCTGTCTTATGTCTGACTTGTACCCTAAAATGCAACGTTCATACCCAGCTGCGGGTGGTTCGAGGGAAAAACAACTGAATTTTCGTGTCCAAATATTGTGAAGTTTTGCTTGAATTTGTCTCTAGAATTCTGAGCATTTTAGTGAATTATTTTTGTGAATATTTCGGATCTTTTCGAAATTTCTACTATTTTTTTGAATTTCTGATTTTTTTTCAAAGTTATTTCCCCCTCGGGATGGTAGCAGCCTAAAAGAAAAAGAAACAAGAGACAATATGAACACAAAATTAATTTTGTGTCAAGCAGGAGACTCGTTCTTTACCAAATTACCACAGAAAATATTAGAAAATATTTATATGCTTTCATCTCAGAAAAATGGAACAATGAGCTATACCGTGAGTGATCATAATAAGATGTGTTCGGATGTGTTTTAACGTCGCGCTCTGTAATGACGGAGCTACCATGTCCGCCCGCAGATGACAGAACGATAGCACCATCATGACCTTGCAGGGCTCACTGGGCTTGAAAAAATTTTGGTAGATTGTTAAGTAAACTCGAAAAAATCCCCAAAAATCCCAGGGAGGTATCATGAAAATTGAAAATTGAATTAAAACTGTTTCATTTATGGCTGCTGATTTCAGATATGTACAAATAATACATATTCGTTGTTTCAATCCACATTTTCCAACATGGCCAAATAAGCTTTGGCCAGAGACTTAAAATGAAGACACGCAAAATTTGTTCAGAGATCTCGAAATTTTACAACTAAACTCGAAAAATGGTTCATACTTTGTAACATGTCCAGCGTTTCCGCTGTAGAATGGCACTCTTCCCATGTTTGTGGGTGTAGTGTGTTCTGAGATGAAGATGGTTTCATTGAAAGTGGCGTGACACCTCACCGGGAACAATACTCGTTCTTTTCACCACGAAAGTGATGTGAGTGGTAAAGAACGAGTAAAAAATCAAGAACGAGTAAAAATAGATTGTTGATTGGCGGAGCAGCAGCAGTACACAGTAAGGGAAACTAACTGTACTGCACGACGAAGGTGTAGCAAACTAGCTTCGACCTGGTCACGTCGCCAACACGACGCCTCTTGTTCCTGGAGTTTCTGTCCACAAACACACACACTCGCACTGCACAAGGGCCCGGCCCGGCCCGGCCCGGCCCGACCCGGCCCGCAGATGAAGAGTTGGGCTGCGGGTTGGGCCGGTAAAAGCAGTCGAAGCCCACACTACCTGCCGCTGTGAACGGGGCCACAACATCCGCGCTGCCGTGCCTCGCCGCGGCCAGTGTGTTTTTCGAGCTTGTTCACGTCTGTTCGCGGTGGCCAGCGAGCATCAGCAGTCCAGTCGGGCGGTACGGTGGGGTCGGGTCGGGGCGGTCGGTCTTCTTCACGGAAGCTCTTCCCTTCCCGCGGGCTCCCCTCCGCCTCCCTCTATAGTGCGCCATTTGCTCTCTTGTATTACGTGCGGCCGCTCTGCATACACCGCGTGCATGCCGGCATTACACCGCGGTGCAACTGGAGCGCGAACAGGAACATAAAGAAGTGGCGTAAAAATAATACAAGAGGCGTAAAAAAAAAGAAGAAGCAAAAGGATTGAAGGCACGGGCAGCGCAGCGCGGTGCAAACGATGTGGAAAAAAAAAAGGGTAGAGGGAACGATCAAGGATGTGAGCTAATGCGGCGCCGTGCGGCGCGCGCATCCTCGCACGCACACCATATGGGGTAAGCGGGCCTCTCGACCCGACTCACTCGAGCACAGCACGCGCACTATAGTCCGATAAAACGTTTCAATGTGGGTAACGCCTACGATTTTATCTATTTGGGCTGCTTCCTTGCTTCGTATACCGCTTAACCACGCGCTTCGGTTCATCCACGCAATAATGAGGTAAAAAAAAAAAAGAAAGAAAGGGGGAAAAATGTAAGAATAAGAAAAGAGACAAATGAGATAGTCCGCAGCGGCCGGCCGGACACAAGGAACTTGGGATTCCGCTTCTGCGACGCCATCACAATATATATCCTCTGCGCCGAGACCTCCTCTCCCTATGGTTGACGCGTCCGTAACCTTAACCTCCCCCCCCCCCCTCCCTCCGTCCCTCCTCCCTCCGAACATTACCGCGAGCTAATGAGTAACCAGGGATGCGTGCACTTCGATTAAGTCTTCTCAAGCAGCGGCCGCGTATACGTCACTCTGCTTCATTCACATCAGAACGCACAACCCGTTCGCTTCCGACAAAAAAATCACACACAAAAAATAATTCTCAGACCAAAAGGTTAGAACACATACTGCTTCACTCTCACTCGAGTACCGGCTGCAACCCCGAGCAGCGTGCGGCGTCGCCAAATGCGGGTGGCTCACTCGCTCACCCGACCCGGCCGGCCCGGCCGGACCCAAACCGACGCGACGCCGGCGGCTTTCAGAAAAGGCCAGACGGCTCCGTGACGCCGGGCCGAGCCGGACCAGCCGGACCGGGAGCAGAGCAGCGCCGCACTCGCTCGCCGCTCCTCGCCACTGCGACCCGAACCAATCGATGGAGAAAGCAAGTGCCGTGTCTTTATTTGAGCCGAGGGCTCCTTCACTGTAAATTCAACCGTACACCGATTTTTCTGATTTTCGTGATTTTCCTTGAATCTTTACTTTTTTTCTGAATGTTCTCTGTATTTTTTCTCCATTTTTCCTCCCTGATTTCTTGATTTCTTACTGAGATGTTTCAGATGTACGTTACAATGATTTTTTTTTCTTTTTTTAGTGATGAACTCCCCGATTTGAGCCGTCCGTTCGTCAGGCTAGGGGACGGCGCGTCGCGGCGCATCGCTTTATCGAGGTGATGGCTTAAGCGACAGCCACGGCGCGGCTGGTGCGGCTGGTGTCATCCGCCGCGGTACCAGCCCGGTCCCCGCTCCGCCCCGCAGTGTGTGGATCACTTTATAGGATTGGCAGCCGGAGTGATCGCTGCCGCCGCGGAACTCACCGCGCTCCCGCTCCGTACCGCGCCGGTGAGGGAACCGCTTCTTGTCGGGGCAGGCACGGCAGAGCCCGATTGCTTATCGTGTAGAGACCTGCAACGAGTGAGCTAAGCGAGCTAGCGTGTGCCCGCCGGGACTACGAGCTGCATTGCTCGTGCCGTTACTCGTAGCGGAAACGCCCGATCGGCGAGAGCCGAACTCTGCCCGAACTGTTGCGGGAGAGCAGCTCAGAGAGCTCGCGAGCAAAATAGCTCACGAGCGAGCTCTGGCTCTGCTGGCGGCTCTCGGGTCCAGGAGGCTGCGTAGAGTAGGCAAACCACCGCACCGCGCGAGCTATCTTGCTCGCAACTCAATTCGCTCCTCCCAGCCACTGCACAGTTCGGCGCACGAGCTGCGTAGCTCGCTCTAGCTCGTCTAGCTCGCGAGCACCGGCCTCCCGATCAGAGCTCGCGAGGATTCGGCTACGAGCTAAACGAGCAACGTGCCGACGTGGACGGCGACAATGGTGCCGTAGCTCGCTTAGCTCACTCGTTGCAGGTCTCTATTATCGTGGCGACAGCGAACTTGGCGGACCTCTTGGACGCGGTGCCGCGCCGCGCCGCGACCCGGCCCGACCCGGCCCGGCCCGGCCCGGCCCCACCAGAGGCTGCGGTCAGCGCGCTGCAGCGGCTCGCGTCGACTCGGCTCGGTTAGGCTCGCGGCAGATTCACTTTCAGATTGCATTTGGAGGAGCCGATGCGATCCGACAGTTCGTCTTCTGATAGAGCCTTGCTCAGCTGTTCAGCTCCACCCACACGTGCGCGTTCCCATGGTCGCGGTGTTCGCGGTACGTACCATAAGCGCCCCGCCCCGCCCCGCCACCGCCACCGCACAGCCGCGGCGGCAATTTATTGCCGCAGTTTAGTGCCAAGTCCTCCGGCGCGCCCCGCCCCGCCCCGCCCCGCCCCGCCCCGCCCCGCCCCACCGCGCGCGACGACGGGGCAGAGCGGCCAGACCAGACCGCATCTAACCGACCGACCGTCTCGTTTCGCGCTAACAACCTGAAAATAATGTTAGTATTTGAGTGGCCAGGACGCCGGCGACGGGCTTTCTCTGCCAGTGGGACGGCGCGCCGCGGCGCGGACACACCGGGCGGGGGAGGGTCCTGAAGGGCAGGCGGGAGGTGAGGTCTCCTCGAAGGGCGCATTCCACCGGACGCACCTGTGCAAGGGTACTTGTGCGGTGATGGGTGTTCCCGGGGTAAAAGAACTCAAAGGAATTCTGGACCAAGGGGGCCACCGGCCACTTCGATTTAGTATGTACACTGATAATCCAAGAGTTCAGCCCTTCAACACTTTGAAGTGTTCAAATACCAACATATAAAAGTATTCAACAGAGTTGTTGTGCAATTACAAGTGTTCAAATCCCCAGTTACACACTTCCTGAGCTTGGACGCACGGTACCGGGGAAGTGTGCAACTGGGGAGTTATTGAACACTGACAAGTGCACAACTTCAGAGTTGAACACTTTTAAGTGCACAACAACTCTATTGAACACTTTTATTTGTTTAAATGGTATTTGAACACTTAAGAGTGTTGAAGGGTTGAACACTTGGTTTATCAGTGTACACAGTATTACGTATTACAGGTTTGCACATGAATTTTGTGGGATTACACATGAATTTATGGGGCTACAACCGTTAAATTTGAAAACTTAGGTGGAATTTAGTGATAATTCTTCAAACTTTGGTTAACTATTGCGCGGATTACACAGGTATTACACTTGTTTGAACTGTACACAGAATTACTGGAGTTATGGCCCCCTCGTTGTGGACTGTACTCCATTTAGACAAATTCACATGAGGGGCGATCCGCGGGGCTATTTCCCGCGAGCGGCGCTATGCACGTTTCCCGCGCACCTGATGCAGCAGGTCCACTAACCGCCAGCGCGTTTTGGGTGAGAAAAACGAGAGGGATTCCTTGTAGGTCCCTGGCGCCCGCTGGCGCCCGTGGCCCGGCTCAACCCAGCGCGCCTAATTTGGATTCCTCAAGGGATAGCCTCCCCTTCACGCCAGATATTCCCTTGCAGGCCACTAAAAGTAATGGCCGAGGAAACCTGTTCCCCCGCCCCTCCGGGCCCCTCCCCGTGTGCGAGTGTGTTTTGATGCACGATGGGTCCCCTGGCCCCGGCCCGGCTGGGCTGCGCGCTCCGCCCGTATATGCGGGATGGGTCCCACTTCCGAGGGAGCTAGTTTGGTGTGAAACACACGGGGGACCGGGGCCGGGGGGACGGACGGGAAACTCAGCAGCCCGTCGAATTAGTCGGGCCGGCCGCATACAGCAGCAGCGGGTCACCGCGGGGCGTGGCGCGGGGGCGCGGCAGGTGTCGCAGGAGAAATGCGCACAGCTGTATATACCCCTCGGCATCATGTAGCACTGTGAAAAAAATATTAATAGAATTACGATTGTTTTTGATACTTGAAGATTTTGACATGGAGTCGTAAATCTAAGACCACTGTCGTAGATTTAAGAGAACAAATTCTTGACCGTTGGAGGAAACTAAGTCGACTCATGGTGTCAAAAAGTGCACATAACTATACAGCTCGAGGTCGTAACTTTACGACATTAGTCATGGAAAGTTTTTCCGTATGAGCCTTACTATTTTTCACAGTGAGTTGAACCCCCTGAGCGAGAGAGCCTGCCCTGCCACTCGGGCTTCAATTCATCATAACAAAACAAAAAGGGGGTTGTTTGGCCAAATCATGTGTCATTCTTCTGACCTAAATTTTTCGAGCTATGAGGCTACTATGCTGCCGCGGGGCGGGCCGTGGAGGTGTGGATAGGATAAGGAGAGAGTCTCGGGTGGTCGGGCCGGGCCGGGCCGGGCCGGCGCGGCGCTGACCCTGACCCAACCCTGACCCCTCACACCCGACTCGCCATTTTTTTTTCCTCTTTCGGCACGTCTAGTTGCTCCGCTCGCGGCCCGGCCCTACTCGGTTCGTCCGCAGGCTGCTTGACCCAGATTGGAGTTTTGCAGTCCAGTAGTCCCAGCCTCCTAGCCCCGGGAGGCCTGGCACAGCACTAATTACGGACACTTTTGGCCGGCGCGGCGCACACTTTCACATTAGCCTAAAGAGCAAGAGCCGCAGCACAGAGCGCGCATTCTAATTGCGGCCTGGGCCGGGCCGGCCACCTCCGGCCACTGCAAATTCATGAACGCTCCACCATCTCCTACACTAGCCCGCCCCGCCACGCCCCGCCACGCCACCTCAGGTGTACTGACTGACACAGAGCGAGAAGGGCAATAGGGTATTTTACTCAAACCCGGGACCGGAAGTAAGAAGTAAAATGGAAGCATGAAATCGGAAACAGATGCTGGCTGCGGTCTACCGCGGTATGAGAAATTTACGATCGACTGTATGTTTATATGTCAGTTTGCGATCACTACATGACTACATGTTGTGAGTATTTTGTTTTGAAAAGTACACTTTTGAGAGGTAAAATGTGGACGGAGTGTTACGCGAGTATGTAAAGTAGAATTGTAGTGAATTATGTTGAACTAGTAGGGTGGATCATACATGATTACTCAATTGAAACCAGAAAAAGGTAGTCGGAGAGGAACATAACCTAGCCAGATGTCAGATATTTTCCGGTATTGAACAAAATCTAAGGACTGGCGCACGCGGCCTATCTTATAAACGGGCCATATAAATTGGCCAGAAAACTGAGACGCACAGAGAAAAGTGGTTATGTAGATCGCAAACTAAAATATAAACAATCAGTCGATCGTGAATTTCTCAGACCGCAGCCAGCATCTGTTTCCGATTTCATGCTTCCATTTTACTTCTTACTTCCGGTCCCGGGTTTGAGTAAAATACCCTATAAGTCGCAGCCAGCCCCGTCCCACCCCGCCCCTCACGTCACCGTTAGAACACTCTGCGAATCAGTCATACCACCAGCACCATACAAAGTTGCATATGGAAAGTAGTCGCATTATAGGAGGTACTTGCACCGCTGCCTACGGGATGGGGAGGGAGAGGGTCGGCGCGACATCGCGCCCGCACCGGTCGGTTGTCCGCGCCGGCACGTCGCCAGGGTGACCCCTCGCCCTCATCTCCTCCGAACTAGTGTGACCGTGTCCCTGAGAAATGTTGAGTTCCCCCGCACAGGTTGAGGCGAGGCGGCTGCAGCCGTCTGATTCCGAAGATCGCTTTCAGGCCTCCTTCCTTGTCGCACTCTTGGGGACCTGCGATCCCCAACATAGGTCATCGCCATAGGTGCGACAAGGACGGAGGCATGAAAGCGATCTTCGGAATCAGACGGCGGGCGGCGCAGCAGGTTCCCGCCCGACATACTCCTACTCGCGCGGTACCAGCGGTACGGCCCATGCCCGTGGCCGCCGCTGCTTTCCTCCCCTAAGTGGACAGGATAGTAATTGCGCAGCCGCGCACATGTTGAGTCGACAAGCAGTGTAAGCGGCGGGGCAGGGCCACTGAGCAACATTCTAGCCACATGCGTGCGCATGTGTCTGTGCGTGTGTATGTGTGTGTGAGCACAGATCGTGAGGGTCTCGATCAGCTGTTGGCAAAACGGTTGCAAGCCTGTCGTGCCTGCCGGACCATGCCGGACGGAGCGTTGCTGGGCTGGGCTGGGCGTGTCGGGGCGGGGCGGTGGATACTAGTTGTATTGCAGGTGGCCCGAGGTGGCCGGTGGCCATTTGATCCCACCGAGCGCAGTGCAGCGCGGAGCTGGCTGGGCTGCTCAGCGGTCGGTCCAGCTCGGCCATGGCATTGCGAAGGTCTGGGCCGCGTCACGCGTCACCAGGTGTTTTACAGCACCGAGGGGAGAAACGCTTTTCCGTTAGCGAGGTACCTGCTCGTTCAGTGAATCAAAAATGAGAGCGAACAACCCTGGCGCAGCAGTAAAGTACTTCTTCCGCCGATTTTTGGCCGAAATAAGATCTTCATGTATTTTTCCTGGACCATTTCTCCCATAAGCCTCGCGGTATAGGGCAGGGCAGAACGCAACGACCGGGAGGGGGGAGGCTTCCTTTCCCACCCACCTTTTCACATACATACATACATAGTACATACAAGCGTCTACGCACAGCGGGCTGCAGCAACAGCAGCAGCACGCGAGATTGGGTCCATTATGGATCGGACTGAGTTCCTGCCAGAGCGCGCGCTATTAGACCGTGCAAGAAATATTTACGGCTGCTGTGCGCCCAGGAGGGGACCCCATGGGGCCAGGCCCGGCCAGTCCCGGCAGCTGACCGGGGCGGGGCGGGGAGAGGAGAGGAGAGGGCGTTGCTCTGGACCGCATGTGCTCGGCCCCGCCCCGCCCCGCCCCGCCCCGCCGGACCCGGCCGGACAGAGAAAGTGAACGGGGGCGGGCCAGGGCCCCTGGGCGCCGCGCAGGCCGGACTGGGCTCGGCTGATGGCATCGAGATGCACTTCTTGTTTCACATACGCCGCCCGACCTGCCCTGCCGGTACCGAGGGGTCCCCTACTCTGTGCACAATGAGTTTCACGAGTATTCGAGAGTAATCACGAGTATATCCGCGAGTATTCACGAGTATCATGCGAGTTTTTCTTGACTGTTTCGCGAGTATTCGGGAGTAGTTTTTTCTCGTATACAATGAGTATTTTAGTGGGGGAACCCTCGCTCGGCTCGGCCCCTCTGACAGCGGAACGGATCGCTGCACGGCGCGGCGGCGGGAACAGGATTATTTCTTAAGCCCTCACTTAATACGCACACTCACTGGAGTGCGTTTTACTTTTTTATGCATTTTGAAATTCATCGCACACACATCGTTACTGCGCGGCGCCGTCTAAGCCGCACTCCTCGTCGCCCACCGGTGAGCAGGCAAACACACACACACACACACACACACACACACACACACACACACACACACACACACAAGCGCGCGCACGCGCACGCACGCACCGCGGGAGGTCGCGCTGCGCAAATTTTGTCACCACCTTGCGAGAGACAAGAGCAATTCACAGCTGTGCAGTTTTTTTGTTGCATATTATTTTGCAACACAGGCGAGGACGATGGACAGTGCGCGCCGCGTCGCGTGGGCGTTCAACACACTCTTAGCCTTTTACCGTCTGGACAAGGGCGCACAGTATCGTGCAGATACAGCTGCCGCCTCTAATAGGCAAAACCAAGAAAATTAAAAGAAAATATTCATATCAGTTAAAAAATGAATCTTCATTTGCATTCAAGAAAACTTGTTAAAGGAGAGAAATTGTGGCACTTCTAAAACAAGGTAACAACTAAAGCATCAGAACACATGGTAAAACAAATGTTTAGTTCTACACGTCATTGGTCTTTACTTCCAAGACGTTTAAAAACGATACACCAACGTGTGTATAGTTAATAAACGTCAATTGATGTCTAGTGAGTCCAACTATAAATCAGCAGGTGTATAGCTTTTGAACGTTTGGAACTAAGACCAATTAGTGTATAGAACTAAACATTTGTTTTACCAGTGAAAAGATTACAGAATTCCGAAATCAAGAGAAATCAGAATAAATCAAGAGACAATCAGAAAAATCTAGAAACATCAGAAAAATGGGTGTACGCTCGGATTTATGATGAAGTACCCTAGGGACACGTGCGTTCTATTCCTCTTCTTCGATCGCTACGGTAATAGCACCGGCCAGCTTCGGCCAAGCCGGGCGTCGGCTCTGCCAATAACGTTGCTCGCGTTACACGCACTCTCACGCCCGTCCGGTGAGCGCGTGCGGCCTTAAAGCACCTGCCGGACTGGGCTACGCGCTGCCCCACTGGTCTACACCTCATTCATATTGAGAATCACGCGCGCGCAGAATGTTTGACGTGACAGCGAAAGTTCAGGGCAGGCTCGGGCTACAGCAGCGCGCCTGGTGGCCCTAGGCCCGCGCACACTCATACAGAATCACACGCGCACGCGCTTACACACACACACACACACTCATACACACAGAGCGAGAAGGGAGGAGAGCAAACACATGCCCATAGGTCATGTTCCTCGCGATGACTTATGCCCCGTGTGACATGTCCTAAACGCCTCTTCGGACACCGCTCCTGCATGGTGAAAGAGGTCCAATGACCCGTGGCCAGTCCGGCTTATGTTTGTGTGTGTGTGTGTGTGTGTGTGTGTGTGTGTGCGCGCGCGCGCTCTGGCGAGAAGGACGTGCTGGCAGCATCTCTCGGGGCGCCACCACGCCCCGCCCCGCCCCGTCACAGCGAAAGTGTTGATGAGCGCCGTGTGTTTGTGTGTGTGTGTGTGTGTGTCCACTATGAGTCTCTGGGGCGGTGCCAGGACCTCGTTCGCCCTACCCGACCCTGTCCTGAACGCGATCTCTATTCCACTGTATTCCCGCCTGTATCCAGCTTCCTACGGGGAGAGCTTAGGTGTCCACTCTGTCGCGCGCGCTACGCTCCTACTACACTGGGAAAACTGATGCATAGTTGTACGCCATTTTCAAAAGCACAAGACCACACGCCCTTCTTGAGGCGCACAACTTTACGCTCCAAAAGGTAATAATTTCCCCCAAGCATTTTAGATTGGAGAAAAGGAGAGCATGAGCCGCACGCTTGAGTAAGGGATTGCGGACTCGTACGCTTCGAGAAAGGCGTACAACTACCCTTTGGTTTACCAGTGTACCGTCCGACCGATGACATCGTGCTGTTCCCGCGGGGGGGGGGGGGGGGGGTCGACCCCCCGCGGCGCCGCGTCCTCCACGTCCTAAACGCGCGGCCCCGGCCCCGGCCCCGGCCCCGGCCCCGGCCCCGGCCCCCCGGACCGCCGCTGGTTTTGGCCGCCGCGACTGTCGCGGTCAAGCAGGCCCCTGACTTCCCCTGCAGCGCGGGGAAAGTGATGATATCCATCTCGGCGCGCCAGCCTGTCCCTGTCCGAAGGGTATTGAACCAGACCGGGCCGCTCCCCCCCCCCTCCCCCCTGGGCCACCTGCTCTACGGTCCCACCGGCAGGCCAGTGCTCCTGTCACTGAAAGTTAAGTTATCGCCCAGTAAAAAGTGACGACGGGACATGAAAGCGCGCATCAGCGTGTCACATCCTCTATCCGCGCTAAGACGTAACGCCGTTCTGGGAAAGCCGGTGAAGAGGAAAATCACGCGAGAGACGAAGCTTCTTCGGTAGAGATGTGGACACGAGGGGGAAAGTGCTTCCGCGTGGCGGTCTCGGTTGTCGCAAAGGGAAAACAAACTGAAGGTTACGATTTAAAAAAAGAAAAAAAAATTAAGTGACTTTGTTGCAATTTAGGCTCTAATTTTTTTTCTAACAATTATACTGAATTAATTTTTGGCTGCGATAAATTTGAAAGAAATCTTCAAATTAAAATGTAAATGCTCAGTCCTGTCAGAAAGCACCAGGGGAGACCGACGGAAACGGACGCGTGAGGCGCCAGGCATTACGCGTGACGTGGGATGAGTTGGTTAACAAGCTAACCAACCACCAACCACCAATGCACAAAAAATGTTTTTGATATTTAACTTCCAGCTTTGGTGCGCCGCAGGCCGAGGTATAGGCGCACTTTTAACTCAGCTTCACATGGTTTTAACGTGCGTCTCTACCTCGAAATAATTATGAGGTTTTCTATATGTATAGTTGGAAGCTTTTCGTTCTGAATTAGGCGGAGAATGAACATTTCAGACTTGTTCCCCCTCGGCTTGTCGCCATGCGGAGCTGTCAGGGCAAGAAACTCCGGAACCTTCACCTCGACCTCCCTTATAGATTTCCGAGGCGCTCGCACAGAAGCGCTCCCGGATTCCAGCCCTGCCGCGCGCCGCTGCAGTCCAGTAAATCTCCGGCGGCGCTGCGCGTCCTGCTGCGCTGCGTTATGGAGGAGGAGGAGGGACGTGATGACGACAGCGAGGACCGCCTAATGAGGGAGCCTGCCTGGGTCCAGAGACCCGCTGGAGCCATCTGTCTGGATGACGAGACGTACGCTACGCACGGGAAAGTTATGCACTGCGAGTGCGAGCGCCGCGAGCCGAGCGTATCATACACTCTCCGCGTATCATCGGTCACCCTGCTGCCAGGCGCAGAGCAGCGCAGAGGCGGGGGAGAGAGAAATTATCCTCGGGTCCTCCGCCCCGCTCACATATGGTGAAGGCGTGCTCCCTTCATTGGCGTGGAGAACGTGGAAATGACCGGCGCGCGAACTGCAGGAGCAAGGTGAGGAGGGGAAGGGAAGGAGATGCCGCCAACACACAGTGAAAGCATGTCCAGTCCAGTCATCGCCCGCACAGCTATCTGTATCACGTCAGAGACAAGAGGGAAGTCATGCGTACCCGCGCTGGTGATGCGAGGGAGGGAAGGGGCGTGGGGGAAGTTACTCATACAAAATCTCGCAAAATATGTATAGTGTTTTTTTTACTTATGATTTTTTTTCTTTTAATTTGTCAAGTAAAATGTATGTCACTTTTTTATGATCTTTTCCCCCATATTTCTGAGTTTTTTGTTCATTTGTTTTCGATTTTTCGGATATTCCTAAATCTCTATTCTTTAATTTGATTTTTTTTTTAATTTATATTTTCAATTCTTAAACGATTTTTTTGGAGGCCGTACAATGATGTTTCGAAGTGCCCCACCTTCGGAGGGAATTCAAACGAGCGCGCGCGGGTGACGATAGGGGAAGGGAAGTGATGCGAGCGCGCGCGGGTGACGAGAGGGGGAGAGAGGTGATGCGAGCGCGCGCGGGTGACGAGAGAAGGAGAGAAGTGATGCGAGCGCGCGCGGGTGACGAGAGGGGGAGAGAGGTGATGCGAGCGCGCGCGGGTGACGAGAGAAGGAGAGAAGTGATGCGAGCGCGCGCGGGTGACGATAGGGGGAGGGAAGTGATGCGCACGCGCGGGTGACGAGAGGGGGAGGTACACTGGAAAAACTAATGTGACATATGTCACATGTGCACATGTGACCAGTTTAGGTAACATTACGTAATGTTACCATATTTTCGGTAACGTTTGTAATGTGATATCCTCCATGTTATTACTATAGGCAGACATAACACGTGGCACCGGATGTCACATTACCAAACGTGACCGAGAATTTGGTAACGTTATGAAATGTGACATAAACTGGTCACATCAATTGATGTGACTCATGTCACATTAGTTTTTCCAGTGTAGTGGCCCTAGGGGGAGGGAAGCGATGCGCGCGCGCGCGGGTGACGAGAGGGGGAGGTAGTGGCCCTAGGGGGAGGGAAGCGATGCGCGCGCGCGCGGGTGACGAGAGGGGGAGGGAAGTGATGCGAGCGCGCGAGGGTGACGAGAGGGGGGGAGAAGTGATGCGAGCGCGCGCGGATGACGAGAGGGGGAGGGAAGTGATGCGAGCGCGCGAGGGTGACGAGAGGGGGAGAGAAGTGATGCGAGCGCGCGCGGATGACGAGAGGGGGAGGGAAGTGATGCGAGCGCGCGAGGGTGACGAGAGGGGGAGAGAAGTGATGCGAGCGCGCGCGGATGACGAGAGGGAGGGAAACAGTATTGCGCCAAGAATGTCATCATGACCGTCGCGCCGCTGCAGCGCGCTGGACGAACAGAGCGCGGCAACGCAAGACCGAAATGTGCCGCTCGGCTCGGCTCGGCCTCATGCTCCGAGACTCATTACCGTCACGGTAGCGCCGCGAGGCCGTCACTCGCCGTCACGCTCCGCCGCGCCGGGCTCGAGCAAACGACAGAGGCGGATCAGGATGTGGCCGTTTATTCGTCACGTGTGCGGGAGAAATTAAGACAGACGATAAGCTGCAGGCTGCAGACGGACGATGGGAGGGAGAGGGAGAAAGGGGGGGGGAGAGAGAGAGAGAGAGAACCAGGGAAAAACTGTCTGTCCTGAAGGTTTCGTCTGCTTCGGGGAGCAGAAAATCGGCAAAAGAAATCAGACGAGAGAGAGAGAGAGAGAGAGAGAGAGAGAGAGAGAGAGAGAGAGAGAGAGAGAGAGAGAGAGAGAGAGAGAGAGAGAGAGAGAGAGAGAGAAGGGGGGGGGGTATGGGGGAAAGGTCCCGGAAGAAAAGTGCGGGTGGAACGGACAGGCGCTGCCCGGCCCGGGCCCGGGCCCGGGCCGTCCGAGCCGCGTTGCACCTGAAATGAGTGAATGAGTGAGTTGAGTGAATGACTGGGCGTGGTGCGGCGGGGCGGGCGGGGCGTGCTCCGCTGCTCTCGGAGAACAAAGGTCTCGTCCTCGCTTGACGGGGCGTGCCGCGTGGGGCGGGGCGCGGCGGGGCGGGGCGGGGCGTGCACTTCGGGACTTGTGCACGTGGACACGTAACGCGTGCAGGCCGATCTCGCGGCCCGACCGAAAATGCGCTTTCACGGCGTGTTTTCTTTCACTCGAAAGCGTCATTTCCATTTCGCATGGGAGGGGTGGTCCCGCGGGTCGAGAGGTGGTGGGGGTGAGAATGAAATACGCAGAAGCACTCCACGGGCAGCAGCATTGCTCGCGCACGCGCGCCCTAAGCTGCGCATGCCGCAGAGTGCACGGAGGAGAGTGCGAGTTCTCTCAGCCTGCGTTGCTATCGGCCCGGCCCGGCCCGCCCCGCCCCACCTCTGTTGCAGCAAGGTGGCCAGCCGCACTCCGCTACTCCATCGGCGAATTCAAATTTGCCGCGCGATCGCCACCTGTGCATGCCGTTCCGGTCCAGCGGAGCCCATAGCGCGCCGTAGCGGCGGCGGCGGCAGCAGCCCAGCTCGCCGAAACGGACGAAACTTGATTACGGGCCGGAGAGAGCGAAAGAAATGAAAGGGGAGGGGGTGATGGAGGACCGCGACCACACCGGGGCGGGGCGGGGCGGGCCGGGGCTCCCGGGTCCGCGTCCGCACCCCCAAAGCGCATCACTGCCCCGGGGCCCCGGACCAAGTACGGATTGATCGGAGTCGATCTTGTAAAATTGGATTTATTCGGTTTTGGGACCGTCTGCCACTGATCCGTCGGGGTTCTCGTCCCGTGGTCCGCAGCGCGACTCTCTCGACAATTAGCCCGGCCCGGCCGAGGCCCACCCCGCCCGGCAGGGGCCTACTGCATGCTGACCGACCCGCCGGCCCGGCCCGGCCCGGCCAGTGGAATGCAGTTTGGTCGGGGAGAAAGGGAAAGGACGCGATTGTGCGCGGCGGCGGTGTGGGGCATCGACTGCAGCTGCAGCAGAGGGGTCAAGGGCTGCAAGTGCATCGGCTGTGGGCGGTGCGCGCCGACCGACCGGTTCAGGATAAAAATGCGCCCCCGCTACCCCGCCCCACCCCGCCCCGCCGTGTCCGCTGAACAGCCGATTGCAATTATATTTCATTTTGACGCGTCGATAATAACAACTCCCCGGGAAGAAGTTTCCGATACGTGACGCGGCGCGCGCGTCAGGGGAAAGCTCCCAGGCCAGGGGTAGGGGCGATGGGGGCAGCAGGGTACCGTGCCTCCCGCAATGTCCTCAACAGAGAGGAAAGTATGCAACCAGGAGTAAGCATGCGACACTCGGAACAGAGACATACGCGAGCTGACTCCGGGATCCCGCTGAGAACAAGGGGCAGCGATGGGCCAAAAATGCGGGTACCAATCGGTCTGTCTCTCGTCAAACATGATCCTGATCCTGGCCAAGAGCGCCGGCGAGTGGCAGCGGAGCGCGTGATTTGCATACACTCGGAACGAGATCTCGCAGCCCGGGGCCGGGGCCCGTCGGGCCCGTTGGGCAGCCTGAGCCAGGGAAAGTGTTCCTCCCGGCCGAGGAGGAGGCCCGGGCCCCGGCCCCCGGGACCCAACGGCGTGCCTTCCGCGCCCGCCTGACCTTGAAAGGGAGCACACACGCACACACTTGCAGATGGCCATTATTATCCGTTTCTTACTGCTACGGTTCAAATATACCTCAGCACCCAGTCAGACCAGAGCCGGGCGGAACCAGGGCAGCAGCATCGCTCGCCGCCAATTTAGTTTTTTGAGCCAATAGCCGGCCCGTGCCGAGGCTAGCCTAGGCCCTCAACCTCAACACCACCGCCCCGCCTGGCCCGGCCCGGACAGTGCTGGCAATTTCTCATAGCCGCAGAGCGGACCCAGGCCAGCCCGGTCTGGCGCGGACCTCCCTCGGGAGCGCCCCGTCTATAATCACAAGCCATTCATTCGGCTGCTGGCCGGGTCAAGAGGGAGGAAAAAAAAAACACAACTGCTGTGGAAGAGGGCCTATTTAAATGAGTGTCGAAACGCTATGAATGTCGTCGGGCCAGAGCAATAGAGTAGCCAGAGGACTTCAATATTTCGTCGCTTAGAAAAAGAGGTCGGATTATCCACGAGGGGAGAGATAAAAAAATTTTTTTTCAAACAAAATACTACAAAGCCCCCAAAATTACAAAATTTTGGAGTTCATCCAGAAAAGTGTGTTCTTGTATCATAAATTGAAATCTAGTGAAATGTATAACTGACCATCTAGAGTATTTGCGTATTCATGATCAAATCAAACCAAATTTGCGTCTAAATTGTTCTCCTCCGCGCTTGACTTAAACTCGCATTTTCTTGGTTCAGGAGCTATATTGGGCTTCTTGGCCTCCTCAGCGGCGGCGGCCCGGCGGCGCTCGCTGCTCCGCGCCCTGTCACGTATCTTGTTGCGGGGTGCGTGCGCTGCTGCAGGGGGAGCGCTGCGGTCGCCGACCACACAACGAGTCCTGCAACATCGATGGTCAGAGCTGGTGCAGCGCGGCGCGGCGCGGCGAGGCGAGGCGCAGGTGAGAAAGGAGGTTGTCTATTTGTCCGCCAGGTGTGCGGCGGTGGCGCCCGCCACGCCCCGCCACGCCACGCCCCGCTGCGGTGGCCGGCGCGGCCGCGGGAGGTGTCTCGAGCTCTCGAGCTCGACGGCACGACAGACGGCTTGGATTTCTTGTCGATGGATCGATTCCATCCCGGCCTGACGTGCGGCGGTAGGGGTAGGGCCGGGCCGGGCCGGGCCGCAGGCCACACTGCGGGGAAGCTCGCCTCCAACACCATTCAGGGGAAATTCCTCCGCGAAGCGAAATGAAATCGATACATCGAACGAGGCCGACAAGGCGGCGTCCACCGCGGCGGTGGCGGCGCGGGCGACTGCTTTCATTCGCAATAAGTAAACCGCCTCCATCTCGAGGCCGTGCCGCGACACGAGAATGGCAGATGTTATGTCTCTCCAGAGGGGAACAAGACAGCCGCACAAAATCACAAAAAAAAGGGAGACGCTCTCGCGTTTGATGCGATCCGCCGTAGACGTAGTAGGATCGGGAACCGCAAGCGGCGCAGACATATGCGGGAGCAGACCACGCTCAGCCCCGCCCCCCCCCCCCACCGTAACTCCGGAGTCCGTCCGAAAACTAGCCGTGGGATTACACACTCCAATCGGCAGCGCCCTGCTCTTGTCTGTGGAGCTACTATATCGCCTTCGCGTTGAGCCAATTACCTTCACCCACTGCCCCGGCCCGCGGCCCGCCACCAACCGTCTCTGCTACCTTTTCATTATTTCGACTCGTCTGCTTCGAAGGCACCCACCGCACAACCGCATCCATCTAGTTACCTGCTACTCCAGCCACATGAGTCACTGCGCGCGCACACACACACACACACACACACACACACACACACACACACACAGTGCGCAAGGATCCCACGCACAGCCGTGCGTGTTACAGTTGTTTATTCAGAGTCATATTAATGCAGTGATGCCCCGCGCGGAGCCGGGCTACTTAAACCAGACGCACTCGGCCGCCTACCAGCTTAATGACCACACAGGATTGAGACACCTGTATCACTATATACTGCAGTTGCGGTGGCGACAAAGTATAGTGAGAAAAAAAAGAACGAATGATCTGTATATATACTTTACGTACGTAGAGCATAGTAAGTCATGGTCATCTATTGCACTATGAAACCAAGTGTGCAACTGCTAAACAATTGTCAGTGTGCAACTCCCAGTTTTACATGCGTACAAGTGTTAAACTCAGAATTGAGCAATATCGAGTGTTTAACTCGCTAATTTTAAACTTGTAGGTGTGTTCAACTCGACAGTTATACACGTGGACGTATTCAACAAGGAAAGTGTTGTCGGGCGCAGTTGAACACTTGCAAGGGCAACTATACCATGTCAAACACTAGCAAGTGAACAGCCGTGCAGTTGAGCGGTTGAAATTGCACGGCTGTTGAGTTGAACACTTTCACGTGATAAACATGAAGTTGCACACTTGCAAGGGTGGAACAGTTGCACAATTGGTTTTAACAGTGTGCGATGGGCGCCGCGGGGGTGGCAGGCGCGGCGCGCGGCGTCGACGACCTTCTGCCCGTCCAGCCCGCCAAGTACACGGCGCCGACAGCCTGACGGGCGGGTGCGTAAACCAACACCGCGGTAGAGGCGGCGCTGCAGCCGCCAGGGGCGCCAGGGCCGCCAACACAACGCGGGCGCACGCGACTTTCCACCGCCGCGGTTGGCAGCGCCGAGCTGCTGCCAGCGTCGCGCCGCCGGTGCACTTTAGTGAGGCGCGGCGCGACGGAAGCGCGAGGGAGACGGGAGGTGACGTAAAAGAAGTATCCCTCATATCCGCTGCTGTGAGGGAAGGAAAGCGGGCGAGAGGAAGTCCCCCGCCCCGCCCGCACGCGCTGCCCGCGCCACGCTCGGATCGCAGTACAATATGAAATTGATTTCTTCCCCTATAACCATAACCTGCAGCAGCAGGTGGACGCCAAGTGAGCGGCATTCCCTCCCGCCGCCGCACCGCGTCACGCAAAACACTCTCATTTCCTTACGGATGTGCTATCTCCGTAATACGGAGAATTTTGTGCAAGCGTAATATGGATCACAAATCATCTGTAATACGGATAAAATCATCCGTAATATGGATTAATTAATCCATATTACAAACTTTGTTTGATCCGTAAGTTACGGTGAATTTGGTCCATACTTTATGGATGAAGGCATATTTGTAATATAGATGAAATTATCCATATTACGAATGATTTTATCCGTATTACAGATGATTTGTGATCCATATTACGCTTGCACAAAATTCTCCGTATTACGGAGATAGCACATCCGTAAGGAAATGAGAGTGAACCTTTGCTGATTTTAATTGACCGGGTGACGGCGGAGGGGGGGGCTCCGGGACATCACGCGACTGGTACCTCACTCTTTAAATGGGTGTACACTGATTGGAGGGTTGTATTGTGATTGGAAGGAAAATTTGTCCAAACTTTAAAGAAAGCATTTTTTTTGGTCACCAATTCGATATTTTGAAATTTTAAGGTGCTGAAAATAATAGATTTTTGTCGAAAAATTATGTGACTGGAGTGGTTTGAAATTGATTGGAGCTTAGGGTGTTCACTGATTGGAGAAGGTGAGGTACCCCTCGATACAGCGTGTCTTTGGGGCGCTCGGCTCGGAACCCCGCGCTGCGCGTCCTAGTCGATAAGTTTCTGCCTCGACCCTTGGACATGGCCCTGTAGGGCCTTTAAGAGAGTGTGTGTGTGTGTGTGAGATCGGGTGCCTTGTTCCATTGTAAGTTGCCATTGATTCGATGATTAGACCGACAATGGCTCACCGCACCACAACCCCGCCGCTCGGCGTGAAAGTGTCTGACAATACGGGTGTCTTGAAGCGGGCCAGCGCGCCGCCGCGGCGTGTCGAGGCGCGAGGAACGGGCGGCAAGACGAGGCGGTTCGGGGAGGAGGGGAGGGGGTGACCGCGGTTAAGTAAGTGATTATTCAAGGAGCGCCGCGCAGCGCAGAGGCTCCTCCAAGAAAACGGAGAAATATATGACAGGCGGGATGACGGCGGTGCCGCGGCGGCCCCGCGAGTTATCTCCCGCTTTAACAGGGGGCGCGGCGCGTCGTCCTCAGCCCGGCCCGGCCCGGCCCCCGAGGCACGCAAGGACCGCGCGAGCCGAGCCGAGCGGGCTGTGCAAGCGGTCCCCACAAATGATCACTTTCTTTTCCTGTTTGACAGGATGTAAGTGGGGAGGAGAAAAAAAAAATATTTTGATGACAACGGAAAAGAGATGCTTGAGCAGCTCGCCCCTGACTGACTGCTGCTCGCCCAGTTGACGAGGAGATTTCACTTTTATTTTTATTTACAATCCACCGCCGGAGCAACAAAAAAAAAAGAGGAATTTGAAATAAAAAAAAATAAAAAAAAAATACGATTTCACGAAATCCTGGTAGACAACGGAGTTTCTATAACTAAAATAAAATATTGTGAGTGTTGAATAAGACTGTAAGAAGACCGACTGGTTTTGTTTAGTTTACGATAGTCAAGATAGTGGCTAAATAATTCTAAGTTTGAATTGATAAGGCGGGTTTCAAATAATGAATACTCTCCGACAGTTCGGCCGACATTTAATCGACAGGAGCAGGAGAAAAGAAAGCTCTCCTTCTGACGGCAAAAATTGGGCGGCGAGGTCACGGTCGGAGGAAAACGTCAACAATAACCTCCCCTCCACCGGGCGCACAGAAGGGGCGAACCGGGGCCCTACCTAATACCGCTGGTACGCGAAGGACCAGCGGGCAAGCGCGCCGCGGCCGCGGGCCGGGGGTGCGCTCTATTGGGAAAACGCGGAGTTAAGGCGTTGTTTACACAAAATGGTACACGTAAATGTACATCATTTCAAGAATTCTGCTCACCAGATCGAAGTCAAACTTACCAAACCGTTTTCCGCAGGTATAAAACTACTATTTACGCATTCAGTTCGCCTTGTCAACGTTTCGATAACTTTAAAAAATGATTTAAAGTCGCGAGGTGGGCACATCAGCCACCGGCAATGGCGGACATGCTTGGCCTGCTTTCGCGTTGTTGACACAACATGCCAACCAAATAAAATGAAAAAAATCACTGCTCTCATAACGTTACGATTGGAACTCATTCTTTGAGGCACACATTTAGTTGGCAGAACCGGGGCAAGTTTCAGTAAAACTGAAGTAGTTTTAAAGAAGGCAGTACGGTGGTCACGTGCGAATTTCAGTGGTGTTATCTCATTCTTGCGCTCGAAACTAAAGGCTGGCTTTGTTTGAACGCAGACTTTAGAGGTTTCTCTTTCGCTCCGTGTTGGCTCGTCTCGGCCTACCCCCTCCACGAAAAAATATCCCCTTCCCCTGTTCATTTTGCCTGACGAGTCGAGCATTACCATAGAAACTCGAATTTCAATTCAAATTTACAAAATTTCTGCAATACAGATTTCAACTAGACTTCAGAATCGAATGTACTAGATTACATTCTAAATGTATGCTTAATATCATCGAATTCCCTTCAGCAGATTTTTTTCTGTCGTAAGGGGCCATATGAAACAAAACACGCACGTTTTCCAGCGATTTTAGAAGGCAACTCCGTTGCCTAATAAAAATGCATCTTTGCGAGAGAAGTGCTATAATATTTAAATCGACTGTCAGATCGGTTTTCATAGAGCGGTGTTGACATTTTTCGCACGTTTTTTGACGACGTAGACTGCTGTCAGTAGCAGCAGGCCACGTCGGCCGATGAGCCACAAGTCGAGGCGGCGCGCCCACACACTAAACCCTTATGCACAATTTTATACAACCATAGTTATGCACAACATTTTATGCATAACTATGTTGCACGTTGTGCATAATTCTGCACGAATTTGTGCATAAGGAACAGAGTTAAGCATAGTTATGCAGGAAAAATTGTGCATAACTATGGTTGTGTAAAATCCTGCAAGGCTTATGCACAAAAAAGTGCATAAGGGTTTAGTGTGCACAGCTAAGGTCCCGCGCTCCGCGGGCGGGGCGCAGGGCGCGCGGGCCAGGGCCAGATGCGTCGGGTCGCCCCCCCACACACACACGGGCTGGGCGTCGAGGTATCACGCCCGCCGGGTCACGCTCACGCTCCATAGACAACACGAGCGCAACGTTATGGATTGATGATGGCTGCCCCGCCGGGTCGCTCCATGCTGTAACGCGGTGGTGACGCGGTGGTGACGCGCCGCTCTCAGTGGGCATAGCAGCAGCAGGTGTCGCCTTGAGACGCTACGTTACGTCACCCGCGGGGGCCGAGCAGCAAGGCAAGGCCGCCCCCGGGGTGTCTGTCTGACGTCAGTGAGACATTGAACCCTCCGCCCGGCCCGGCCCGGCCCTGCGCCACGGCCATCTCGATCGCAATAACGATATATCGTAACGAGGGACTTCCCTTCGCTGCCTCGCTCCGCCGTGTAAACGCAAGCGACACGCGCCCCGCCGACCGCGCGCGCTATTTTCTCCGGGATGTATCGCATTCGCTTCTCGGGCCGGGCCGCCGGGAGCCGCTGCAACTACTAGCGGTCCCTGAGTCGACCTATGAGTTCCTGTATCCGTCGCGGGTCCCGGGCGCGGCACGGCGACCCCGGCCCGCCCCGGCCTGCCAATGGCTTGTACAGAGAGAGAGAGAGAGAGAGAGAGAGAGAGAGAGAGAGAGAGAGAGAGAGAGAGAGAGAGAGAGAGAGAGAGAGAGAGAGAGCGCCCCGCCCGGCCCGGCCGCCGCGTGCCGGTGTAAGGGATGGAGGGTATTTATTAGAGCGGACACAAGCACCGTGCATTGATAGGCGAGGAGCAGCACGCCCGCGACCCCTGAGGAGGGTCAGGAGCGCGGCACTTGTACGGCGGGTATTGATTTGAATAAATCAATCGCGAGTAATTGTTTATTCGCCTCCCTCAGGTGCCTTGGCCCAGAGCCTGGGAGGTCGTTTTCCCGTTGCGCGGTGGCCGAGCTGCGAGTTACCAACATATATATACGTAGGATCTCTTGCATGCAAATGGCGCGGAAAATAAAACAGCACGCAGCGGGGCGTCAGTGCGGTGCCTAAACGTCGAGCGAAGCGCACGCCCGTGTACGACCGCATTTATCAGAAAACGCGATTTCCTATTCAAAACACAAAACGATGAAATGCGGGTTGCACGAGATTCAATATGGCATACATACTTTCTCCGCGCGCGCCTCGGCGGGTGGCGTCCGCACCCCGCTTACGTCAGGCGCTGCCAGTGACAACGGATAATTAATACTAGAGAGGTGATGCTACATCAGGCGTGGTGGGGCGTGGCGGGGCGTGGCGGGGCTACCGAGAGGGAAAGCCCTATCGCCGAGAGACAATGACCAGAACATGTGCCGGTCTGGTCCCGTAGAGGGGAGCAGAGAAGCACGCTCTTGTTCGCCTCGGGCGTTGCAGTCTCCAAGGCTGACGTCGCACCACCCACCTCACTACACTCCTGGCCCTGACTCGACCCGACCCGAACCGACGCTACACGATGCGGCGGCGCGTGAGAAGCTGCGCGTGGCATTGCGCACGCTCATGTCGGTCGGGAAACAAAAGTACGACGAAGAAAAGTTGGAATCAGTATGGGCCTGGGCTGGGTCGTTTAACGCGCACGCATGAACTATCGCCCGCAAATAATGGTACACGCCGCCACCGTCGTGGTGCGACGGCGTCGTCACGATCAGGAGTCTCTCGACCGGCAGCGTCGCGACGGCCCCACCCCGCCCGGGTCCCGGAGCCGCGCCGGGCCGGGCCGGGCGGCCAGCGCCGAGAGAAAGCTATTATTAATATTATGGATAAGTCAGTCGCTCTTCAAGTCGCTCAGTCATCCGTTTCCGGCGGAACTGCTGTATCGGCGGCTCGCAGGTCCGCGCCACAGCAGAGAGTGCGCGGTGGCGGGGAAGGAGGCGGGGGAGCAGCACCCCTAAGGAAAGCGACGTATCTTCGCGCAGCTCCTGGCGGAGATACGGGGAGCTGCGGGGGAGACCGCCGGGGCCCGGGCCCGGGGCTCGAGGACCAGACCGCAGCAGCAAGACATTACGGACCACGCCGCACACAATTACGTGCATTTCCTCGGCGAGTCTGGTCGGGTTGGGTCGGGTCGGGCCACTGCGCTGCGGAACTGTTTGCGGCCCTGCTGGTCACCAATAGAGCCCAGGCCAGCGCGGCTGGGCGGCCCGGGCCAGCCAAGTGCATTGCATAAGAAGGATTGGAAAGGCTTTTCGTGCTATCACAAAAAACACACGCGCGCGGTCAGTCCCACTTATCGAGCACCCTTCACGCGCGCCTCTCGCGGCATAAGCATTCGTATGTGACCGTCAGCTCAACAAATAAAGAGCACACCACACATCCGATGAAGAGGTGTGTTCTTAATTTAGTAGCTGTAAATGAATTTAAAAATAATCTTTTTAAGAATTAAATACAAGTAGCACTGTGAAAATTATCTTCGTAGACTTACGATATATTTTATCAAATAGGCTTTAAGAAAAATGTAAATTTACTACAAACAACTCATTCTTGCTTTCAATTGAATTTAAGCTTGTAGCTGTACGATTGGTAATTGTAACTTTACAAGGACACATCGTGGAAAATTTTCCCGCAAAATTACCACGTTTTTTCACAGTGAAAAGAAATAATGACCTCAAAAATTTAAGTTCAGCTCTCGAATTATGAGAACACTTTTCGCGTGCACATGCTCTTGCACTCTCCATTGCGCTTTGCTTGAGAATAAAGCCTCGTTTTAAACTCATCGCGAAACGCCTCAACAGCAGGTTCATCTTCCACCCTCGAGTTCCTTAGTAGTTTGGTGGCACGCGACAGGGTCTAATCTAATCTCGCGCTCCCCGCGACGCGGCGCAGCGGGGAGAAGGTTTCTCCCTGCGCCGCGTGCAGCCGGCACGGCACAGGCCGGGGGGGACAAATCCGGGACGCATCGGCAGCCATTCATCCTCCCTGCAGACTCCAAACGACTCGGGCTGAATATAAAGGGACGGCGCTCCGCTCCAGCGGGTCCGGGAGGCTGGAGCTGGACAGCGCTGGGCAGGGCTCAGGGTGATGTATCGAAGTACACGGCTACCACACACAGCCGCGCGCGCGCGCACGCACTCCAGCGGGAACTATCGCATCGAGAAGATGTAGGGTTCCGTTCCGTGCCGCTGCCGTGTTAGTGGGCCGTGCTTGATTTCTCGAGCGCGGCCCGGGTCACCGCGGGGACGGGGAGGGCTAGCGGGGCGTGGAGCGTGATAGCCGCCCGGGAGGCTGGCCGCCCCGCCTAGCACAGCTGTCCGGCGGGCCTGCCTACCCCTGGCTCGTCAGGCGCTTATCAGCCGCAGCCGGAACACACAGCAAACGGCCCCTTCCACGTAAATCTTTCTTAAGAAACTATAATTTGATCTTTTTTTTAAAAATGTTTAATCGAACTTTTTAAATGTTTTATTCGGTGCAAAAATTAACTTTTAATTAAGGGAGGCGCAGAGTAACAAACAACACTGAAAACCCTGGAATGCAATTTTCTCACCCAAATTGGGAGAGGAAACTTTTCCATGCTAAATTGGAGTGAGAATTTTTAACCTCACTCTTTTCGAGCGAGATATATTTAGCCTCACTCTATTTGAGTAAGGATTTTTTAACCTCACTTACTTTGAGCACGAATTCTCACTTTATTTAGGCGAGGTCTCAAAATTCTTTGTCATAAAAAGCGAGGAGAAAAATTCTTACTCTCCAGAGAGTAATAAAATTGCTCTCAAATTCTCACTCGCGTATAGGGGCGAGAATTATGACTCGCACATTTTCAGTGAAGTGACACTTTTAAAGCACAGTCCGATGGCAGAGAAAAAATGGCACCAGAAAAAAAAGGAAAAAGCGGAGAACGTTAATTTTAATTTAGAACAAACTGTCACAGAATCAGATTGGAATTCTAAAGCTAGAATGGGCGTGATCTTATATCTTCCCGGACCGGCAGCCGCCGATTGGTCACGTGGAGCAAGTGCGGTGTGACTGTCAATAGTGGTGGTAGCCTGCATCGCCGAGGCCGAGGACCGAAGCCGAGCCGGGATACAGTTCAGTTCACTCAATGGCAGTCCCTCATTTTCCTGACACGAGAAAACCCTCTTTCATGACATCTCGCAGGCAACCGCGACGGCATTTCCGCGCATAATCCAAACTCCGAACACGCCGTCACACATCAGGTCGCAAGTTTACCCACCTTGAGAGGCCGGCGGCGCGCGGAGCGTTGCGGGATGCACTCGCGGGGGCCCTCGTCACACACGTCGTCACACAGTCACACTGCACTCGTCACTTGCACTGTATCCAGCCGGCCGATGGACGGGGCGCGACGCGATGTACTACACGGCGCGGCGCGCGTCGTGCTCGGAGCTTGGCGGACACACGGGCGGCGTGCTCTCGGGAGGGGCGTCGGCGAGCGACTGGAGCCAGCTGGAGCGGCTCGGCTCCGCGCCGCAGCGCCCCCCCCCCCTCTCCTTTCTCCCTCCCCAACCCAGCGGCAGGGGCGGGGTGGGGCAGGATGCGGCGCGGCAGCAGTCACCAATTAATTACTGGACCCCTCGGAGGCGGTGCGGGGGCGGCGCGGGCAGGTGGTAGCGGGTACCCGACGGTAACCTACCGGACTAATCAGTGTCTGTCTATCTGAGTACCTCTAGCCGTCCGCCCGTACAGTCTCACGTCGCACTAACCTTCCACAACGCGACCGTTCGGTGGAATGAAGGGAAACTACTAAATAACCCAAAAGGAGAGGATATAATTTATCACTGCAGCTATAGCACGACGCCGACGCATGGAATTGATTTAAACAGGGGGGCAACGTCAGCCGAGCAGCTGAGGCGATGCTATGTCGCGGTTTGGCCAACCGCTTGGATCTGCTGACTTTGGCGAACCACTTCACGTACTGAAAAGACGCGACAGTACATGAAAAGGTGGTACAATAACGAATGACCATTGTAAGTGGCGTCTCGATCTGATATTTGGATCACTCACAATGACAATATCTTTCCCATTAACCTGGCAAAACTCAACCAGCCAGCGCGACGGAGTACCCTCATCTATCACAGATGTAAGTAAAAAAAATAGATTACTGGGATTTTACCCGTAGTTACATGTAATTTTACATGTATAATTACCGGACTTAAACCCTACTCTCATACTCATCCGCTCGGCTGGCGTTGTGCGCCCCTGATTTAAACAAGCATAGCATGAAGAGTAATTTTATTTTCAACAAATATTTCAAAATATGTTTGAGAATATTACTTGCTGTAGAGAAAAGCAACATGTTAACTGTTTCAGCATTTCATACAAGAAAAAAAATATGACAGAAATTAAAGAGGAATATGTGCGCTTATCCGACTTGAATCGTGATGATAAGAATATAAGATGCACCCACAACCGTGTTTCTCGCGGATCATGAAATTGCCATCACATGCCTTTCAAACTAATTATTACCGATACGCGGCGTATCGATGGCGTATCGGCGGGTCTAACGAGCGGCGCGCCTCCGCCTCCCCCTCGCGGGCCGACATGATCACAGTGATGCGCACAGCGGGGGTCCAGCAGTGTCGGGCAGGACCAGGCCAGGCCAGCGTTTTCGTCTCTCTATCCTCGTCCCACTCATGGGACGAGGTCATAAGGAGCAAGAGAGAGGGCACTCTGTTCGGAATCACTCTGCAGGCCAGGAGGGCACGAGCGGGTAGGGCAGGGTGTGAGCGCGGCCCGCCGAGCAGTGCGCAGCAGTAATGCAGGCACAGCTCCGCTGCACCCCGCCCCGCCCCGCCCCGCCCCGCCCCGCCCCGCCCCGCCCCGCCCCGCCCCGCCCCGCCCCGCCCCGCCCCGCTGTACCGCTTCTCCACCTCCTCCGCCCCGCCCCCTTCGCACTCCGGTGCGACTCGCCGCGGACCGTGCGGTCTCCGCGTTGTCCGCCACAACATCCATCACCCGACAGGCTGCAGTGCCCTATCTGAAGGAGCTCGGCCCCGCCCCGCCCCGGCCCGGCCCGGCTGTCCTGGAGGAACGAGGTTTATTCTCTCGCGAGCTGCGAGTCCCTTCAAAACACTATCCCCTCTGGCCCCCTCCCCCCACCCCCGCGCCCACCTGCCCGCCCACGCCCTGCCCTGCAGCGCGCGAAAGACTATACCCATGAATTTTGTAGCGAACTAAGAAGTGGGTCCCGACTGTAGAGGATGTATATATCAAAGGCGGACGAAGGGGAAGGGAGTGGGGAATCGGAACACCTGTATCCGATACGAGCGGGCCGGGCCGTCACAGCGAGACAGGGTCGATCCTGCACCACGATATCTCAAAACGCGGTCCGAGGTCTGCTTGTTGCGGCACCGGGCGGACACGGGGCGGGGCTCAGCGCGAGCCTGCTGCCGGGATCATCTTACCTCCTGACGGAGGGACGGGCGAAACAGCAGGGCTGACTTAGAAAAAAAAAAATTGGACTGCATCCTGTTCGTCCTGCCTTCTCTACATAACTTCTGTCGATTTCTTTTCGAAATGACAAGGCGTGATGGTTTTGCACTTCCTCGATCGGCCTGCTACTTCCACTCGGCATTTAGTGCGCCATCTGTTCCGTCTCATGTCGTTCAACCCAAGACCATCAAGAACTTTTTCTTTTTTTTTTTTTAATCACAAAAGTACCAGGAGCAGAAGAAGAGTTGAAAGAGGAGAGTTGATCACGTTTACGACTTCGGTAACCTTACACAATAGAATCCGCGACGTTCACCCGCGTCACGCTCGCAATAAGGAGCGGTACAGAACCGGAACAAAAAAAAAAGTATGGTGGAAAAAAAGGGGAAAAAAATAATTTCTAACTTCCCGCGTGCAAGCACACAACTACATTCCCCCTACGGATTGCAGCGCACTGCGCTCGCCGGGACGGGACGGGACCGGCGTTGGCGCGTGTGTCATCGCCAATACTGTTCGCTGAACACACCCCGAGAGCCGCTCGCTGCAGTGCACGCGGAGGAGAACAATATCGCCAATGAGGTGCAGCCCCCCGGGCTCTTTCCGAACCTCGTCCCGCCCCGGCCGGCCCGTCCCGCTCATTAGTGCTCTTCCTGCGGGTCCTGCGGGGCGGTGTGTGGGTCCTGGTCCTGCAGCGGGTGCCGTTCGCTCGTTGCGCAACCGCGACAAGGAACACGAAAGAGAGACCAAAGTATTTCGGCGCGGCGGACGTCGTTTATGGAAGAAGCAGCCCGCTCAAGCAAAAAGATGAAAGTCGATCGATATAAACTCAATTTTTTTTCCCCTGCTCTGTCGATGTGAAAAATGAATAGGGACTCAGCGGGCCTACGCGGCGGCTATGGAGCTCAGGGCTCAGGCTATAACAGCGGGCCAGCTCCAATTAATACCAGACGAGGTGGTCAGGCGGGGCGTGGCGGGGTGGGGCGGGGCATCAGCACGTACCCCCAGGGCAGGGCCCCGGCCCGCTAACCCTTACGTAAAGCACGTCACGCGCACGCTGTCACCAGGCCGTCAAAACGAACCGAGAGAAAACACTAGCACGGCGTCGAACAAGCTGTGGGAGGGTCTGCCCCCCCGCCTGGCGCCACACCGCCCCCCGCGGCCCCGGCCCCCGGCACACGCCCCGCCTGATGCCGTTTTCGACAGTTTCCACGGATTCCACAGACGCCCTGCCCTGCGCTGCCCTGCCCTCACCGACGCGCCGCCGCAAGGTAAACGCAGATGACTTGTCTGAGCCGCGCGTGCTCGCGTGCTGCTGCACTGTGAAAAAATATATTAGTAAATTTACGACTTTTTTTTCGTAATTTGTGATTACGACACAAAGTTGTAAATTTGTGAGCACTGTTGTAAATTTACGACATCAGGTTTTTAATCGCCAAAGAGAACTACGTAGACTTGTGGTGTAAAAAATTATCGTAACGACAACGCAACTGGAAGTTGTAACTCTACGACAATAATTAATCATGGAAAATTTTCCCGTGACCCTTACGAATATTTGTCACAGTGTGGGGTGGGGCGGCGCAGCCCTTCGCCATAGACACGGCCGAAACAAGTCATTTTTTATTTTTAAACCAAACAAAAATATGTGTGGGCGAATTTGCCATGCTAGAGAAAAATAAAAATTGGGATATGGACAGACAGGGACAGAAAACCCCTCCCGTCGCATAATTCTAATAGGAGAGAAGAGATAGGCGAGGCCGGCGGGCTGATCACCGCTTTCCTAGGCCTGAGATGGGAAAAAAGGGGGGGGAAAACAAGGACTAGGTTCTTTATAGCGCCTGGTAGCTTCAAACCGGAGGTGGCCTACAATGCAGCGTGGCCCTACGACATGTGTCCTCGCCTCGCCTCTCGCCTGCGGGGGCCCCAGCCCCAGCCCCGGCCCCAGCCCCAGCCCCAGCCCCAGCCCCAGCCCCAGCCCCAGCCCCGGCCCCAGCCCCAGCCCCACCCGTTTAGAAATGTGAAGTTCCGGAATTCGTCCGTTGCCGGGCTCAGTCCGAAACTGAGACTTCGGACTCGTCCGATACTGTACCGAAATGACGTAAAATCAGCAAGTTTTCGGACCATGTCCGAAGCCCTTCAAGGGTGCCTCGTCGGACTTGTTTCGGACTAGCACTACAGGGAAGCCCGAGAAAAAGGCAAAAGATGCTCTAGTATTCGATCCCCTACCCCTCGGACTTGTTCCTTTCTGGCTGACGCTCTAACCAACTGAGCTACGCTGACTTGATGGAGGATAAGCTTTCGGATCGCCTCTTTATCGACTCGCCCCCAGCGTCGAATCGTCATGCTCTGTAGCAGACGAACGAAGCGACGTACACGAATGCGGTTTTGGGCAGCAGTGTCAGCAACCGACACCCTGTGGTGTGAGTGACACACTACACACTGCGCGATAAACATATTAGACACTTATCGAAAAGCGTAACGATGCCATAAAATTTTCAGCTGTTTTTGAAGCGTGACGACTGTGACAAGCTTCTGATGATGAGATCCTCGAGGTGCGCGTCGGCTTCTATCCCCTACCACACTTACCCGCGTCGTATTACCTCCCCGCGAATTTCGGTATGTCGCGTCTGCGTTGCAGTGCTAGAGTACATAGTTCGCCCCCACCTCGCATTCGTTAAATTTTTTTCTCTAAAGAAAGCATTTGTGATTTCTGGCTGTGTACTTTGGTGGTACACAAATCGGACTCCTGCCCGGTCCGGAACTTCCAACGGACTAAGTCCGATGAAGGCTGCGGTCCTGGAACTCGGTTCGGACAAGTCCGCCGCCAGGCAGTCCGACGAAGGGCAGAAGCCGGACCAGGTCCGTAGGGCACACGGACCAACCACGGACTTGTCCGAGCCGGCCGGGCTGTTTCGGAACAGAATGGGAACAAGTTTGGAGCTTTTCATTTCTAAACGGGCAGCCCCAGCCCCAGCCCCAGCCCCAGCCCCAGCCCCGGCCCCGGCCCCAGCCCCAGCCCCAGCCCCGGCCCCAGCCCCAGCCCCAGCCCCAGCCCCAGCCCCAGCCCCAGCCCCAGCCCCAGCCCCAGCCCCAGTCGCACGGGTGGGACCGGGACCGGCCCCGGGGCGCCCTGGGGTCAGCGGGGCAGCGGCGCGCCGCGGCGTGACCCGGAGGGGCGCGGGGCGGGGAGGGGACCGCACCATCTGCTAGAGATGGACGACGTGTGGATGCAATCATAAGGCACTATGAATATCATATGAAAAACAAATAAAAATATCATTGTCACACTTTTTCTTCTATAGCCATTGGCAACGGCAAACATCCATCCAAAAATTCCATATGTTGAGAGAAACTCGAAAAGTATTTTCCCAATAAGTTCGAGCGTGGCGGGTAGCTCAGCCCGACCCAGCCCCGCCGCTACTTCAGGTATGTCGCTGCATCCATCAAAGCTCCGCAGCGCAGACCGGGCGGGGCGGACAAGGCGCTAAGAGGCTGCATTAAGGCGAAGCGTACTGCACCCCGCTGTACTGTACGTGACATGAGCTGTTAAGGCTATCGCCCCGCCCCACCCCACCTGCAATGGATGGAATCCTTTGAGCACACGTACCAGTGTGTGAACTTTGCGCGTCCGCTCAACCCAACACTGATCAGCTAGCACAGGCTTTTTGAAGAATGCCAGGTTTAAACCCCTTTTTAATGCCATTACCTGGCATTATTCTTGCAGAAGAGGACCAGAGTTCGGCATTCCCATAGAACGCAACAATTTCAGAAAATAAAACCAGCCACACAGCATTGACAGTGACCCCACCGAAATGATGAATGAAAAAGTGTGCAACTTTCTTCTACCGAATATTTACATGCATCGACTTTCTGGGCCAGTGCGCCACGACGCGCTGAGCGGGACCCGGGGCCCCTTATCCCGCTGCGTCCATCGGAGCGCACCGCCCCGCCCCGCCCCGCCCCGCCCCACTCGCCAGCCGGGCCTACATCTGCACCAATGCAGCACCCGGGGCGGGGCGGGGCGGGGCGGGGCGGGGCGGGGCGGGGCGGGCGAGCGGAGTGCCCCGCGGTCCCAGGTCAGGACCACACACGCGCTCCCAGTTCCTCCTGGCCGCGCCACGCCCCCGCCAATAAGGAGTCATACAGCGCACGGCGCCGCGTTCACAAGTTCCAACCGAACCGGATATTTTGCATATCCGACAGTTTGATTTCATACCATGTCAAGTGCGAATACTGTACTGCGCGAATCAAACACCTTTGCGGAAACGGAGCGACGCAGGGGTTTATCTTAAGAGGACACACACTGTTAAAAGTTTTCGTCATTTGACAACATATTTTGTGACAATTAATTCATGTTGTGTTTATGACAAATGATATGTTTATGTGACAACATACTTGTTAAAAATATATTTGTCTTTATTGTATGACAAGTAAATTGTCTGCCTATGACAATTTTTTTGTCTGATATTTGACAGAACATCTATCTTTTGACAATAAAATTATCAAAATCGATTGATTTTAGATGAATTTACCGTCATTGGCAAATGACAAATAATTTTCAAGCTCATTATGACAAATTTATCATGTTCCACTTTTATCCGGACGATAATTGTCAAATGACAGTCAAAAATTTTACAGTGCAGTTACTGTAGAGTTAGCCCTATAATTACCCGCGCCCGTTAACACCGCCGTTTTCACTTTCGATTTTCGTCCGCACGACGCCCCATTTTCTATTCCCGACGCATTCGCACACTCCCAATAGGGTGTTACGGAGTGGGAGCCAGTCTACCTCTCTCTTTCTCTCTCTCTCTCTCTCCCCCTTGCGCGCGCAGACGGTATCAGCTAGCGGACAGCTCGGTCCCGCCCCGCCCCCTCGGTCCAGCAGCCGCAGCGGGATCAGGCTAAGTCTCCGAGTGGGATCTGGGCGAGGATCAGCCGCTCCCCGCGGGGATAGCGGACGATGAGACGATAAGAGCTGATGATACGGCGCCCATCGTTGCATAATGAAGATTAACGCCACTACTATACGGGGCAACCGCACCACGAGGGGATCGTGCGCAAACGGGGCACAGGGCTTCACCCTAAAGGAGCGGAAGTGACCGCGAGCCGCGGAGGGGTCCATTACTCGGTTCGGGAGAGTAAACACGACTACCGAACTATTGCCAGAGATTACCAACTGTTTTCGGTAAAATTTTTGAAAGACAAAATGATATTCATGTGTCATTTCTTGCGTATTCTCATGAGGAGGGAAAACCCGAAACAGCAACGACGAAAAGAGGAATTTGGGGCATGTGATTTCGAGTTATTATCGGACATAATGTACACATGAT
This sequence comes from Frankliniella fusca, assembly GCA_029379305.1. Lineage (NCBI taxonomy): Eukaryota > Metazoa > Arthropoda > Insecta > Thysanoptera > Thripidae > Frankliniella > Frankliniella fusca. The sequence continues at coordinate 2,081,604 of JAHWGI010000960.1, read as the reverse complement.
TACCAGAGTGGTAGACCCCTCGCGAGCAACGGTCTTCTTCTCGTTAAGCTGTAGGGATTTCAAATTTATAACCTTCCTTACAAAGAAGAAGGCAGAGGGGGCGGGCCGTAAGGGGAGGGGTACTTTTCTTTCCGCTAGAGACAGGCTTGTGGGCTGTCAAAAGCTATTGCCTGCACAAAACCCTACGGATAAAAATGACGTGTAATTTTCGAGCGGTCCCCATCAAAGGCGCGGCGGATATCTCTGCGGACAGGGAAGAGACAGGACAGCGTGCTGCTGGGCGGGCGGGCGCGTAGAGGCGTGCGGCGTGCGCGGTCCGTGGCCGTATTGCCCGGGAGGCTCAGACAGCCTTCTGATTCAGAAAATCGCTCCCGCGACTCCGTCCTTGTCGCACCAATGGCGGTGCCCTGTGCCCTATGTTGAGGACAGCAGGGCCCCATAAGAGCGACAGGGACGGAGGCGCGAGAGCGATCTTCGGAATCAGACGGCATAAGCCGTGGTGGCCGGGCGCCCAGCGCCCAGCGCCCAGGCCCAGGCGTGCTGCCCGGAGGCGGCCCTGCCAGGCGAACAGCACGCTTGTCCTGCCGCAGCACGGGCCGCGGGCCGCCCGCGGCCGCCAGGCTGCTGCCGGACAGGGCGGCTTCCGCGGCGCTATAAGCCAAGTTTCTTTCCTTAACCTTTTATTACAAAGTATAGAAATTTATCGAAACTCATTCCAATAGGCTAGTAAAACCCTGCACCTACATCAACACTTAGTTGGCTCATGTACTTCACGACGGCTGTTGTACCGGATGTACTTCTTTGCGGAGCGAGTACAACCAGTCTGTAATACCGGAAACGAGTATTGCGCGAGTCTCTCAAACCGCATCGACTGACACAACGATTCACACATTTTTTGGTGTGCGCCAGCGAAAGGTGGATCCCCCCCGGCTCATGATGGTTGACACAGTCCTCAGCGCGGCTATCGGAGGAGTTGAAGTAGGTGAGCCTGTCGTGGAGGAGGGCGTAGCGTGCCGTGCGGAGGATCCAGCTCCGCCCCGCCCCGCCCCGCCCCGCCCCGCCCCGAGCAGTGAGCACATCCTATAACCACCTCATCGCCAACAGATTGGCGAGCCTGTTGCGGCTCGCGTGCGTGCTCACGTGTAGACCGCGTTGCGTCCGACTCGACAGCCCATCGGCCTATCGGTCGAAACACCGCGGTGCAGCGGGGCTGCGCGGGCCGAGGCGAGGCAAGTACCCGCACACCAACCAAACTCTACATCCGAGATAAGCTAAATCTCAACAGATGCGCTACAGCGCTGCGGGTCTGCCTATAACCGCCCTGGTCCTGAGGAGGCATCGCTGAGGGCATCGCCCGCCAACGGATGAGCTGGGCATCCGAATTCAGCTCCAGAGCAGAGCTTACCTCCACGTCACTGTAGCCGACACTGGGAGTGCACCTCATCCACACCCAGAAGAAAACTTGCCCATGCAGCTAATAATTTAGCTATGCACAGCTAACATTGTCAGCTAGGGTGGCGGTAGAATCAGAAATGTTGATTTTCCTGACCAATTCCAGACAAAAATGAGGGTTTTCCTGCCGTGCTCCCGCCCGCAGAAGAGAAATCACAGTGTTGAGAAGACCCGCTATAGCGCCCGAAAATGCAAAATCCAGCCCTGAGGCTAGGGTTTTAAGTCCGGTAATTTTACATGTAAAATTGTAAGTAAAATTTGTAAAATTACAAGGAAATTTATTTTTTTTACTTACATACACTCTAAATGGGAAAGGACATTATTGTATCCAGCTTAGTTGTCTTTGTGCACATCTCCAGCAAATACATATTTGTTGCTGAGAAGACGTACAAACAGCCTCTTTTGTCTTCGGATTGAAGACTATTTAGCATCCTGGTGAAGATGTGCACAAACCTGGATGCAAAAATGTCCTTTTCCATTTAGAGTGTATGTAAAATTGAAAATATTATGTGGCAATGACAAGGTGTAGAAATGATAGAAGGCAAGGCAACTTCTTTCAATGAAACAAATTATCACTGACAACAACAAACCGAAAGCAAGGGGTCCCCCACTCACACAATCTGTGTACACGCGGAAAAACAATCCCACACAATCTGACACAATCTGACACAATCCCACACAATCCACACAATCCCACACAATCCACAGAATCTCACACAATCCCACACAATCCACTCAATCTCACACAATCTCACACAATCCTACACAATCCCACACAATCTCTCACAATCTCACATAATCCTACACAATCCCACACAATCTCTCACAATCTCACTCTATCCGGGCACCAATCGCCTGCAGTGGATAATTTAATAAGGCGAGGAGTTCACTTTTGGACCAGCCTACTGTAATGCGAAAAACGGAAACGGTACGCGTACGCGCGCGTGGGGAAGACTGTGTATTGGTGGGGGTATGCGGGTTGGAAGGGGGGTGGGTGGGGGAATCATGAAAACTGCGTGCATCAAATTACGTTCTTTGATATGCTCTATATATACTTTTTGACTATCAAGCCACATTGATGTATTCATCAGACAAATATATGATTTTTGTTTGTGCGAGAATTGTTGCTGTGAATCCTTTTTTCCTGTTGGCATTTTCTCAAAAAAACATGCAGTGCTTGCTTGTCTTAGGGGTGGCAGTCAAAGTCGCGGGAACGTTACATTGGTCGGTGCAGACGCAAATTAAGGCAATGTAAGATACTAGAGGCAAGCAGTAATATCAATACTGAGCACAGTCATGGAAACAAACAAGTTCTACACAACTCAGTAAAAACACACCTTAGAGAGTGAAAACTGTGGGGGGAAGTGGAAGAAGTTAAAAGAACATTTTGGTTGGTGAAAATTGCTTCAGATACAAAAAACCCATGCGAGAAAAGCTTTCATAACAACTCAAGCCCACGTTCAGGGAGAGGTTAGTGCACATCTATATTTGGTTAAGCGGTACAAGTGATGCAAAGCAATACTTTACGATAAGAAACAAAAATTTTAAAAAAAGTAAGACACTTACGCACAGTGTCCATGAAAATCTACAAATCGCGATGCTGACGATGCACGGCACAAACGCAAAGACACGACCCTCTATCCGAAAATATAAACAAACTCAGCTGGTCGCAGCGAGCAGAGAGCATGACGTCATAGCAGGGGGAGAATAAGAAAAGAATATTCACGTTAAAAAGCGCGAGGCTTCAAAACATTCGCTGAAATCGCACGGAGCAAAAGAACAACACTGAAACGTAGGCTCATAAAAGGTATGTCTGCTACGTATTGATTGAAATTAGAGACTCGCGATCACTTCAAGGCAGTTACTTGGATTTGTGCTTGAATTACAAGACATTATTTGTCTTGAAACCACGCACAAAGTTCCAAGACAAAGTCGCGTCTTAAAATTAACGAAAAGACCTGGAAATACAAGAAACTATTTTAACCGTGTTGCTCCAACTTGAGACGAGGAAAGAGCTGAGGGGGCGGGCGAGGCTGCAGGGTAGCGAGGGTAGGCAGGCCCGCAACACGGGCGTCGTACGGGTTGCCTACCCTCGCGTTCTGATGCTTCTGGGGAGACAATCAACAAACAATGCGGCACAATCATAGACAATCTCACACAATCTCACACAATCCCACACAATCTCACACAATCCCACACAATCTCACACAATCTCACACAATCTCACACAATCCACACAATCTCACACAATCTCACACTCAAAACAATCTGTGTACACATTTTTTGGGAGTGGGGGACCCCTTGACCGAAAGTCACGGCGCTGCCTTCTGCAAGAGCGGTGACGCGATCCGAACTCGTCTAGCGCGAAATTTAAAATTTACATGCACTCGTCTTCTTGCTAGGTATCAAATATAGTGTTAGTTTCGGACGCTAATGAGAATAACGACGCGATAGAAGTGATTTACTTAAAAACCCGACCAGGAAGAAGGATAATGCGAAAAGAGACCAAACAAACCATGAATAGTTCAATAAACTTTAATTTTACCAATTTTACCTAATTTTACCGTATTTTACCTATATTTTATCAATCTTACGTTAAAAAAAAATTCTTACATTTTTTAAACCCTACCTGAGGCCTATTTTTCCGAACACTTTTACACCAATTTCCTGACTTTTCCCCGATTTTCCAGACAGTTTTTCGAGATCCTATTATTTTCCTGACTTGTGGTAACCCTCTTGTACAACTAATAACTTAGCTGTAAGCTGTAATACAAAACATTTAGCTATATAAAGATCAAAGTGTTTAGCAGAATTGCTAAGTTTTAGCTGCATAGCTCCAAATGTTAGTTGTGCATATCCAGCTATTTTTGTTTTTATCTCAGTGCACCACGAACGTAGTTCGGCACCGCACACGTCGACACAGCAGAGCATCTCCCTTCTGCATGTTGCATCACAACAGCCGCCACTATAAAGCCTTTCTCGTCAAGTATTTTCGTCGTTCATCATTATTTTCGGCATTTACCGCAGAGCCTGAGCGGGCCCGCCTGCGCGGTGGGAGGGGTATTGCCTCCGCGAGACCCGTCAATCACAAGGATAGAAGAGAACGAGCGCAAAAAAGGAGAGAAAAAACAAACAGCAGAGACCTGTTTGTCTACAGGGACTGACTGATAGGCCCTTGGGTTGGGTAGCCCCGTCCCTTATTTTTCGAAATTGATCCGAGCGATGAACTCGTAGTTCTTATTTGTTCGATTTGGAGTAGAAATTTATGTCAAAGTTTGCGAGACCGTGCGATAAACCCAGGTAAACTCCGCCCGTGCCTAAGGGGCGTAAGAAAGCAGTAGGGTGGCTTAGGTGCATATTGAGTGAGCTCTCCTTAAAAGTACCATATTTCGCGTGCGACGCATACTTCCTTGGTGGAACTCGTCATTTTGCGACCCGTCGTTCCCAAAATTTTGTCGGTTTCGTTCTATCTCTAACTGTTTTCGAAATTTAGGACGATTTTGCCTTTATCGTGTAAGCAAAACTTCAGTTTCTAAAATTTGCTCCGTTAACTTCAAATATTTACACGAATTGCGGCCAATTTTAAGACGATCCCTTTCTTTTAACCTGTGGCCCAGGTTTTACAACTTCTTTTATGTATCGCATACTAACAGAGGCTGAGGGAACGTAATTAGACCGTTTCGTATCGTTTTAGTCAGCACAAACGCAGATTTCATGGAACTAAAATTTTTTTCGATTTTTCCAAATTTTCAGAGAAAAATCGGCATTTTTTTTTTTGAAAAATACGAACCCTACTGTTTTTCTAAAGTCATCGGGTGTGAGACGAAACGTAACGCCTGCAGCCGTGAGGGCGTCCTGTTCCCGTCCTCGCGGGGGCATCAGGACTGCACAGCAGCAGCACTGCTGTGCAGCACAGTCCTGCACACTGGGGTGATGCCCCACCGTGTCAGAACACAGCAAAGAGCAAAGTGTTCAACCCTTCAACACATAAGGCGAAACTCACCAGCTCGACACTTCCCCGGTACAGTGCGCCCAAGCTAAGATGTGCAACTGGGGAGTTGAACACTTTTCAGAGCACAAAAACTCTGTTGAACACTTTTAAAGGCTTAAATGGTATTTGAACACTACTTTTAAGTGTTGAAGGGTTGAACACATTGTTTATCATTGCCCTCCCCGCTAACGGTGATACTGAAGCTCACCAAAGTTCTGCACTGGTGTTCCAGGGCCGCAGTGGCCCAGCCAGGTGAGCCCCCCCTCCCCCCCCCCCCCGTCCGCCCGCGTCCCGATCCAGCACCAGCACGGCCAGGGGAAAAGGTCGAAGACCAACATTGGGCAATGCGGGCTGGGCTAGGCTGTCTTCACTTCAGTTTACACTCACTCACACACAGACATCAGACATGTGAGTGTGTGCCAGGATCGCTTCCGCGGCACCCACGCGGGCCATGCTGCCACGGATACCAGAAACTTTACTTTTCTCCCTGTATTTTGTCTGTTTTCTTTATTTTTTGTCGAAAGAAAGAAAGAATTTTCGAACCTTGCATGGTCATATCCTTCCACACACCCCCCCTAACGAGATAAAGTGTGAAGGAGCAGGGTGGCGTGACATGACGCCGAGGCCAATCGTAATACAACTAAAATTATCCAGTTGTTTATGCAATTGTCTGGGTCTCTCTACGCCGGCGTGGGGCCGGGCGGTGCGGCTACCGACAAATATCGCAAAGTTCTCCTATACCCCTCCGCGCCCCTCCTCAACCTCGCCATTGCATGTGAGGCGGCGGGTATGGGCTGTCAGTATGGAAAGAGAAAGGAGGGACGCAGAGGGGGAGAGAGGGAGAGAGAGCGAGCGAGCGAAAGAGTAGGGGAGGGGAGGAGGAGATGCTGGCGGCCGGCCTCCTTTCCGAAGTTCCCATGTGCCCGTTTAATAGGCTGCTCAGGTATGTGATATGGAGGGGGCAGGAGAGAGAGAGAGAGAGAGGGGGGGTGAGGGGGAGAGAGAGATGAGGAGGAAGCGAGGGCACACGCAAGTGCATGCGAATGTTTTGGCGGCTCCCCTCTCGCCAGCAGGATCAGCAGGGCGCTCCGCTTGCCCCCGCAGCAGCAGGCATGCAGCAGGGCTTCACGGTGTCCTGCTGTCCTGCGGCGAGGGCGGAGCGGGGTAGGGAGGGGGTAGGGCGGGGCGGGCGGGGGCCTCCGGCCGTATGCTGCTGCAGGCCCTCGAGGTGGAATGTCGCTGGGGCGAGTTTGAGGCAAAACGCCTTCAGAACTGCGTAATGCGCATGCTCTGCCGACGCGATGTCCGTACCGCGTAATTTTGTTCCTCACAATCACCGATTTTCCATGTCCTTTATTTTTTTTTCGGACCTTGGTTTTATTTTTGCGATAAAGCTCGGATCAGCAGCTGCGGCTTTGGCGCCGCCCGCCGCCGCATCGGCCCGGACCGTGTGTTTTGGCAACGTTAAAAATAACGACACGATCAGTATCGGGATGCCACACCGTCACCGTCGTATCGGGCATGTCGGCGGCGCACCCCCGCCGCCCCGCCCCGCCGGTGGCTCGTCTAAGAGGACGCCCATCCTCGCTGGGCCCTGATGGCCCCCTGATTGCCCCGAAATGGACCATAAACTCCGTTTTATTCGCGCAGGACCATATTTTAGCACGCATTTCCGCCCGTTCCAGGACCGGTTGCGGGCCGCGGGGTGCCCTGCCCCGCCCTACGCTGCCTTGTCAGGTCCTCGCCGCACCTTCCCCACAAACACATCAGCAGTTCTCCCTGGCTGGACCTAGAAGCGCGTGAGCCTGGACGGTGCCGCGGCGCTCCGAAGGCGATCCCGAACACCGTTTTGTAATGCCCTCTCTCTTGCACCTTATGGCCGTGCCCCATGAGTGCGACAAGGAGAGAGCGACGAAACCAGGATGCGCAATCACCCTGCAGGGTGTCACCCGGTCACCCGGCGGCCGCGGCGTGCCGAGCTGCTGAGGCCGCCGTAGCGCTGCGACTGCGACACGCTACGCTACGCCACGCCCCATCAAGCTCCTCTACGCTACGCCATGCCACGCTACGCCACGCTACGCCACCAGATTGCGGAGTGGCAGCGTTGGCGGCGAGCCCTCCTGGCCGCCCTGGCCCGGGCCCGGGCCGTGCTGGTCGTGAGCTCGCGTCAGAAAGAAATTGAAAACGAAACTGATGGAAGCAGAAGCGAGTCAGAGCGAGTCAGGACGGGGCGGGGCGAGGCGTTCCCTAAGCTGTTGGGCACGCCCCGCACGCCACCTTAACGACTCGCGGGCCTGCGTGTTTAATTGGCCCCGAAAGAAACAAACGAGGAACAGCGGAGGCGGGACGCAGAAAAAGAGCATTTTTTCTGGGAAAAGTGTAATGTGGAATCCGGAATGGAATCTCAGCCTAGATGGACCGGCTTTTGGGGTGCGGCATGGCATGAGGACTCACCGGGCTGGCAGCCGCAACGGAAGCCTCGCACACCTCGCCCCGCCGGCCGCCAGCTCCGCCCCGGTGAGGTGAGAGGTCGCCGTGATGGGAGCCCTTTGGCGGCTGGAAGCGGTTGCAGGTCAGAGTGCGCTGGGCGCGCCGGGCGCCTCTGGGCGCAGCGCACTAGTGCTCCTGCCTGCCCTACCCTGCCCTGCCGTGCCCGTCTCAATGGAGCCATTGTTCCCACTTCAGCCGGAGGGCGGGGCGGAGCGCAGCATTGTCTGATCCTGATGGACCCGCCGGTGTCTTTGCTCCCGGCCCGGCAAAGCTTATTGACTTACTGACCCAGAGCAGAGCGCCAACCCCATCTCCATCGCTGCGCCCCGGGGCGCGTAGGCAACCCATCCGACGCTATAATCAGCCAAGAGATCAGTATGTTTCCACCGGAGGTGGCCTCAACTCCTGAAATCATGTGTACACACACAATCGCTGACATCTTCGAAATCATTGTCGAAAACTGTAGATCTATTGCCGAAAAATATTGATTTGAGTGCGTATTTTGGGCCCAAAAAGCTCAAAATACGCTTGTATTTACTTTACGAATTATTTCTCTCAATTATAAGAGGTGTAATCATGTGAAATCTTGAAATCATGTGTACACATTTGGGGTGAGTTGAGGCCCCCTCGGTTTCCACGCCTGCGCTTGTGTGGATTCTACACCTGCCGAGGCGCGGCTCCACACCTCTCTGCAAGGACATAGACGCTAGCCTCGGCGGGCGTAAGATCCTCACGAGCGCAGGCGTGTAAACGGAATCTTCTCTTAACTGAATATAATAGCGGACGTACTTGCCGGCATGCGCACCGCCCGCGCATCTGAGCACACGTACGGGCGCGCATGCGCGCACGGCGCACGGCTACTTTTGCAGAACGATCGCCGGTCGTGCCGCTGCCGCCGGGGCCTAAGTGCAGCGCAGGGGTTAAGGGGGGGGGGGGCTATAGGAATTAACGACGTCTGAGGCGGAACGGGACGTCGTAATACTCCCCATTTACAGGGCAGGGCAAGGAGGGGAGGATGAGAAGGGCAATAAAAATACAGAAAGCGGGGCGGGGTGGGGGAGCGGAGGGGGGGATGCGCGAGTCGCGCCTGCGAAGGGATATGTCTTTACCGCGACCGCCGCTCCGCGCCGTACACAGCCGGTACATAACTGTACTTCATTCGAAATTACTGAGACAATAATTGTAACTAAGAGAGACCTCTGCGTTGGAATAATAACTTGACCTTGAGATGGTGCCGGGTTGAAAACTATCTCATCAACCAACCCTGCAAGATTCATCAGCCAACAGGCCACACTAAACCCCACTATAGAGGTCCCCGGCAACGCATCCCCGTCGTCGCCTCCTTCCTTATTTGGCCACACACGGCTGAAATCGTATGGGATCACGACAAAAGCACTGAAATTTAAGAGATGATTTGACTCACCATCTCGGCTCGTATGTAGATCAGCGGAGGATGGGCACGATGGGAACGTCCGCTGCCGCTGAGCTGGGCTGGGCCGGCGCCAGCCGGCGCTGTGCGCGTCACTGACATAACCTCAACACTCGGCGTTGAACCGTCCGCCGGCGCTGCCGTCCTCGTTCCGGCACGGACTCGGAGGTGTATCTGCAATGCAGTTGCAGATCAATTTCAATACTAAACACGACGAAGGAGCCGTAAATCTTTCGTTCCAAACCCCCAGGCGTTGCAGGCGTTGATCACACAGTCCAGCTGGTCCAGCCATCCAAGACAAAGGTGACAGGTGACGATTCTTGCGACCGTTACAACGCATGCGCGGCAGGGCCAGCGGGGGAGCGGGGCGGAGCGGGTGGTGCGGGCTGGTGGCGGTGGGGGCGTTCTCCAACCGCTCCAACCAGGGCCTGCGTATTGCCTTCTCATGAGTTAAAAGAGACAGAGATAGCACAAAAAGCGGACACCCCCGATCTCAAAGTAATAGGGCCCTGTCCCCAATGGTCACAAGAAACGTCACCTTTGGCTGGCTGGACTATACTTAACGAACGGAGTGGACACTAAGCTTAACCGCGGAGTAACCTTCGACCTGCGCGCATGTAAATTATTGTGGTAAATTGAGGACCGTGATCGACAAGTGAAATAGACAAGTAATATCAACAAAAAACAAAAAATCGACACGTGAAATATAAGGCGCAGCGTCGGTCGTCCCAACTCGGGTCTATGTACTACTTTGAAAAATCGCGTACGAGGATTATAATCAGTCACGATTATGGTGATTATCAATGATTATTTAAGCTTATCGTTGACATATTTACTGATTATTGGCCAATAATCACGCAACTTTTTGTCAAATTTGATAATATTTCGCCATATTTGTGAAAATTTGTCAATATTTGGAAATTTTACATGATTATGATTATGTGATTATCAATAATCATCTAGAGGGGTGTACGAGGATTATGGAAATGGTAGACCCTTGTCCCTACTGGTAACTGGTTTCAAAATATGTACACTCTAAAAAAAATCAGTATAGAATTCTGTATTTTGGATACGCAGTAATTATCATATCACAAGTTACAGAAATCTGTATCAGATATGATACAGAAAAAATTTGTAGCGGTGTTACAAAATTCTGTAGCATGTGATACAGAACTACTTTCGTGTTTGAAAAGCTAGTTTTCCGATCCTTTCTTCTTTCTTGTGCCTGATTTCCTCACAGTGACGTATTTAATCCAAAGCAAGTGAAATCATATTCCTGTTCCTTACCGAGATTTGAACCCGAGACCCGCGGATCACGAGGTCACCCCGCTACCCACTCGGCCACCGGGGCTACTTGCGAGTCATTCTGCTGGAGCCCAGTGTCATGCATCCGGCGCATCCAATGCCTTTCCCCCACTACTCCAACCAAGTTACAGAATTCTCTATCGAGCGATACAGAAAATTGTATTGAGTGTTACAGTTTCCTGTAACATATACATTGTTTTGTCACGGATACGAAATTTTGTAACATTTTCGACAAATTACAAAATTTTGTATCCATGTTACTCATTTTTGCATCACACATGTCTGATACAAAAAGCTGTATCAAGATCGATACAAAAATCTGTATTATTTTTTAGAGTGTAGTTTGCGACTCGAGAACAAGGCCCAATAAACCGCACAAAGTACGCGGTGCTGGCACGGTCCACGCCTGCTGCGCGGTGGCGGTGCGGTACGGTCTTGTGCAGGACGACAGGGCCCGCTCCCGGCCCGGGCCAGGGATGCATCGACAACGCGCTACCGCAGATCGGCAATCCTTGTGCCACATACGACCCAGGTACAACCGCGCCGAAAAGAAGCGGGACACGACAATCTTGTTGGAAACGAATAAAAACATCGAGAGGAAAACCTTTCGTCTTGCGGCCTCCGATGCTGCTAACCTCCTCCTTCTGCGGTGGGCGCGGCGACGCACCACCAATGTGCCTCGCGTCGAGGGGGTCTCCGAGGGACGGGCCTATCGGCCGTGGGGATGCAGTTGAGTCGAGTATATTGCAACGCAAAGCTTGAGCTGCCCCAGGAGCGTAAAGCGTTGCGGTTATGTCGGGTATGTTTTTATATGAATCCGCGTCATACGCGTCTCTTGATACGCCACCGCGCCGCGCAGCCCCCTCGAGACCCCTAGTCCTTGCCGTGCTGCTCGGCTCGGTGCGGACTGTATCGTGAGCTGGCGGGGCGGCGGTGGGGGTGGGGGAGGGGGCTCCACACAGTCGTCGCATCAGGATGTCGACTTTCGATTTCATTAAAAGCATTCCAGCCAGCGGGGCTAGGAGCGGTGGGGTCGGGTGGGGCGGGGCGGGTCACTCCAGTAGCCGGGGCTCCCGGGCACCGGGCACGCCGGGGCGGGGCGGGGCGGCACCTGGCGGCGCGCCAGCGCGAGGGGAAGTGCGCCAGGCTAGGGGCGGCTGGATGTGAATATGGGAGCAGAACTGGTGCGCCTAGTTGCGATTAGGAAGAAATAAAACAGCACTTTTTAAGAAAAACTAAGCTGCGTGAATTTATCAGTTTGCAGCCAGTTTCGCTCTTTCACCGCGCCGGGGAGCTTCGCGCCATTCGCGCGAAACAACTTGATCGGCTGCTCGGGCAGCTCGAGCGACTTTCTTCTGGTGGCCGGTTAGGTGTCGGATACACGCGCCAGCCGCCACCGCCTACGAGGTGCCCAATTAGAGAGACCCGCTGGAGTGGAGCCACTGGAGCTGGAGCCTTTATCCCGAGCATGCGACGCGACGCTCCAGGACCGCGCCTGGCTCTCTCGCTGGAGTGCGGCCCTACGGCGTGTCCGCGTCCGCAGCCCATAGCACTCCGTTTTGCTTACCCAAACATCCTGCGTGGGCCGAGCCGTCCGGCCTGCTCCGGCCAGCAGGGCCGGGCCAGGCGGCCCGAGCCCTCTCCAGCTCCGGGAGGAAGACGATGCAGCGTGACGCGACGGAAAAGAGTCGTTAGCCGATTTGACACTTTTTTCCTCCTCCACCTGACAGCCAGCGTCATGGCGCCGCCAGACCCTTGCTCAACTGACTAAATTACGTCTTCGGCCGGCGGCGGCCGGGGCCGGGGAAGTCAAGCAGGGAAGTCCGAGGCGAGGCGAGGGGCTCACCGCCACCGCTCCGCTCTCGTGTCGCAATGGCGACCCGCCGGAACAAAAACGACACCGCGCGTCTGGACATCCCCGGAAACGGGTGTGTGCGGCGATGTGAAGGCCTTTTAGCGCGTTGGACCACCACCACCACCACCACCATAACGAAAGTAGAACTTTCGATCAGCTTTTATTTTTTCCATCACTAGGGCGGTGGTTTAGACCATTTCGGGGGGCAGTGGTGACGCCTGCCGCGCCTGCCGCGCCTGCAGCTCGCTCTAGATGTGCACCGCTCGCCGCACACCTGACAGCAGGGTGATTTATCGGGGGTTCGAGCCCGGCCCGGCCCGGCGCTGCTGATCCCGCGCTGGCTCCAGCACCATCCCAAAGCCCTTTGCGGAGGCCCTGCCCGGCCCTGCCCGCCGGGCTCTGCTCTGCCCAGACCGTGCAGACGAGAGGCTCGCTGGTAAGGGCCCATCTGCTGGACCGAATTAAATTAGATTGATTTATTATTGCTTTTCGGGAGGATAAGTAGTCGTTGTTACATAGCGGCTCTTTTTGATGCGCGCGGTTAAGATGGAAAAGGGAGAGGGACAGATGGGCCTGCGTCCCGCTATGACCGCGGAGCGAAGAGGAGGACTTGACTCCACACGATGTTCCACACTCGTGGAAGAGCGCCGGATTTCGCGCTCGTGGCCCGTCGCGTCTGCGACTGGAGTTGTGTGGCAGATACCGGCGCGCGGTATGTTTTCAGGGCAGGGGAAGCAAGAAGCAGAGGGCTAAAAAAGGAAGCAATCGAAGGAATGATGAATGAGTGGCAGCACACCTCAAACTGCTCAAACACACCCCGGCGCCCGGCGCGGCGGTTCTCCTTCGTTTTTGCCCATTTTATAGTCCCGGCGCAGATAAATGGAGTATCGGAGCCCAGCAGCAGCAGCAGCAGCAGCAGCGAAGTATCGGCGGAACTGGGGCCTCCGGAGCCTTCGGCAGTGGCGGCCGGGCTGAGCCGGGCGGGGCGGGGCGGGGAGGACCTCCTCTCCTGCCGGGCCGGGCCGGGCCGGGGATATCAGAGCACTTTCATTCGCCCCGGGCCGCTCCGATCCGCGCCACGCCACGCCACCTGCAATGTCCGGCCAGGCCCGGCCAGGCGAGGCCCGGGGCCCGGGGCCCGGCCCGCCCACCACAGCGGCGCGGCCGAGGGCGCGGCAGCCCGTGAACGCAGCTGGGGGACACGGGACACCTCTCCTCTCACCTCTTACGGATGAGGCCTGCTAAAAAGCGTCTTGGTTATGCGTCTCTGCCACAGGAATTAGTGTTGGTCGACACGCGGAGCTCGCGAGTAGGAGGTGGTTGGTGAGATCCAGCGGCGGGGTGGAGGGTGGGAGGGTTGCAGGCTGTTCACTCACAGATGAGAGGCCTATACAAACAACAGCAGCTTGCCAAAAGCGCATCCACGGGCAATTTGAAACCAGGAAGCGCGTAGCACAAGAGGACCCGGGGGGACGCCCGCGCCCGGCCCGGCCTATGGCCCACCAGGACGGCGCGGCGGCGGGCGGCGGCGGCATAGCACCATGGCACCACCGTGAAAACAAAAATTACATCATACAATCATGGAGGAGTTGTGTCTTGTTTGCAGCGCGGCCCGCACCGCCCGTAGCGGGAGGACATGCGTCCGCATCGCGTGGGAGCATCTCTACGGCCACGCCCTCATCATCGCCGCACTCAGCACCGCGGCGCGAGGCGGGGCGGGGCGGGGCGGGGCGGGGTGGGGCGCGCGGGTACCATCAGGCCAGACTCCTAAAATGGACCGCCGCGGCGGGGTGCGACGGCAATGTCAGCGTCACACTTCCGATTGCCCTCGTAACCGGGGCGGGGCGCGAGAGGAGGGGTGGCGCCCCCAACAAGCCCAACAATGGCGTCAACTTGCTGTCATTTTACACGGGCCGTTCGTATTGTTTCACTTGGTGGGACACGGCGGACCTCCCTCGCCTCCACCCTCCTCTGACCCGGCCTGGCCATCCTGGGCTCGGGAGGTACTGAGAGGTACTCAACGCCACGCCTTGCTCCCACTGCCCCAGAGGAGGCGGGGTGGGGCGGCGGGGCGGCCCGGGCCGCCGAGCGGAAGCCATCATTGCGTCACCTGGGCTGCCCTCATCTTCTCACCCCATTTGCACGTCTCCATTCCGTCATTTATTTTCGCGTCTTCGCGTCCCGCGCTTCGTAGTTTCATTGAAATAAACGCAAACATTTGAGCATAACAACTAGATAAACAACTTGATAGCTCGATACAATTGAACAATTTATCGCACACACGAAAACAAAAATAACTCAGCTGAAATTAGATGTAAAAAATTAGCATTACGGGTAAAAACTCAACACAGCAGAAAATTAAATAGCAGGGTAGCTAGAAAATAAGCACGGTAGCTTAAAATATAGCTGTGACTAAGCAGCTAAGTACACCTATAATTTTTTTTTTTGTTTTTGCTTCGACGCGAATCATCTTTTTGCTTGCATAACATGCAAACCGCCATGGTTTTACTCTCGCTGAATACGGAGGTCAAGGCAAAGCTTGGAGCGGAGCAAAATCCAAGATCATCAATTTTACTACATAGCGCTTTACTTTTTCATTTTATAGGCCTCTGCTGGAAGTAACTCTTGACATGTAGTGTAGAATAGCCCTTCGCCCTTATTCCTCCGCGAGCTCGGCCGTGTAGGGATGTACGTGCGTGTGTGTGCGAGTGTGCGCGTGTGTGTGTGTGTGTGAAAGAGAGAAAAACATATACGGGCAGAAAAGGGGGGGAGAGAGAGGGAGAGAGCGCGGACGAACAGGTTTTTATGAGATTCAATCTCACTGGAGAGGTAAAATTCGGCTCGCTGCACGGCCTGCACGGCGCTGTGCTATTGGGTCGCTGCGCTGCAGGCGCTGCAGTGTGGTGAGGTGCCCCGTGCCCCGCCCCGTGCCAGGTCCTGTCCTGTGTGTGCATGTGTGCATGTGTGTGTGGGGCAGGCGGACGGGACGGGATGGGTGGCCATACCGGCCATAACTCGGTTTCGGGGTCGAAGCTCAGCAGGTCTATCCGGAATGTGGGATGGTGTGAGTAGTGCTGGAGAGACTAGACTGCGAGATGTTGTTGCACGCGCAGCGGAGAGAGAGGACAGGGGAGGATTAAGAATGTTGATGTTGACGCTAGGCTGGCTTTTGAGTTACAGCCCGCCGTCCACGGAGGAAACACCCTCGATGCTCGCCAGAAAGAGAAATGCGATTGAATTCTCTGTCGTCCTCTCTACACTCAGCCAGGCGGGCTGGGGAGGGGAGAAGGTACGGCATAGGACATAGACCAAAACTACGGAACAGGATTACCAAATATTGGCACTAGACGTTCTCCACGACTATTCCGCGAGGGGGCCTCAGATTTTGCGTGTCCAACAGATGGTTCCCGCTCTCGGGATTTAGAGAAGAAGTAAGGAAATCAGGACTGGAACCAGTTACAAAAACTCAGTAAATAAGCTGTCAAATCTGATTTGAAAGTTATGTACATGCGATTCCCGATTACCAATGGGCATAGAAATATGGTTTACAATTCGAGAAAAGCGTAAATAGAGTACTGGTTCCTTCTCTGAATGTCGAGAGCGGGACGGGAACTATCTTTTGCCCAAAAAACTAAGAAGCCCAGGAAGCCCATCACGAAGACGCACAAGGAAGCTCAGGAAACCCACAGCATAAGTGCACCGGCAGACCACAGTTGGGGACCCCTCGCTATTCCGACACTTTGCAAACCGTATTTTTTTTTTAATGACCGGGGGGGGGGGGGTGAACCTTTTGCGCGGAGAGAAAATTGGGGAGGTAAAATCATCGCCCAGTGATAGTAGCACGGTACTCAAATCTCCGCGCAGGTCCTTAATCTTGTGATCCTAGATACATCCGTTAGCAGAGCCAAGCGGTGGCCCCTCCCCTCGGGCTCGGGTCGGATTGGGTCACGTCGTTGTCCGGAAGGAGCGGGTTGACAACGATTGCGACAGCTGACACCTTCCGAGCGGAACGGAGCGGGCCGGTGGATCGGAGACCCCTCCTGTCCTGCCTGTCTCGTGCAGGGTCAAGGCGCAGCAGGCAGACTGGCAGGCGCGCGGGCGGGGTGGGGCAGGGGTCAGGAGGTCCGCCCCGCCCCGCCCCGCGCTTGACCCACCATGGGCGTGACGGGGCGGGGCGGGGCGCGGCGCAGCCCGCGTACAAGCAGACGACAGCGTGAAAGGAATAGAAGTGAGGAGAGGCGTGTCAGAGGGCATTCTGTGAAACGTGAATAGAGAACAAATTTTCAAAGATTTAGCACTAAACCTCAAATTTTAATGCCATTTCGATGACTTCAAACGTAAAATTTTAAATCTGGACATACTACTTACCTGCTGACCTCACCGAAAGAATTAATCAAACGGAGCAGAGATGCACACTGTTAAAAAAATGATGGAAAATTCACAGCTCCTGTGTTATTGTGAAAAAAGGTGCCAGAACTCTTCGTTAAATTACAACAGTCCTCTGTATTTAAACAAGAACTCTTCGGGACATTACAACTGGCCTCTGTATTAAAACCAAAACTCTTCGGGAAATTGCAACTGTCCCCTGTATTTAAACCAGAACTCTTCGGGAAATTACAACTGGCCTCTGTATTTTAATCACAACTCTTCGGGAAATTACAACTGTTCTCTGCATTTAAAATAGACTGGCTTCAAAAATATGGTGGACTGTCAGACAAAATGTTTCACTTTGAGGCAGCAAAAGTGTCCCTTTCTGATTACAGAGAAGTGTTGGGATTTCACAATCGTTCCGTATCGAGGAAGTGCTATAAATTTTTAACAGTGCACTGGATAAACGAAGAGTTCAATCCTTCAACACTTCACAGTGTTCAAAAACCATTTAAACACTTAAAAGTATTCAACAGAGTTGTTGTGCACTTAAAAGTGTTCAACTCGATATTTGTGCACTTAAAAGTGTCCAACTCCCCAGTTAATTACTTTCCCGGTACAGTGGCGCCCAAGCTAAGAAAGTGCGCAACTGGGGAGTTCAACACTTTGAAGTGCACAACTTTCGAAGTGAACACTTTTAAGTGCTCAACAAACTCTGTAAAACACTTTTAAGCGTTTAAATGGCATTTGAACACTTTAAAGGGTTGAAGGGTTGAACACTTTGTTTAACAGTGTGTCCTTCATTCGCCCGTGTAATATTTTAGATTGCCGTCGACTGCGTATGCTGCTCGCTCGGCCCGGCCCGCAGCAGCACTCAACCTCGCAGAGGAGCCATGGCGGCGATGCCCGCTCGTAGATAAATCAAGAAATCCTCCCGCCGCGAGTTGGGCGGCGGGGCGTGGGGGGCGGAGCGAGGTAGGGCGGCCAAACCCAAAGAGTGGGCGATATGCATCCCGCAGGTCGAGCGGGGCCGGGACCAGGACGCGCCGCATCGCGCAGGCCCTGCATTTTCCGCACGATTTCCGACGTTCGGGCTTGGGCGGGACGGGCCAACTTGTTGCCGCCCCGCCTCGCTTCGCCCCGCCCCGCCCCTTCTCCACACTCGCAACAACAGCTTGGCCTGCACCGGCGCTAAGGCGCGGTCCACGCGACCTCAGCTACGACCTGCGTATGGTATCAGCAGCGGCGTTATTTGTCTCCCACTGCCTGCATGAATATTCGACGCTTCGATTTGTTCCGCAACGAAAAGAGGATTTGCCGGGGCATGGGATTCATTATATGCATGATCGACGGGTACACTATTAGCGATGCAATCAACTTGGTTCAAGCACCTTGCCCTGGAGCGGACGCACGACGCACCTGGTTCCTGTTCCTGTCGCGAACGAATGTGCGTTACAGCGAGCGAGCTCAGTCGGAACCGGGGCCGTAGCCCTCTTGAACAGCCCAGCCCGGGAATGTTTGCTTCTCCTGCCGACGGAATAGAAGGCAAATGACGCCCAGCCCAGCAACGGACCGACCGACACCAAATCACACGGCCAGGCAGGCCAGGGTCTTGGGCGCGGCCGGGCCGGGCCGGGCCGGCCTCCCGCGCGCAGCGCACGGCTATTGGGCACCGGTGCCGGTAATCACAGATGGCGCGGGCCAAATCGTGACCAAACAGCAGCGGCGCGGCAGCGCGGGCCGACACTAGAAATCATTATTATTCCACCGGAATGCATATCTGCTCTTGTTAATGCCCAGCCCAGCTCCCTCTGCTGCTCCACTTCTTTTCTATGAAGGAACAAGACTTCGCTGCCTCCGCACCGGCGGGACCAACACCACCTCGCCCCGCCCCCCGCCCCGCCCCGCCCCGCCCCGCCCCGCCCCGCCCCGCTGTCCTACCCCGCCGAACTCAGCAGCCACCCGCTGTCTAGTCAGACCCGAATACCCTCGGCATAAACCCCCGCAGGAACTGCAACCCTTTGCCAAAGGGGAGTACTAATAGCCTGGGGCATTTTTAACCCCCTATCGACAGCCCGGGCGATTTGTACCAATGGGTGGGTACAGGGGTAGGAACGCCTACTCCCCTAGTATCTAGGGGGTACAAATCGAGTAGGCACGCTGTACCCAGGGGTGCAAATCGCCTGGGAATCCTGTACCCTGAGGTACAAATCGCGCAGGGCGTCCTGTACCGAAGAGGTACAAATCGCCTTGGGCGTCCAGTATCTACCTGTGCCCAGGAAGGACAAATCGCCTAGGCATACTCCCTGCAACCTCCTTTCGCAAAGGTGCCCGCCCCGCCAACCGCCACACGCACGAGACTGGAAGACACTAAAACATAGAGCGTGTGCTGCGGGTCTGACTATCTCAGCCCTCACCAGGCGCACAGGCGCCCACCTCCGTAGGCAGCCCCTACCGGCAGCGGCGTCTTGCGGGTCTGCCTACCCTGCACTTGACAGGCGCTCCGCGCCGCTTGTGTGCAGTTCGGCGTGCAAGTGCGCTGCCCCCGGCCGCGGCCCGGTCCGGTCCGGGGGCGCGCACCCTGATGCTGGCCGGTCCGGCGGGGCCTGGGGGGCACTGCCCCAGCCTCAGCCCCCATCCCCCTCCAGTGCGCCCCTTTCCTTCTCGCGTCGCAAATCTAGGTTAACCGCATTCCACTCGCAGTGCCTCCTGTCCTGTCCGGTTGGCCGGACGGGAGGGGACGGGAAGGGGCGGGGTGGGGCGGGGTGGGGCGGGCCCACCACGCCGCCCGCAGCCACCGCCCCACCCTGCCCACACCGGCCCTGACCGTGCACATGCCGAACCCGGACCGAACCGAGCCGGCCGGGCCGGGGGAGAGTTCGTCGAACAAATGAGCTACGCAGCGCGCAGCGCCAAGTGACTAACATCCCATACTGAGTTACGTATCACAAGGAGAAGTGCAATCAAGTCCGCCTCTGTGAACTAAAAAAAAATTGGGGTATCTCCCATTATAGGGTGGGAGATAGCGGTTAGTAAAAGGGTTTAAGGTCTAACTAATATTATTACCTTTCACTGGTACCTTTAACGCGATAGGGGGTAAGTCAACTTATCTCGAAACTGACCGATATTTCAATGGTGAAGATGAGATAAAATCGACACATCTCTTTTTCATTTAGGGTATTTGAAGACGTTATATTTTCTTATCCCCTTTCGAGCTATAAAATTAATACTAAAATCAGAGCAATAAAACTAATATCAAAATAATGACACTCTGTTAAACTACCTCCCACTTCGCACCGGCCACCTCCAAGTGCAACTTCTCGCGGCGAGGCGCAGCCCGAGGGGCTGGGCTGGGTGCTCCCAGATGCTCCTCCACTCTTTTCTCTTTCAGGCCGGCCGCCCGGCCCGGGCCCCGGGCCCGGCCCAGCATGACGAATGTGAGGCGTGATGGAGAGTCAACCCGCAGAACTGGACGGGGGCGGGGCGGGGCAGGGCGGAGCGGGGCGGGGCGGGGCGGGGCGGGGCGGAGCGGAGCGAGACACCGCCGCCCCAGCACCGCCTGTGTCATCGCACTTTTTTCACCCCTATATACCCATCTAGTGAAAGTAAAGTATATCCACTCGACCGCTAGAGGATGTCGGGGCGACGGCGACAGAGGGGCACCGCCCGGCCCAGGTCAAAGGAAAGACAAGGCAAACTCGTCCTACGTCCCACCCCTATTGAGCGGCAAGACAGTAACATGTATTAGCAGTGTACATCCGCAAGAATGACATGTGTGTGATTAAAAGCGTTTAAAAAATGATCTCAGTTTGGCACTTGTTGTGGGACAGAACATTAAGAAAATAATACACTTCTGTAGTCTCAGCAGGCTGCATATCTAATGTAAGAATAAAAAGTTAATAATGATTTGCAAAATATATTTTTTTTGTGCATTTTAAAATAACTTCACATTTGCTGTCGTTGACAAACTAATGAAGTATAGAAGACAAGAAAATACATAAGAAATCGTAGGAGGCCATTTTAAGAAACTAACATGACACAACTGGCACATTCCTTTACAGTCCCTAGATCCCATTAAGCCAGGCACGTAATAGGGGGGGGGGGGCGTCAGCTCAGCTCATGGATCCGCCTGAAGGTAGGCAATTTCAGCTACAGACCCCCTGAATGGGCAACTTTCGATGCATCGTCCCTCCTCTCCGCCCCAACCGTATTACGTGCCTGCATTAAGCATAGGAATTTGAGCAAGAAGGTGAGATGGACATATTTTAGCCTAAAAACAAACCTCTACAAACGGATGCTTTCAAACACAGGCTTATGAACTTGATCTCCACAACTACAATAAAGCGACAGGAGAAGCTTGGATAACATTGGTCAGTCTTAATATTACTGTCAAAAATGGGCGTTTAAGGGTAAAATTGGTCTAATTTTAACGGGTGTAAAAGCCAGTAATCATGCATGAAAGATTGTCCTACCCACTACTGCTAAGGTATTGTCATGACACATTTAGAGATGAAATAGAACTTAAAAGACAGCTGAGACTCAAATCCTCAATCTCAAAATTAAGCTGTTTTACAATGCTGGTAAGACTAAGGACGCTTGAAAATAAAACTAAGGATCAGTTTTTCTCAATGTTCCTTCACACTCTTCCCAGAGACCCTAAAATCACAGATCCACTCATCACCACCTACACTGTCACTTTTCCACCAAACTCCCACATCTCATATATGATATTGATGATAACTAAATAATATGTAGCATGGTGTAAAATACTCTGAGAAATTTTACACTCATGCAGTTGACCAGTTAAAAGATTTACATCTTAATCAATAAGAATTAGAGCTAAAATCACAGAAGAAATTATTGTTTACAAACTAAACACAAATATTTTCCTTCTTATAAACAATAAATTGTAATACTAGTCACAAAATAGCATATTGTAAATAGAAATTTTAACTTTCTACACACTATTTTTACCAACCAAAAAAGAAATGTATCATTGGATATCCATAGCAAGTTATTTTTTTCTTTTTATTTCTTTTCTTTTTCTGGAATCTTTGAAAACGTTTTTGAGTGTGAGCAACTGAGACATTAGCGAACATAATTAAAATCAGTACAGTTCCAAGCTTGATGGGATGGAAAACATTTGGAATGATTGGGGAAAATACTTTTATCTATTATTATATAATAATTTATAGCCCCTGTTTCAACAGACTCATTTGGGATGATAATTTGTTATGTTACCACATGGGAGTATATGATCAGGCTATACATAATACAATATATGCTGCTATAATAATCTTATAGCTATTTAATTTCCCTAAAAAGTATTGATACAATGTTGAATTGACTCAAAAAATGCTGAGAGGAACAGTTGAAAATGGCAGAATTTCCATAAAATACAGTTCACTACAAGCTAAAAGTTACCTTGGAAGACTCTGTCCACTTTGAATCACTTAGAAACACACCAGAAAGAGTGTGGTTTCCTACAATGGTATTTAAGTACAGTACATCTTGTTTTATCTAATTGCAATAGCAAAAAATAGGCCGGAACAGAAAATAAATACATGGAAGTACTTTTTCAGTAGAGGAAAGACACAGTTAGTGCACTTAAAAAAAGAGACAAAGGAGGTATTATGATTGCCATTTGAAGCATCATGATTTGAATAAATAATTGGAGAGGTTTGGAAAACAATTACAATGAAATCCGCTTAAACCGTACCCATTTAAACCATTTCTCCGCTTAAGACTTTTTAAAGTCCTTCTACATTTAAAACATAGGCCTGCATTCAAAATCCGCTTAAAACCTTCTCCGCTTAAACCCGTTCAGATGCGGCGCAATCGGGCGAAATGGTTTACGCGGATTTCACTGTAATTATTTAAGTTCATGAGACTCATCACAAGTGAACTCTCTCTCCTGAATCCACTAGCAGCTCAGTGATAGAAAAAATGAAATCTTTAACAGAAACATAAATAACCTAGAGAGCTACATTTTGTTAACTGATGCCACTATCAACAAAATGAAAATTACAGAGCCATAAAATCAACACTGCTAAGTCACAGCCCGCCTTGTTTTCATGAAAAAAGAGAAAGGAAAATAATTTAAAAGAAATAACAAATTTGTGCACAACTGCGCACAGGTAAAATATCACATCAAACTGAAATTACCAAATTATAAATACAGGCGCCATTAATTTCAGTCCACAATACATAGAAATTCTATTTACTGTGAAAGCAGTTCTTGACTTGGAACTCTATAAAGGATGTCATGGCACAGAGGGCACCTATCTTGGACATATAACCACTTTCTGAGGCAAACCCCATGGAAAAAGTGGTTGCATCGGGTAATTTTGGCTGACACCATCTCTGAATAGCAGATGGAACACACATCATTTAAAGCCTGTAGCTGTTGAGGAGAAGCCTCAGGTAATGAGTTAATTTTGTTGACAGCAGTTCGTCTCTTCATAAAGACCCTCCATCCTGCTTGAGCATCGCACCTGTGAGAAAGCAGATTAAGACTTACTTTAATAACTATTACAAACTCTGGTGGTATTCTAAAACCAAAAAACTATAAAAAGTATACCAGATATTGAAGTATACATGGATTCCAACCATCACTGCACGCACTGCACCACCTGCCTCAAACACCAAGACCCATGCGCTGTTCATGAACAGTAGGATTCCAAAACTGAACTCAACTACATGGCCAAAGGCTTGGATGTAATAAACATAATCATCAAGCTTTTCCCAGAATGTTGAACGATATGCATCCAAAAGAAAAAGAGAGTAGATCATAAGAGATACTATGACTTTTACAATAACCTGGAAAGAAAAGAATATTCAGAATGAAATGTTAGATACATGTTAAGTTGTTTTTGTCAACAATTTAAGATCAACAGGTAAAAATAAGATAACAAAAAATAAAATAAAAATAAACAGATAACTGTGCACTTACTTCAACACTAAAAGTAGACACAGCTAGAAGCCAAGTACTCAGTTCATGATGAGACCAAAGAAAAATGAGTAATGACACAGGGAATACTATTATGAATACAGCTACACCAAGAGCTCTTAGATGTCTGTGCAGGGCTGGGTTGTGGCTTGCAGAGAGTGACAGAAGAAGTGGGTGGACGTAATTATGCACAAAATGTAAAAGTGCAGTAAAAAGTAGACAAATATTACGGCTCAGTCGGACTAAACGCTTGTCTGGGTCACAACTTGTCAATCCTGCCTGCAAAGCCAGGACATAGAACAACAATCCTGAAACAGTTCCTGCAAACAGATACACAGGATTTCAAGTAATCTGAAGGCCCTGAGCAAGTACAGCAAAATATTGTACGTCTAACAAACCTATGGGCTTTTCTTCATCTCCTTCAGCTAGGAGAGCCCACTGGAATAGGCACCCCAAGTAGTAGCACAAATAACTAACGACACTGGTCATGCCTAGGACAGCGATTAAAGTGTCACAACCACCAACCAATAAAGCTTTTGCCATTTGAGGCAGCAACTCTGGCAATGGTGTTGCAACTGAAAGTAAAAGAGAAAAAAATAAAATTATTTCCTTTCCAAATATGAAAAGCAATCTCTCTTACTAAAGAAAGACACTGAAGTATATTTACCTCCTGACTGTAGATATTCCTTAGTTAGAAGCCCTGCATGTCCAGAGACTCTCATGAGCCAGAATGTAAGGAGTACACTGGGAACATTCAGTCTTGTCCACTCAGCTTCAACAAAAGTTGCCATACCAAAATTTGAAAGCATAGTATGAACATGGCGGTAACCTGAATAAAGGGCTTGTGTGGCAGGCATTACATTAACCCAAATCACGTATTTTATCAAAAGAAGAGGAATGATGGCACACAAAAATGGAGTGTGAGCAGTTATGGTAACCTGAACATTAAAGCAAAAACACTTCCATTATTGAAAGAACAAAATATCATAAAACTGACAACAGTCCACTTACCGGCAAAGGAGATAGGGTGAGAACTATAGGTGCAATATACATAACAAGTAATAAGAACGGAGGTCTTGGACCTTGAAAAACGGTATAGAAGAGAGTTGTCAACACACCCTGGAGGATTGGGTACCAATATACAATATTCTTTGAGAGATAAAATTTATCAAATCCAAAGAATCTATTAAGTCCAAAGGTATCAAGGCGGAGAACATCAAGTCCTCTACTTTTCTGAGGCTGAAAGTAGAAAGACAATATCAGGAGAAAAATTATGTAAGACAAATTTGAAATGGCGGAGCAATTTGAAATTTACTAGACATTGAGCACTCACATTCACGCTACTATCCAGAGAAAGAATCGATTCAGCAAAGGTGACATTTGCCCAATACAGGGCAAAGATTATAAGTACTGAACCTATGTGTCGATACACTTTCACTAGATTTTTTTTCCATAACACGAAAACACACACCGCCAATATACAACCTGGAACATTTTTTTCAAGCACTTTAGATTAGGAAATTTCTGGAGACAATGAGAGCCAGTGTAATTCTTCCAAAATGGTTAAGTTCTGATACTATGATTTATTTATGAGAAATAAGCAGTGGTTAAAACAGATATATTTAAATGGACACTTTTTTAAAGTCCTTGATTAACTAAATAAATAATTACAAATCATGATTTTAAAAAGCAAACATTACCAAGAAAGTAAACAAGGAAATAAATAGGAACACTTGAAAGTTCTGAAGGTTATCTTGCTTTAATTAATTTTTATCATTTGTCACATCAAGGGCATTGAGAAAACACTTTTATGGTTCCTTAACATATTTAATTAAATGATTTTTAAATGACATGTTAAACAGAACTCTTCGATAAAAAGCCCAACAGCGGTCTTGAAGGACAACACTGAAAGAAACTGTAAGGAGGACACTTACCTAGACTTCCACACACGAATTTCACGAGGGCTACGATGATGACGTGATAATCCAAAATATTCCTATTACTTTCTTCAGCCAAGTCAAGCGAAATATCAATGGGGGACGCAGTGCCCATATTTTTAAAGATTTCGTCAATAACAAACAGTGGTGGTACACGTAAAACTACTTCTAGACTATGGAGGATTTTGTGGACGTAAAGCATCATTTTCGAAGGTGGAGTGGACTGCACTATTTCTGGCATGGTTGTTTCTCACTTTAACAATTTGTAAAGCGTGAGTTCTACTGAAATACATGCGAAAAGTATGATTGTTGTGGACCTAACCCACTTGTCATCGTCCAAAGTCATGGATACACACACACACACATCAAGCGTCAACTGATTGACCGGAACCGGACCGGACCGCCCAGTCAAGTAGTAGTTAGGCCGAGAGGCACGAGAGGGCGCGCACGCGTGCCGGCTGCCGGCCCGGGTAAATCGTGTACTTTCAACATTTTCAAACTGCCCGAATCTTTACGGATTAATGAAATAATGAAATTAGAGGACACCATGAGTAGGAAAATTAAAAAGGCATTGGATTTGCACGACAGACGGAAATATATTTCATGTTGGACTCAACCCGGTTTCCCGACTGAACCATTAACAGATACAACCGATACAACAGCAGATATGATAAAGTTTCTTTGAAGGAAATATCACAATTTAAAACGGAGGAAAACAAGAGGATTGCGGTCACAATATCAACAACTATAAAGTTAAATTTAAAAAGAGATAACAGGTAAAATTTGTCAATAGTGTAACTAGGCACACTGCAGACTTCTACTTCACTCAACATGAATGATAAAAGACCATACAAAAAGCTCACAATAAAGGCCATGAAAGATAAAAATGATATAGGCACGATATGGTACATGGTGATCTAGCAGACTTCACAGTGAGCACATCTAGAAATAACAAAAGTATAAATATTTAAATTTAACAAAACTAAATTAACTTAGATAAGTAATTTGAGAAAAGGGGGGAAAAAAGGAAAAAAAAAAAATTCAAGTTTGACCAACAATTGATGTGAGTGATGCTGGTAGCTTCAGTAAGATAAGTCTTTGATAAAATTAGAAAATTAATTTCATATTGTTACTCATATTACATAAAAAACTCTCTCTACACTTAATTGTAAAAATAAAGAAAACATCTTCATAGAACTCTCATCACAATACATTATATTGTTCAACAGCATAGATAGATGAAAATAAATTATTGGCTTTGCAAATAATACAAAACTATTCTATAAGACAACAGAAGACAAGGAAGGAACAATCAGTTGACCTCACAGGACCAATTTAGGCAATCCCATTGAACCGTAAGCAGCACAAAACAACAGAAAACTCATCTAGAATGTATGGAAACAAATCTTTTAGGCTTGGAACACATTTAAAAGATGTACAAAACTTGCAGTGATAGTTCTGTAGTTTTCTAATTCAAGTGTATATTATTGTGCATGATTAAAATGTTTGGGTTGTGTATATTCTGTGTGTGATGGGTACATGTTAATTGGAATTTGGAGTTTGTAACCAACAATGGTGAAACAAATCTATATGGCAAAGCCAGTGGACTTCTGCCTAGTTATCAATGGTGAATAGCAACACAGCAAAGTAAATGCATTCCTTGAACTCAAAGTTTTAGCCAAAAAATTATCTTTGATCAATCTTTTGTGAAGCCTTTACATTTCAGTGTTGTTCTTTTCTCCACTTGAAACTTCCATTGGGGATTGAGCCAGTGCAACTGAAGATGGTGATAGGATAATTTCTGATGACGTATTTACTCTAGCTTCAGGACCAGACATCCCACCAATGGTTGCCTCTTTTTCTCCATGTATTTCATGTAAGCCCTGTGAAGGAGAGTTCAGTCATAGTTTTAAAAATTAAGAAAGAGTTTCTGGTAGCATTGACTTACCGAATCAGGCATTTCTAGTTTTTCCATCAGTTCAGAAAGCTTCTGAGCCTTTCTCATTTCATTCTGCTCAATAATGGTGCAAAGGTGATGAGTCAGCAACTCTTTCCGTTCCAGCTTGGTATAAAGGAGGAGTTTTGCATCAAGGAATTCTTTTTCAGCTCGATCATAACGTTTCCTAAAAGAGAGAGTAAACCAATACTGGAATCTAGAGCAAAAGTGAGAAGTTTAAAATTTGAAAATACATAAACTCTTTTATTACTGGGCTTCCATGAACTCAAGACTGGCTGCTTCAATCTGATTGCGAATTATTGAGACATCACAACTGAGGCGCTGATCAAGTTTTTGAAGTTCTTCTTGAATCATGCTAAGTCGTTGCTGTTCTGCATGAGTTTGCTTTTTCCTGTACCCCAAAAAACAGAAAGGAGAAATACAGTACAAACACATGTGAAATAATTCAAATGAAACTTCTCCGGACCAAGAAACACAAATGTACCAGAAGGGCCAATTCATTGCTCTGAGATTTAAAAAAATCAGTTCCTAGAACTGGCAATATTTTACATTTTTCTGTTCACACACCTGATAAAGTGAGGGTGAGGGGATGGCTTAAATTGTGTCCGAAAAAGTATGCCTGCCATGTATTATGAATAATTTTACTAACTCTACAATTAAAACAATACAACAAAAGAAGAGCAAAACAGCTCCAATGAAAGAGGTCGGAAAGAAGACTAAATTCAAGGAAAATCAGGGAGTGAAACAACATTATCAGCTATCTCAAGCTAGAGTTTTTATCAGCACCATATATCTTTCTGATAAATGGTGTTGATCATACACCATGTATAAACAAAGTAAACATTGTTCTACCAGATAAGTCTACCTAAGAGGCAACACAAAACTCGGAATAAATTACATGCAATCCACTAAAACCAAACACCAATGACTGAATGTAAAATACTGAATACAAAACAAAAGCAAACTATTCTAACACGCAATACCTGACAGGCAGGATATTAGGATTTCCTTGGTGTCTTGAACAGTCACGTTAAGCAGCACAAAAAAGAGGAAAAACAAGAGAAAGGAAATATACTGAATGAAAGAAATTTTCAACCATATTAGGAGAGGCTGGGCCAGGAAAACCAAGAAGTTAGATAACATTAGCAAACTGATGACAGTCTATCCATATTTTTCCTTTACCTAGCATGAGATATTTCCAAAGAAAGATATAATTCTAACTCTTACTTGAAAATGAAAGAAATATATTGATTGTTAATGGAGGTCATTGAGATATTTAATATGCCTCATCATTTGTCTTACCTATCTTCAAGGGCTTTGGCCAAGAAAACCTTGCGGGCTCGATTCTGTTCTTCCATTAGTCTGTGCTTAGCCCTGAAGTCATTTAAGTTGATAGCAGCAGTTGTCGGTTGAGATAGTGATGGCAGAACTAGCTTTGCTGTTAATGATTTCTTTTGCTCATCAATTGACTCCTTGTAAGACTGTAATGTTTCAGAAGAGAAATCATAGTTTCCCAACTCGTCACCAGTACTAGCATCTTGAGAAAATTTCCTAGAATCTGAGACTGGTTTTGCACTGCTTTCAGTACTTCCACACTTGCTACTGACCTACAGAAACAGTTTAAACATCAAATAAGGAAGTAGTTCAAAAATTGAACTCTACCAACACATGCAATGTGAAACCCGTCCACCAGCATTCTGCTTCAAACACATACACCCGCCAATCAAAAACAAACTGCCAAACCCCTATTATCAGATAACAGAATGGGCTTACTGAGCAAACTGGTAATTTTACCTCGGATGAAGAGTCCACTGCCTTTCCTTTCAATACTGAGCCATTCTTAGGAAACCCCTCTTCCGTAAGTTTCTTGACTGGGCCAAGAGAGGGTTTTCTCTTTCCATTGGGAGGGGAGTCGATGTCTAAATTACCAAGAATAGTGATTAGTTGAATGACAACCAACAGGTTGTTGATAAATTAGCACAGCCTTGAAGCCATTACAACAATTCTTTCGTTGTTGAAACTGACAAACCTGACAACTGACCTTTAAACTTTTTGTTATTAGTGTACATTGAATCGCCACCATCTACACCAGACTTCATTTTCGTAATGTCTTCCTCGGAAAATCCATCCCACATCACAGCCATAATTCCATTCAAATAAAGGCTTTTCACTTAAAGAAATTGAACCCTCATCCACGGAGACAAATTCGTTCTTAAACAAAGTTTAAATAAATCAAAAGTCTTTCTCTCTATTAAGGCAAATTGAGACAGTAGTTCTCCGTAACGAAAACATTGACGTCGAGGAGGTAGGTTTCATCAACATATGAACTTTGATGAACTTTACTTTCTAGGTTAAGTGGATCCAAGTATAAACAACACTATGAAAAATTTTCTAGCACTACATGAGGCATCCTTGGAGCTTGGAGGAATATCTGCAAATAGTTCAAATAGTCAAATGTTTTTTCTTTTCAAATCGACCAATCACAAGGCTCCATTGACATTAACTTATCGCCTGCTTCAACGTATGAAAGTTTATTTTGTTTGTGTACGTACGAACGACAAGCAGAAAGCCCAACTACTGTCAAATTTCAGTTGATTCAATTGGCTTTGTCTGCAAGTAGGATGGTGCCTGAATTAGCAGAGGATTATGCAGCCTTTTTGAAAGTCGATCTGACAAAAGAGGTAAGTTATTAAAGTTATTTAAAACATCAATGAGCAGATATAACCTTTTCATTGCAAGAGAGTAAAATTTTCATGTGATCGCAGCTCAGTGCAGCAACGGAATCTGTTGAAGATATGTTAACCCGTTTGGAGGAATTTCAGAGCCTCATACAAATGGTGCGTTGATTGTTGCTTGTACCTTTTAGGCTCCCTTTTTTTCCTTGTAATTGCTCAGACTAATTCTTATTGTATTTACCTATAAACATGTAGGTGGAGGCAGATGGTTTTCAGGCTGTGAATACCCTGACAACTGAAATATTAGGAAAGAAAGACGAATTGAAACAGTTAGGTGATCGTATTGATGGATTAGAATGTCTTGTCACAAGGGTAAAAGGCGATATGGATAAATTGGAATCCCTCTTGAACACTGCCGAGGCAGAGGCAAACGCGTCAGATGGAGCTCCTTTATTGAAAGCCCTCGGATCCCTCTTTACTGTAAGTATACAGCTCATTCAAAGGTGTTTGATGATTATTATGCGAAAAACTCATGTTAACTTTTTGTTGCATATGAAGAAAAAGCCAGTTGTGGACATAGCTGGTCCCTCAAGAACTGGTCAGTCATCGACATTTACATCACCTGACCTATTTAGTGCTGATAAAGTTTTTACTAGTCCACCTGAAAGTACTTTACAGCAGTCCGAATAACTATTTCTATTTCCCAATATGTCGTAGCTCTAATAAAAACTCATGTTCATTGTTGTTTAATAAAATATATGTAAATATACCAAAACCATCTAGCAATCGAGTTGTTCTCTGATTTCATTCAATATGCTGAGGAGGCTTGTTTCGAATGTAATGTTGAAATGAAAGTGTACACGCGACCTACTTCGTGCTTACGAAGGCACCTATGCTCTCTGGGCCGCAGTAGGCCGCAGCAGCAGCAGCCGCCCGCAGACCTGCAGCAAGGAGACACGGATGCCGGAGGGGTGGCCTACCCACCAGGCGGCCCAGCCCTGCCGATGCCGAGCCCAGCACCATGTGCCTTCACCTCAAAAATGTCTTTGTTACGCGACAAGCAAGCAAGAAAAAGCGTTGACAAAAACACACAAAAAAAGAGTCTTTCGGATGAGACAACGGAACAAAAATGACGACCTAATGCAAAATAGACCGTATTTTTGTTAATGATAATGAAAAAGTGAACGCTGGAGACGTTCTCGTCCTGCACTGCACTGCACTTCACACGCTCAAGCGAGCCGAGCCGACCCCGGCCCGGCCGCAGCCAGCAGGGACACAAACACAGAGCAAGGAGGTGGAAACTCCGTCGATTCCACATTATGTCACATTATAACCAGTGTCGGTGTCGGTTGGTCTCGCCAATCCAGTTCGTCCGCATTGCGGGTCAGTTTGGAGCTAAAACGTGGAACAATGTAGTGGACAGGGCTGGCAGGCAGGGGGCGTCGAACCCTCGCCTCGCATCCGACACGACCGCCACTCGCGCCCCACCACACCCCGCTCCATCAGCTCATGAAGAGTAGTCTTCAGTTCGCAGGCCAGGCCACGCGCGCGCTCGCCCGGGGCGGGGCGGGGCGGGGCGGGGCGGGGCGGGGCGGGGCGGGGCGGGGCGGGGCGGGGCGGGGCGGGGCGGGGCGGGGCGGGGCCTGCAGACTCCAGCGCGGAGCATGTGCGAGGATGGCTGCGGGGACTGCTCTGCTACACCTGTAATTTCGGGGAAATTTACGAGGTAAGAGCGGGGTGAAGGAGCTGGGCCGGGCTGGGCCGCGGCGCGGAGAACCGAGGAGAGACACACGCCCACCTAGGCTCGTCTGCGCCTCAGGACTGGAGGAGAGAAGAGACGATACGGAGGGCCGAGCGTCGTAGTCTCGTATAATAGTGGACCTCTGCAGGGCTGGCCTGGGCCTGCGCTGCCTCGACTTGATGTTGCCGCAATTGAATCGTATACTGACCACGCTCGCTGATATCCCTTTCCTTCCCCCGCCCCTTTTCAAGAGGTGAGGAGGTTGTAGACAAACTAGAAAGGGCGATGACCGATATTCCTCGTCAAAATCGCGCCACTCATTCCTGGACTCAACCAGGTGATTGCATAACTTCTCGCAAAAGGGGTCCGGGTTTTACCTCTTGGCATTGACAACTATTTTTACACACAGCGGACGGTCCCAAGCGAAAACGAACAAATAGAAAAAGAAGAAAAAAAGGGGGAGTCTTTTAACGCTTTGACTGCACTGAGACCATTGTGTGGTCACAGTCCCGTGTCAAATGGTAGGGGCAAAAAATAATTATAAAGCCGTGCACTCACTCTGCTAAAATCAGCGCCGCGAAAGGGCGAGGAGCGCGAAATTGAGACACCGGCAAGGATCTTAAGCGTCCTGAAACAAGCACAAAATTACTAGATTCCCTCGTCTTGTCTGCTCGGAGCGGTGCGGCCCGCGGCCCCCGGCCCGGCCCCGGCGCAGAATACAAGGCTTGATTACTCGTCACGCTTACGGGCTCCGTGAATTGGCCGAAAACGTGCAATGTGGTCCAACTTGTGCAAAAGGCTTAGGAGTCGTGTAAGGCCTCCGCCCCACCCCGCGCGCCGCTGCCCCTCACCGTCCCTCCCCGCCCCGCCCCGCCCCAGGCCAAGCTCATGTCGAGGTCGTCGCCCCACGGGGCCGGGGCCCCCGCAGCCCCTGCCGCGGCCCCCACGGAGGGAGCCCCGCTCCGCTCTGCCCCGCCCCGCCCGGCGCGGGCCTCACTCTGTGTCGTTGAAACCACCCGCGCCCCCTCCCCTCCACCAGGCTTGAATCTTGCAACCCATCACTCGAAAAAAAAAAAAAAAAAAAAAAAAAAAAAAAGCACGAAATGCGTTTCGCACAGCCCGCGAATCATCGCGTCCAGTGGAGCCGCGCCGCCGAAGCCGTGCCCCGCCACGCCCGCCGAGCGCGCCCGCGTGTACAGGCTGAGTCACAACCACACGTCCGCGCGCCGCGCCTTGCGCTTGGCCTACCCTCGGCTCTGCAGGCGCGCTGCGCTGCGCTCGCCCCAGCCCGGCCCGGCCCGGCGCCCGGCCCATAAGGCATCACGTCTGCACCCCGCACGGGCGCGCGTGCGCGTGCATGCACGAGCTGACGGATCACTCTATACGCGAGAGGCCATTTTGCAAGCGCACCTACGCGTCCATAGGATGCCTGCGACAATGCGCGCACACACAGGCGCGCATGCGCGCGCGCACACACACACACACACACACATTTGCCAAGTCTTGCTGGAGACAATAGGCAACCCGACTTGCAAAGGGCTCGCGGGAGCAGTGCCCGGGCCGGCGACACTGCCGCGCCCAGACGAGTGACTCGCCTAGCGCAGCCTGACTCCTCCTAGATACGTCCTAGCCTAGCCTAGCCCTGCCCAGCCAAGCCCGGCCCGACCCAGCGCAGCCCCTCTGACATTTACCACCACGTCGAGGAGCGCGCGACGAACTTTGACCTTCGCGAACACCTGGGATGGTTGCAGTGCGCGGCGCGGCGCTTCCTTCACGACACCGTGCCGCCCCCTCCTCCCCCTCCCCTTCCTCCTCCACGTCCTCCAGGCTCCAGGCTCGCGGGAGGCCCCAGCCCGGCCCCAGCCCGCGTCAGG
This sequence comes from Frankliniella fusca, assembly GCA_029379305.1. Taxonomy (NCBI): domain Eukaryota; kingdom Metazoa; phylum Arthropoda; class Insecta; order Thysanoptera; family Thripidae; genus Frankliniella; species Frankliniella fusca. The sequence continues at coordinate 2,047,581 of JAHWGI010000960.1, read as the reverse complement.
GGGTTGAGGTGGCTATTTGCGGAGTCACTCGGCTGTTTGCCACCGCCCCGGCCCGCCCGGCCCACCGGCCCCGGGCCCCGGCCCAGCTCATTGCCGACTCACTCGGGTCCCGAATGTGGCCAAACTCGTTGCAGCTGCATTGGGCGGTCGGGTCGGGCCGGGCCGGTGCCAGCGGTGGGACCAGCCCAGCCCAGCCCAGGCCGACCAGCCCAGTCCAGGCCAGTGGCCCTAAGCCCCTCTCCCCTCTCTCCCCTTTTTCTCTTCCGCTCGCTGGATGGACGGGCAGAGCGTGTTCGTGGCGCCTCACCTGCAGAAAGACGAGGAAAAAAAAGACAACCCAGGGGGGGTGGGGGGTGGGGATTGTGGGATGTATTTTTCTCTTTTTCATTTTTTTCTTGCGAAAAGGAGACAGTACAAGTACATACTGCACGGGACGCGGCCCTTGTTTGACAAAAGACTCGATCAAAATAGTTTTTATGGTAAATTATTTTTTTTTTAAAAAAAGCCTTAACTTCTATTGCCAAACAAACAAGCACGCAAACAAGCACGCAAACAAGCAACAAACACACAAACACACAAAAAACACAAGCACGTGCACGCGGCACAGCCACAAATCAAAATCCGCTCACAACATGTCGCGCGGTGCGGACCCGACATGGCAGAAATGATGGATCACTGCGCCCGGCCGCAACGCGCGAGCAGCGCGAGAAAAGTTTATAGTAAAAATAATAACAGTAATAAAATTATAAGGATAATAATCGCACAATGATTTCGGGCGCACGCGTGCACGCAGCACGGTCACGCGGTGGGCTCACGCGGCCCCGCCCCGCCTCGCCCCGCCTCGCCCCGCCTCGCCCCGCCTCGCCCCGCCCCACCCAGCCCGCCGCGCCGCGTACACTTGGCAACGCGGCCGGCAGCGCCACAGTCACGGGTTCAATGGCAAATCTTAACCCAGTTTTCGCACCTCGGCGTTGCCACGCGCAAGAGCGGACGTCGACCCCGAGTACCCCTTCCTCCTGGGCCGTGTTGTTGCGGGAGGTGCGGCGCGGCGCGGCCGGGCCAGGCTCCACCGCGGCACCACAGCCTGGGACAGCCCGAGCGCGGCGCGGCGCGGCGCGGCGCGGCGCGGGGCGGGGCGGGGCGGGGCGGGGCGGGGCGGGGCGGGGCGGGGCGGGGCGGCGTTCGTTGGCCAGAGCGGCAGCGGCCCGCAGCGCAGCGCCAGGGCGCGGCCAGGCGGCGCGCGGTGGAAGAGAGTTTCACACGTCAACGCGGAAGCGGCTCTGTGTGCATCGCCTGCTGCTGCAGCTGCCGCCATGATGTAAGGTGGTGATATAGGAGTGCAGTGCAGTGCAGCAGTGCAGGGCCGGGCCGGGCCGGGCGAATGCGCTGTGCTCCCTACCCTCCTCCTTCGCCTCCTCGCGGCGCGCGGTGCGCGATGCTCCCCGCGGAGTATGAAAAGTCCCTGCGAGAGCAACGACCTCTCCCCCCTCCCTCCCCGCCGCGGCCGCGGGGTCTCCTCCTCTCCCACGTTCCTCAGCACCGCGCCACCTGCACGACGGCGGCCTGCCTGCCGGCCCTGCCCGGCGTGCCCGCCTGCACCACCGGGATTACATCGCGCAGATCTAGATTGGGAGGGTTTAGGAGGGAAAGGGGAGGGGAAGGGGTTTCTGCCGGTGAGGCGGCGCACGGAGTGTTCAGCCCTTGGGAAAGGGCTAAGGGCTGTCAGGGGTTTTTCACTTCCGGGCCGCCGCTCTCCCCGCACCGCCCGTCTCTTTCTCTCCACCCCTCTCGCCCCACCCAACCCCCTCCTTTCCTCTCCTCGCCGCGGTCGAGTCATTGCTCCGACATTGGCAGTGAACTTCCTCGGATCTTCCTTACTCGCGAGCATGGCCGGCCGGCCGGTCGCAGCCGTGCCCTAGCGCGGCACGGCACGGCCGGTGACGCTGACATGGGCACTGACATGGGCAGTGCCTGGGGCCGGTGCGGTCACCGCCCCCGTGACGTCACGCCCTGACCTAGTGGTGTGGTCAAGCTCGGACCGCCGTGGCAGGCCGGACTCATCGGTCTGTCCTGCTCGCCCGGCCCCGCCTATGGTTCGCGGCCTGTCCGACCAGACCAAGCGCAACGCGCATCGCGCGCTCTCAGCCTCGGCCAGGAAAAGCTCAGCATGTTCACGGCCTCGGCCTGTCCAGGACAGCGGCGGTCCCAGCCTCAGCGCAGGCTAGGGAAGCGGAGCTCACGGCCCTAGCCCAGCCTAGACCAGAGGAGAGCGCCGCTCACGGCCTCTGCCCAGGCCAGGCCAAGCACAGCGCGCTCACGGCCTTGGCCCCGACTAGAGAGACTCAGACTGAGTCTCTCTAGCCCCGACCCGCCCCGTGGTTCTTCTAGCAGGCCTACACTGTTAAAAATGTTGTAAATTTACGGGATAATTAATGTTAAGTTTGTTAGCGGCAAGTCCTGTTCTAAAACAGGAAAAACTTTCAATTTAAAACAGTGGTGAAAAAATCTCAGAATAATTTTTTTCGTCGAAATGTAGTGACTTCTTTTTGCACTTACATCTCTTTTCTGTAGTATTACAAAATTGTTGTTTTCGAACAGTATGGGTTGCTAACAAAATTAACAACGTTCTCCCTGTAAAGCGCCGGTATGCAGATTGACACTCATTCATTGTTCTTTGAGAGCGCTGGGTAAATAATCCGCATTTAGCAAGTTTCTAACTGATAACAGAACAGCTGTTAAGAAAGAGGATTCCAGCAAAGCAGATGGTTGATAGGCAACAACTAATAACGCTAACAGTGTATGGCTTACGAACGAGTAGCACGACTTGTAACATGCTGTAATCTGAAAGGTGTGTAACGTTCACACCCTTGCCAGGTGTTAGGCGCTTATTCCAGTTCAACCGCGGCCTTTCATCGTCGTCCTGTGGCCCTGCTGCAGCTCACCACCGCCTCCTCCTCCACCACCACGACCACCGCCGCTGCTCCATCGCCTCAACACCGCGCGATGTACACTGTATTCCTTCCTCTGTAGCGCAGGGCTCATGGAAGTCATGGCCCAACACCCTAATGCCTATCTCATGCCAGGCTGCCCCCAGATTCAGAAGATCGTTCTGTGGTGCCCACTCACTCACTCCTGGTGGTCGGGACCCATGCGTGTGACAAGGACGGAGATACGAGAGCGCTCCTCTGAAGCAGACGGCAGCGGCCAGGACGAAGAAAAAGGAGACGACGAAGAAGAATGAGAATGACAGTGGGAAGAAAGTGGAGAGAGGAGAGAGGAAAGGTTCGGAGTGGGGGCCGCTCGCCGCTCGCACCGCGCCAGAGGGGCCGAAGAGCGTCCAGAGAGCGAGCTGGGCGAGAGAGGGAGAGAGAGGGAGAGAGGAGAAAGGAGGGGAACAGAACCGACCAAGACTGCGTGGCAACACGTAACACCGCATAACATGGTATAATCTCCACTGGAATGGAAATGAATTATAAAGTTACAGAGAGATACAATAAGGATACGGGGAGAAAGCGTACAATAGTCACGTCCGCTCTTGAGATTGTAAATGGACTTAAAAACAAGAATACAGGTTTTCATTAACAGGAATTCATCGATCCCCACCCACAATTGTGACCACTCCAGTATTGACGAGTTAAAAATTCAACGTACGCTTCTTAAGTTTCAGTCCAAATTCACTTACGCTTCTCAGAGTGTCCGTGGGGGCACCGTGATAATTCTAGCCGAGGACGCCCACCGCGGTAACCGTTGAAGAAGTCCAAACTTACTCCTCTCCTCTCCACCTCGCCACCCCCCGCCCCGCCCCGCCCCGCCCCGCTGCACAAGGCCAGCCCCAGCCCCGCTCTGGGCCCTGTCCTAGGTCTGTCTTGCTCTTGGCCTACTTACGTCCTAACCTTGCCGAGGTGCAGGAGTGTCAGCGCCCCCACCCCACGCCCCACCACAGGCTCACCGGACTTGGGCCCCTCCATGGCTCCTGAGGCCCGTAGGCCCGTAGGCCCGTTCCCTTTCACCCCACCCGAGAGGAGGAAAAGGAGAGAGGAAGATTCCTGATGAGCCCCAACGGAGCACTTCAAAAAAAAACACGGTGTAATGGGAAAATGACGCTTTTCCTGTAGGAGCAAAAATGCTCATATATGTATAAGTATCAAAAAAAACTGTTATTTATGCCAACGCAAACTAAACACTGTTAAAAATACCGTGAGGCGTTACGGTATGCCTACGGTCCGTACCGTAATTTTCATGTACGGTCAGACCGCAACGGTACGGACCGCACTTTATGATGGATGGAGTGTGCTCCACTGAACTTCCCCGACATATTTGCAGGTTACGGTGTGTACCGTAAGATTCAGACCGTAATCAAAAATAACGGTTCGGGACCAGGCAACAAATTTACAGCGCATACCGTAGGCATTTACCGTAGAATTTTCCAACAGTGTAAGTGTGAGTCTTCTGCGTGCGCTTGCCACACTGTTCAAAAGAGAGCGCATTACAACCATGCAGCAAAGCGTTCTTACACTTGATTAAACGGTAAATGTGTCTTCATTTCCTTTGTACCGTTTCTAAAATATTATTTTCATTGACTTTCAAGGATCTCTAATCTAACGAAAACTTAGTTGCACGCGGACCGCCAATCTAGATCTTAATTCGCCAATAACCGCCTTTATTGGTGCATTCCGCGCACATTATGCGCCTTATTTTTTTATATATTTTTTTGGAATGGGGGGCGGGGGTATGTACGTGAGTTACGCTCAATTTGACTAGTTTTTCATTATTTACACCTCCAAGCGCTCATCTCGTTCGCCCTTCTCGGCTCAGCCGGCCCTGCACGGCCCTACCCGTCACTGGAGCCACTGGATCCGGCGGCCCAGCCGGAGCCGAGCGGAGCGACTGGAGACGCCGGAGAACCCTCTCGTCAGTCCCTTCACTGAGCGCTGCCCGTCCCGTCCCGTCCCGTCCCGTCCACGCCTTTCGAGGTGAAAGTTTCTTGTGGAAGGTTCCTCCAACACGCTGCGTAATAGGCGTAATAGGCCGGTCGTAATCAGGGAGGTGTAAGGGCCTTGTCGGGTGGGGCGGGGCGGGGTGAGGTAGGGCTGGGCAACCAGGGCGACGAGCAAGGGCTCACCCAAGCGCTCCTCGCGAAGGGGTGTGTCGCCAACGTTTGATTAAATATCGCTTTGCGCTTGTTAGTGAACACGACATGCAGAAACTCCAACAGTTGCCCCGGCCCGTGGCCCGCGGCCCCAGACCAGAATAAGTCGTGAACATTGGTCGAGCACCTCTGGTGTCCTCATCGCTGCCTCCTCCCCCCCCTCTCCAACTCCCCCCGGCGCAACCCCTCACCTCTCCCCGGGTGACTCGGCGGTCGGACGATGACTATGTATTGGGGTCCAGGCATTCTTGAGGGGAAAACAGGATAAGGCATTTCCAGGTGTCCCCATTTGTGGGTTGCGCGGCGCGGCCCGGTGCGGTGGCACGGGGCGGCATGGCGGCGGCGCTTCGCCGACCACGTCCGTCCCGTCCCCACATACACCTCCTCCTGAACGACCTCACTCCCGTCGCCCCGCCCTGCGGGCTCTCTCTGGGTAAGCAGGCCTCGCCCAAGGGCCCCGCCCCAGCCCGGCCCTTACTGAGCTAATCAGGCCTCTCTCCTCGGGAGCGCACCTTACTGGGTTAAGCCGGCCTCGCCCGGCCCGGCCCCACGCGCAACGCCCACGCGCGCAGGTCGCGACCCCCTGCAGATCGGGGTATCGTATCAGTCGTTAGCACACCGGTCCGACTTGGACTCAGCGAGCCGGCTGCGCCTGTGCCTGCTGAGCCACGCCAGCCCTGCCCTGCCCCCGGCGGGGCCCCCGCCCCCTGTGGAGGTGGTGGTGGTGGGGGGGGGGGGGAAGGGCGGCCGCTCGCTCCCCCAGCCCAGCCCTCCCGCTGTTTGTGCGCGGATCTCTCTGTACCCCGCGCCGCACTTGAGCGAGATTTGAATGGAGATCAAATGAGAGGGTGAGAGGGCCGTGACGACGTGGTCCCCTCCCAGCCCCTCTCAGAAGCCTCGTCAGAGCCCCCTGCCCCCTGCACTCCCCCCCCCCTCTTTTCCACCTACTACGCCGAGCCACGCCACGCCGAGCAGAGGGCGTTGGCCCAAGAATCCTGGCGGTACAGCGAGCCCGGCGCGAGCAATGCGGGTGGATTCAAACTGATCCTCACGGATCCACGCGGATCCATCCACATCGTGAGCGATTTCCTGGTGGCAGGGGGCTGCAGGCCGCACGCCCGCTTCGCTTCGCAGAGCCCTGCTCCGCATCGCATTTCTTTTTAGACAGTCCCTTGTGGCTGTCTCTACCCGAAGGTAAAAATTTCCTGTTATGATAAAGATTTGCCGTTCCAGTCTTGATATAATCGATTTTTTCCTTCCTATTCCCCTTTGCTTGCCACTCTTTCCGCCTTTCCTGTCCGAATCTTACTTTCTTTCCCATCCTTAAGTTCACCGCCCGCGACTGAATGTCACCTGGGTACATGACTTTTAATACCCTTTCCTTCACTGAACTGTATAACCCCCCTCCTCCCCACCTCTATTCTAGTTTCCTAGTTCCCTTCCGACTGGAAAGGGGGGGGGGGGCGGCGCACCCCTGGTTGCCTACATACAGGGGTTTTGTCGCGCTACTTGCCTACTTTCCAGGCGGCTATCTAGTGACCGAAGGGGGGGGGGGGCGATCTCCCCGCCCCCCCTTAAACCGCGCCTGCTTCCATATTTCCTTGTTCAACGCTCCTTTTTTGTTTTCTTCTTTTACTTCTTTCTTAACTTATGTCCCTTCCATTACCCGGGGATCAGTCCTAAAGCCAAACATTCCCCCCCCCTTCTCTCTCTCTCTCTCTCTCTCTCTCTCTCTCTCTCTCTCTCTCCCTCTCTCTCTCTCTCCCTCTCCCTCTCTCTCTCTCTCTCTCTCTCTCACACACACACACACACACACACACACACACACACACGAGCGCACGTACTAGGTGCATCTCGTGTAGAGTTATGCCTGCTTTGATTGGAAGAGCCGCGTAGTGTGGCTAGAGGCGCGGCGTGGTGATGTGTGGTGTGCCCACGGGGCGGGGCGGGGCGGGGCGCGGTGGGGTGGAGGTGGGGCAGAGCGGGCGCTACCGCCCTGTACAAGCTCACGGCTTGGTGCGCCGGGGCCGGGCCGGGCCGGGCCCCGAGGCCCAAGGCGGCCCGTGGTGCACCGCGTCTGTGTCCACGAATACCAATGGCCGCTCCGCTCCACCCCGCCCCGCCCCGCCCCGCCCCGCCCGGGCTGCCATGGGCTGCCATGGGCTGCCACCACGGCGCAGCAGGCATCGGCCCAGCCCAGCCCAGCCCAGCCCAGCCCAGCCCAGGCCACCGACAATGCTCCGCCGCTCATGACTGGCAATGACCGCAATGGCCAGGCCAGGCCGGCCAGGCCGCATGACTGCTGATGGCGTGCTGATGACTTTACTGACTGTGCACATGGCGGGGCGGGGGGGCGGGGCGGGACGGCCAGGACCGACTCCATGGTAGGACGGGCTGCGCGACCACCACACCCCGCCGCGCCCCGCCGCGCCCCGCCGCGCCCCACCCCGCCCCGCCGCGCCCCGCCCCGTCCCGCGGCGCGCCTCTCCCGCGCCACACCGCGCCACGCTGCGCCGCGGAGGTCATCCACCCCAAGAATTCGGGAGACTGTTGCCTGGCTCCGCTCTGCCCGGCCCGGCTGTGCCCCGGCTCGGCTCCTCCGCCCCACCGGCCACGTACTAGAGACCTGCAACGAGTGAGCTAAGCGAGCTAGCGTGTGCCCGCCGGGACTACGAGCTGCATTGCTCGTGCCGTTACTCGTAGCGGAAACGCCCGATCGGCGAGAGCCGAACTCTGCCCGAACTGTTGCGGGAGAGCAGCTCAGAGAGCTCGCGAGCAAAATAGCTCACGAGCGAGCTCTGGCTCTGCTGGCGGCTCTCGGGTCCAGGAGGCTGCGTAGAGTAGGCAAACCACCGCACCGCGCGAGCTATCTTGCTCGCAACTCAATTCGCTCCTCCCAGCCACTGCACAGTTCGGCGCACGAGCTGCGTAGCTCGCTCTAGCTCGTCTAGCTCGCGAGCACCGGCCTCCCGATCAGAGCTCGCGAGGATTCGGCTACGAGCTAAACGAGCAACGTGCCGACGTGGACGGCGACAATGGTGCCGTAGCTCGCTTAGCTCACTCGTTGCAGGTCTCTACCACGTACACGCCGCCCGGCTCGGCACGGCTCGCTCCGACTGGACTCGGCTCGGCCGGCTCGGCTCGGCCGCCCGGATCCGAGTGCCGCAGGCTCCGGCACGGCTCTGTCAGGCACGTACGAGCTCGTCTCTGCCCGGCTCGGCTCGGCCTCCTGCCTGATACGCCAGTACGCCCCCTCGTCCAGCACGCGCACGCACAGCCCGGCTTGGCTCAGCTAGGCCTCCTGCTTGGCCCGGCCCGGCCCGGCCCGGCGCGGTCCGGGGCGGAGGGCTCGGCTCGGCTCGGCTTGGCGGGGCGGCGCGGGGAGGAGCGCGGCTCTCCGGCAGGGCGTACGGCTCGACCGTGCCGCGGCCCGTGGACCTCAGTGGCCTACGTGACCCTCTCGCGGCGTGGGCTAACGCAGAGTGTTGGTCCCTTCCCCACCACAGCCCGCACCACGGCCCAAACTTGAAGAGGTGCCGGGCTGGACCCCGTGCGCTGCCACCTGGTCCCGCGGAGCAGGAGTAGGAGCAGCCCAAGAGGCCTCGGTTTCGGCCTCGGCTCGGGAGTGAGGTTAGGCACCTCGCGGCCCCGGCCCGCCGCCGACGAGAGTGCGACAGCCGACTTATTTCGAAGAGCGCTCTCCTCGATCCGCCTCATTCGCACCTGTGGGTGTGAGAGAGACAGAGAGAGGAAAGTACTCGTCGGAATAAGTCTACAGGCGAGAGGCAGAGGAACAGATGAGAGGTCTCTTGTCTGTCTAGGAGCCCGGTGCGGCCGCAGACCTGTTCGCGAAGGCACATTAGTGTGGCTTCCTGAGATAGCGTAAGCAGCAGGTCTCATGCCCCCGTTGATTAGCTGGCCGGGCTCTATTACATGGACAGAGGAGGACGCCGCCCGAGGAGCCAGTGCCCGCGGGGGCCCCGAGCCTCCAGTCGAGTGGGTAGGCAGCGCCAGCCCGTCGGATGCACGGATGGGCGGCGCGTTGCCTATCTACCAGGGGCCGTCCCGTGCTGTCTGCCAGGAGCCCCCGCGCCATGCCCAGGCCACGGGCCGGGCCGGAGTAGGGCGGTCCCGAGCTCCGAGCTTCTCTTAGCGATATAGATAGAGGCCACATGTGTCTGTTGTCGGGATGCTAGATATCCCACCATAACCGTCATGAGGTGGGCGGGAAATAACGCAAAAAAACAAAAACACACAAAAGAAAAAAAACTGATACGTTTGCGTTTACAGCGCACCAGACCCTTCCATCTTGAGAGAAAGGGGTGGGGTGCGGGCTCTTGCCTGTCCTACCGACGTTCTTTTTCGCGAGTCGAGGCAGTGCCCTCCCCCCTCTCCCCGTCGCTCCCAACCTTTCTCTCTCCATCCATCTTTCGCTCTACCTCTTTCTCTCTCTTCCCCACCCGTCTTCCAATCACGGGCATTGCCCCGGGCCCACTCGGGGCCCACGCGGGGCCCACTCGGGGCCCACTGGCACTGTGAAAAATTGTCGGAGATTTACATGAAAATTTCCCACGAAGTGAAGCAGTAAAATTACAATTTGAAATCTTAAAATACAAGCACTCCGAATCTCTTGAAATTCAATTACGAGCAAGAAAAGGTTGTCGTAAATTAACATTAAATTTCGTTGATCGTAATTTACAAAATAAATAGTTAATCTAAAGATATTTTTCACTGTGGGGTGCCCACTGGGTGCCCACTGGGTGCCCACTGGGTGCCCACTGGGTGCCCACTGGGTGCCCACTGGGTGCCCACTCGGGGCCCACACGGGGCCCACAGAGCGTGCGGATGGCATGGCAGGGAGTGGCGGGCGCGGCGGGCAAAGCCCTGGCCTGGCCTGCCGAGTGGAGGAGCGCGAATCCTCTGCTTCACCAGGCCAATTTATAGCCGCCTGGAACCAGTTGCAGGCCAAGCTGGGCCGAGAGCAGGCCGGCAGGGCCAGCTGCAGACCTGTGGCCAGACTGGGGGCCGCCCATGGCAACGCCAAGCAGCCCGTCCCGAGGGAAGGTATCACGCCTTGAGGAGCGTGGATGTCCAGCTCGCGACCAGTCCAGTCGTCGACTTCTTGCGATCCAGCACATTCGGGACTTGAATTTGCGCATCACGACGACACGACATACCCACAGCTCTGTCCAGTTTGGTAGTGGCGCCCAAACGGGGTGCCCTAGCACCACCGTGAATCAAAAAGGGGGGCGGTGGTGAAAGGGGGGTAAAAGGGAGGAGGAAAAAAAAGGAAGAAAAAGGCGAAAGAAAGGGGAAAGAAACAAAAAGGAGAAAAAAAGAAAAAGTTGGGGGTAGCTCTATTTTTAAAAATGGGTATTTTTAACTCGTTCTATACCACCACCACCTCCTACTTGGTGGTAGAAGAACGAGTATTGATCTCAGTGCGATGTCACGCGTGACGGTAGTCATTCTCGCTATACAGAGTACGAACACTCATGAAACTTATACCATTCGAAACTGGGAATGCTGTAGGCGTGATCAATAATGGACCTTTTTTCAAGTTTGACACTACTTTTTAGAGAGCTCTTAACAAAATTTGTCCGTTTTCGTTCTAAGTCGATAGAGCCGTGCCACACAACGAATCTTCATCTCGTAACACGAAGCACGTACACGCATGACAATACTACCATTCGAAACTTCATCTGCTAGTGTTACAGACTGCAAGGAAGATTGTTTAAGTCTAATAGTAATATTTTGAGAACTCTTAACAGATTTTACAAGTTTTCTGAGTCTAAGTCCAGTTTCCCGCTGTCATTGCTGCTGCTATGGTGTTGCCATCTATAAAACAATGGCTGGTTACTGGCGGATGTAGATTCAAATTACGCGGAACGACCAGAAAACTGAAGCGTGTCTTTTTGAAAGCGCCGACTTTTGCAACAATGCTCTTGCGACCTCAAGGGAATACCCAGAACCCAGAATAGCGTCATCGGTGACAAAACTGTCAGCATTTCCAGTTTCATAAAGTATATGTTTAATGACATTTAGCATTGGCTGTGTAAAGAACGAGTACCAGTATTAGCACAAAATTAATTTTGTGTTTTCTTTTCTCCTTGTTTTATTCAAACAGGGGTATTTTCGACCTTAAGGGGAAGGGGGGGGGGTGACGGGCACCACCGTCCCAGCACCGTTTGGGCGCCACTGTCAGTTTGGTGTGCCTCGGGTCGGGGGGAATACCGGGGAATACAGCACGCAGAACACAGTGGGGTTTCAGAGAACACGAGACAGCATGCGTAGCGGGTTTGCCTACCCGAAGCAGCCGTAATTATAGGACTCTAGCCGTAATAAGGCGCCGTGGCTCCTTGGGTAGGCAGACCCGCAACACGTGTTGTTTAAAACGCACCAATACCCGCGGGGAGCGTGCACTAGCACTGGTATATTGATTTCTCTCGATCCAGGGTTTGACCGGGCTGGAGTGACTGGCACCAGAGCGGCTTCTTGGCGGGTACACGTGGGTTACCCTGGCCACGTCACGTGCTGCTGGCGCGCGGGGGAGATGCGATTGCGCATGCGCTCGCGCGAGCTCTCTCATTAGCCGGCGCAGCGCACGATAGAACCAAGAACCCCCTGACCGCCGCCCCGCCTCGCCCCGCCCCGCACTGCCACCCCCACCCTCGGCCCACCCGTCATGGGCGGACAGGGAGAGCGCGGCGCAGTGTCGCGTCACCACCCCTCCCCCGAAACGAGAACATTTCAAGAACGTTCACGGTAAAAACAATGTCTGATTTTTTTTAGGAGAAAAGGGAAAATTGTGGGGATCCTCCTTAATTTAAGGAGAACTCCTCATATTTTGAGGAAATCTCCTCAAAAATTGAGGGAAGTCTCCTCACATTTTGAGGAGTTTTCTTAAAATGACGTGGGCTCCTCAAAGTTTTCCCTACTCTCTCAAAAAATCAGACATTGCTTTTACCGTGTTCTTTCAGTTCCTGAATGATTTAAAGAACGATCTCAGAACGACATGTGATATTCCCCTCTCCCCCATCCCCACCCCACATTCTAAGGCCCCGCCCGCCCTCCGCCCCTTAGAGCCTACCCGCGGCGCGGCGCAGTGTTCCGTCGCCACCAGCCCCCCCAAAAGAGAACGTTTAAAGAACGTTCCTTCGGTTCCCCAATGATTTGAAGAACGTTCTCAAAACGATATGTGTGCCAGTCCCTTCCCCCACCCCACGTCTCTCGGCTGGAGAAAGCGCTTTAAGGGCGCAGCGCATGTGGAATTCTACTGCGAATGTTGACTAATTCTACCATAAGGGAGGATGTGCTCGCACAACCCATCATTTCGACGGCCACCCAGTGGTTACCCGTGGTGAACACCCGAGGAGGATGACACTCGCGGAAGTCCGGCGCCATCGGCGGGTGCCTGCAGGCTGAAGTCTCGGGCCGCGGCGCGGTGACGGCTCCCGCCCCGCGCCGCCCCGCCCCGCCCCGCCCCGCCCCGCTGCGCCGCGGCGGCACCGAACCACGGATCGGGTTGGTCGGGCGGGGGGAGGGGAGGGGACGGGGTAGGGAGCGGGTTGAGCGCTCGGCGGGGCGGGTCCGGGAGGGGGAGGAGAGGGGGCAGGTACGTAATGTGGGTCAGACTTTGTCATTGAACCTGCGTGACGTCACGCGGGCGTTGAACTCGGGACCCAGCTGCCGGCCAGCACACAGGCCTCCTGCTCGGGCCGAGCCGAGCCGAGCCGAGCCGAGCCTGGCCTGCCGAGCAGCGCCGAGCCGAGTCCCGCCCCGCCCCGCCGTGACTCGTCCCACGAAACCCGCGAACGCGTTGCGCATCTTTGCGGCATGCCACGGCTCAGGGCACAGCTCTCGCGCTGCGCTCCGGAGGCTGCAACTTGCAAGTGTGACTCGACTTGGTCTCACGCATTGCGGTGTCGATGCTTCAGCTCGCCTTTTCTTGCCTCTGAAAGCCCCAGACAAAATTGATCGAGACTGAAGAGGGCTCTACTATCAGAAGTGAAAGACGACAAAACAAAAGGTTCACTGGAAATCCAAGAGTGCGAATGTCGCACATTTTTAGTTGTGTGAATGCTCATTCGTACACTTGGGCGTGCAACTTTTTGACTACCACTTAAAATATAACTTCTGAGGTCAGCATCATCTCCAGCGTAAAATTTCCTTTCAAACGAGCTCGCATGTGATAGGGTTGAGATTGTTACTTTACCATGGACACGCCCTTAAATACAACTTCAGACATTTGATTTGATGAACATACCCACTTCGATATAAATCGCAACCCTATCATATACCAGCTCGTTTGAAAGGAAACTTAACGCCGGAGATGATGCTGACCTCAGAATTTATATTTTAAGTGGTAGTCAAAAAGTGGCACCCCCAATTGTACGAATGAACATTCACTCACCTACAAGTGTGCGACATTCGCACACTTGGATTTCCAGTGTATTTCGTAAAAACCGAGGTAAAAACCCCATTGAGATACATCCACTCGCGTAAAAAACAGCTAAAACAAAACGCGACAAAACGCATGATTTTCGGAGCGCAAGTTCTCTAACGATTCGTTTCATTCGCGTGTCATTCGCGCGGAGTTCAAATTAAGTGCACCAATCGACCAATCAAAAGTTTAGAACCACCTGTGTGTGAGCGAGTATAGCGTGTGTTTACGTTTGGCTAATTAGCGCTGACTCCGGGAGACCTCACAGTTTTGGTGATAAGCTGCTCACGCGTGGGGAACCTCGCAGAGAAACATAGGCGAGTTGCCGTGCGAAGCAGGTGGCCAGGCCAGGGCGGCCAGGGCACGGCGGGGCGGGGCGGGGCGGCTGCAGGTAGGCTATGCATGTTGCGGTGTGTGCTGACGCTCAATATCCGCTTCGCAAGCGGAAAAAACAATAGACTGCATCGGCCATTATACTGCCGTGGAATTTTTTTTTCCTCTCCTTTCATTCAAAACCTCCGATACGCAATCTCGCCAGATTGGATCTCTTCCAAACTGTTGGCACGATCTAACGCAAGCGATTACATACGTGGCCTCGCAAACCGTGAGTCATGAGAGAACATCGCCGATGAACGGAAACCAAATCAAAAGAGAAAAGAATGTGTGCTTTCTCTTGCGGTTGCCACACTGTGTTTGATCCTTCGGAAAAAATAAAAATAAATGTCGTTCCAATCTCGTTTGAATGGTAAGGTGCCGATCCGATGCTTCCCCAGTGCATCATTGACCACAAGAGGAGGAGAGAGAGGTCCCGTGTAGCGCGAGGCGGAGAGCAGGGAGGAGAGGAGGGTGGAGGGGGTGGAGGGGGCACGGTACCGTTACTCGGGGTAGTGATGCTCTATCTCGATCACTCCCTCACCCCCCCACCAGGTCCCTCTCCGTCCCGGAAGAGTTTCGTCGGCGCAACTGTACGTGGCTAACAGTACGTACCGTACGGTCCTATCTGCTCTCAGGCTCCGCCCGGGCCGGGGGCAGCGGGGGGGCAGCAGGGAGCCGGGCCACTGGAGCATGCACTACATAAAGTGCACCTCTGTGGGCCACGCGGCCGAACACGTGGACTCCTCCTCGAGTCGAGTCAAAAGCAAAACTGCTCTTAAAAACCCAACTGAGAATGCCGCTTACTAGCAAAATGAGTGTTCATTTTTCTAAGATATATTTGAGCACCGGAGGGAACAAGTTTACGAATGGAAGCTTCACACACCTACACTGTAACTCAAAAGGTGACAAATTTGTGACCTTTTGTGGCGACACATCGAAAAAGGAAACATCCCCTTTTTGTTTCCCTTTTTTCGGAAACACATAAATGTGTGACCTTTTTCGGCGACAATTTTGTTTCCAAAACCTCCGCGTGTTACCGAAAAAGGTCACATGCGTCTCCGTTTCAGTAACACACGGAGGTTTTGGAAACAAAATTGTCGCCGAAAAAGGTCACACATTTATGTGTTTCCGTAAAAAGGAAACAAATTTATGTGTCGCCGATCTAAGGCAACATGTGTTTCCTTTAAAATTACAGTGTATTAGTGAGAGACAATCACCCACTATCCAATATGTGCTGCATATTAATCCCGCAGAGGTGAGTTGGTCGCCATTGTCCCTCGACATCTGCCCTCGCTCCTTCCAGTAACTGCGGGTGACCAACGGCGACGGGACGACCAATACTGCACCTGGGAAAACATTCATATTCAGACCGAGATCAGGCGCGTGATTCCATTTTTTTGAATCATAAAACGTTGTTATTTTTCTTCAAAATAAAAAAAAAGGGGAAACAAACAAACGAGGACACTATGCACACGTGCCAGAACCTGATGTATTGATGAGCACACTGCAACAAAGTCGCGGAGATGAGGCGCGAGAACAAAAAGAAATATTTCTGCAGATGCCAGCGATTTCCAAATCGCTTCTCCCTCCCCATGCGCATACATTTCCGGGTTCAGGGAACTCGAGATCTTTTTTTCCCAATTTAAAAAAATAAAATAAAAATAACAAAAACATGAATGAGTAATGGTAGATGAGCGCGTGCTGAGTTGGGCACAGGCAGGCAGCAACAGCGGCGCCGGTGGCCAGGGATTCACCCGATTCTGAAAGAGTATAATGAAAAAGATGCGCGGCTACGGAAGAGCGAAAGTGAAACGCGTTTAGTTTCGGATTCGGTTTTTGAAGACATCTGGTCATCCATCAAACCAGCGGCGCTCATCGTTAGACTTGCGGTCAGCAAACGGCACACCGCCCTTTCCCAAAAAGGAGGGTCGTGCTGGGCCGGCGAAGGGTGGTCGGAGAAGGGGAGAAAGAGATAGGAAAAAGAGAGGAAGAGGAGAAGAATTGGTAAAACAAAAGTAGGACATCCAACCTTAAAATAGGCACTAATGCACCAAAAGCATTACAGTTTATGCTTGTATTCTTTCTTTTTTTTTTCCAGAAAATATTTCCCTCCAATGGAATAAAACTGAATTTTAAGATTTCTTTTCGTTATCTACGCAAAATTCTGCTTCAAACGAGCCTAAATGTGAAGGGGTTCTGTTAAAAACGGCAAAAATGAATTAAATTTTTTGTCCTTTTTTTATTTCTTTGCTTTTCATTTGCTGACCGTTTATCAGAAACCTATCACATGTAGGCTCGTTTGGGGCGGAATTTTGCGAGGTTAGGTTAGTCAGGTTGGTCAGCTCATAAAGAAAATATTTTGAACAAATAAACTGAAAATGTACGCTTACGCACCCCTGAAACAGGTTTAGCGCCCCTGTAAAGATAGGGCATCACACCTTCGTTTTTCCAGTAAGGGAAGGAAGAAAAGAGAAAAAGGGCGAGAAAGGTAGAACACAGAGAAAGAGGGAAGAAGAGGAAACAAAAATACACAGTTACAGTAATCTTCGGTGGTCTGGTTACCTACCCAAGCGGAGTGGCCGGGGGTGGCCAATTCGAAAAAAATCGCGTACACAGAAATACTCAAAAATACACCAAAACTACGGCGAAATATTTCAAAACGCACATTAATACATCGAAGATACCCGATGGCAGAAAAATACATAGAAATACAAGAACTTTACGCAAAGTTGACGCAGAAACAAACAAGAATTGGCCACCGCACCGGGCGAGAAATCGACGACTGCCACTGAAGTTAAAGTTGAAAGTGAAGCCGCGCGAGTAGGGAGGGGAACTACCCAACCGCGCAGCCTCTGGCCGACCCCAAAAAGGCTCCTGGCCTGCCCCCTGCCCCGCCCCGCCCGATCAGGCCTGGGCGATTGGCCATACGGCCCCCCTGGCCCTGGCCGCGGGGCGCGGGCAGGGGTCCGGTCCGGTCCGGGGCTGCTGAGTCACCTATAGGGCGCGTCACCGGGTCCGGGCCGAGCCCGCGGCTGTCAGGGGGTGGTCCGGCGTGGTGTGGTGTGGTACCTACCAAGTACGCTCGGTCCAACAGGTTTTTGGGGTCGCGTGTCCGCCCCGCCCCGCCGCGCCCCGCGCCCCGGTGGCGCAGGTGACTCACGTGCCGGGGGCTGCCCTGACTGAAGTACGTACACTGGAAACCTGCGTTAGTGTGTGTGAAGGTCGAACATTGGTAGGTGTGTTAAGTTCCATTTGTACACTTAAACAAGGTAAAAGGGAATTTTCCCCATGAAAATGAGGGCCGAATCGACAAATGAATGGACGAAAGTTCACTAAAACTTAAAAGTTCGAGAGTCTGTCAAACAGATGTGAATGAGATTCTCACATATACAAGAGTGTGACATTCACACAGAATTCACTTCTCGGTGCGCTCATCAGGCGCGTATGTGCAAGAAGAGGCCTATTTTTTTTTCCTTTACCCGAAGTCCGTCACTTCATTCACATATTATTGCCCGTTCGAAACGGACACATGAAAAGAACTCTGAGCGAAGGGTTTGTCCTTGGTCGGATCTGGCCCGGCCGAGCCTGTGGCGACAGATGTTGACCACCGATAGATGGACATAATGCGAACGGGTGGGCTCACAGAGACAGACAGGGCAGACACGCACGGGCGGGGCAACCTGGCGCGGGGCGGGGCGGGGCGGGGCGGCGCGTGCCTGAGGTGTCACCTCACCCGCCCCGCCCCGAGCATCATCATGCTTTTCATCCCCGACCGCGCAGCTGTTCAGCGGCCGCCCGCGGCCGCTCCTGCTTCGCCTTTTCACTTCTTCTTACCATTTTTTTTCTCCCAAATATTTTTTAATGCTCCTGTGGGCCTTCCTAGGCGTGATCTTCACTTCCGCGTCCGCCTGCCGCCTTTCTTAATGGACCCCCCCCCCCCCACACCACCGTATTGATCATCCACGAAAGCTCCAACAGGGCCCGGCACGGGCGAAAAGCAACTGTTGCTCTCGCCCGCCCCCGCCTCCCTCCGTTTCCCCGACAAGCTGGTGGCAGTGGCATGTGTTCTTCAGGGGGCGGCGCGGGGCGGGGCGAGGTGGGGTGGGAGCTTGAGCTAAGCCCCCGCGCGCATGTATATGTGAGGTGGTGGAGGAGGAGGGGTGGCAAAGGTTAAGGGAGGGGGCGCGCAGCTTGCGAAAGCTTAGCCTTTCGTTCCAAATTATAGTTTTTCAACTCCCGCGAGCATGCGCATGTGCCGAGGAAAAAAAAATCAGTCAAGATTGTTCTTGAAAGCAGATGATACCGCAAGAGAAATTGCTGTCGGTGCGCTTTGTGCGACAATTTGTGTGTGAATAACGCAAACGATGTAAACGACGCCAGCAGCGCCGCGCCGCGCGCCTGCGGGGTGCGGGGTTGGGAGGAAAAGGGGGGAAAAGGGGGGGGGGGGAGGGGGGCGCCGGCGGCATGCCGGACCGAAGCGGTCGCTGGCGGGGAGGGGCTGTTAGTGTTGTTACACGCTGCGCGCGGGGAGGAGGTGTCCTTGTTCCGCGCAGACTGTGCGCCACTCACTCACCAGCCTCCCTGGCAGCGCCGCGCTATATTTTTGGCTGAGGATAAATTAAAAACAAATCATAACAAAACACTTCATTTCATTTCACTACAACCGAAGCCTGTAGCACCAGGTTCCGTGCAGCACGGACAAGGCAAAATTTTGGGGGCTGCACGCAGTTCGGCAACATTCAAAAACAAAAATAACGACTAAATGCCATTTAGTTTCAGTTGCTGTTCGGTTTAATTTAATTGTAATTATATGTATTAACGACACCGTTTCAACAGAAGAAGGATAGATCCAATTAATTTTTCATGAATTACTCTTTTTATGATACATGGCGTACATCAGTACAATGTTTTCACGTTGGTAATAGTGTAGGCACCATTGAGATGAAGAACGGCGGGATTCACGAGAAGTTTAAAAAGCATTTGAATGAAAGACACCATTGGGATGAGGGACAGTGCTATTCACGAGAAGTTTAAATGGCATTTAAATCACAACAATTAAATTTAAAAATTAAATGGGAGCGGGAAACAGAGGGTGGCAGTACCTGTTGAGACGCTTAAAACAGTAATTAGAAAGGGGCAGTAGATGGTGTAGTAGATATCTTGATCACTCCTTTATCTGGGTATTTTCTCTTTAATTTGTAATTAACCTCCATTATCAGGCTGATTTGTGTCATTTTGGATTTTGCACTTGCCAGCACATCATGTTGTAATTATTAATTTGAAATGATCTGTGCTGTTTCAGTGAATTATTTCTTTTAAACACACTAACCTAATAATGATTTCATCTTTTCAGGATGAGTTTTGCCAAGCTCTTAGAAGGTTACAAGGAGAGTGTAACGTATGTTGCTGATGGAAGGTTGCCACAGGGCGTGGCTTTTGAAATTGTTAGGGGTGAAATGTACACTGATCGCAACCAGGTCAGTCACCCCACTGTGTTAGTTTGTCACACAGAGAAAATTAGGTTTCGGCTTTACTTACAAAGTAAGTATTCAAAGTGGGGTGTCAACGAGTTGAAAGTCATGAATAAGGACATCAAAAAGGGGGAAAAGTTTTACATGGTCTCTGCTGTGGAAGCTGGTGACGAGGCTGCAGTGGTTGACTTTTATACGGCTGATCAAATAAGCGGCATGGGTGTGGATATTTATGATCGTAAGTTTGTCTACAATTGACTTGAGTAATAAAACAAAGTTAATTTGATTTCATAAGTATTAATTGTTTTTATTTTCATTTGCAGCTACCAATGATTTGCACAAACTGAAGACGTCATCCCCTGAAAAGCAGCCCTTCAAAAGGCAACGCTCTGATTAATCTCTGTATTTTGTTCTTCTAGATTTTTTCGTTTCTTGGTTGTAAATAGTTGCAACATGTATATTTTGTTTTGAATTAATTATTGTATTACTTGTTGATACGAGCTGAAGACTTATTATGTGTAGTTATAAGTGGTTCCGTAATTACTGAAATGAAATACATTATTGTATGACTTAATTCAAGTTGAAGACTTATGCATATTTATAAGTGGTTTTGTAATCACTGAAATAAAATATATAATATAAAATATAACACTTTTGTTGGAATTATTTTACTTTTCATTGCTGCGCCAGCTATTAGTTCCTCAGCCTTAGTGACAAGTCACGTCCTAGTTGTAAGGTTACGCGATTGGTTTCTGGACTCGAGAGTACAAACAGCTGACACCTTAGTGTCTTGTGCTGTTCTGAAAGTAAAGGTATCATCTGCTAAAAAGATACTTGAGACGCGCTTCCGTATGAAAAGGCATGCAGGCCTAGGTGGACTGACTCAGACCCAACACATGACCAGCGAAGACGTTCGTACGGAGCGCGCGGGGCGAAGGGGTGATTCTCCCTTCGCCTGTGCTGGGCCAGGAATAATTATAATTATCCAGAGACAATAGTGCGGGTATGAATGAAAGAGAATTAGAGGAGCTCGGGCTTGATTAGATAGCCGATAAAGTTCCACGGGGGTGCGCGAGCGTGGTCCTATCTCTGAGTGGACGATCGGACCAGATGTCATGTGGTGGACACGCGCCGGGGACGGGGCCGGGGCCGAGCGGCAGCGGGGTGGCGCGTGGCCAGGGCGGCTGTGTCCAGCCCAGCCCGGCCCGGAGAGCGGAGCAGAGCAGAGTAGTGGGGGAGAAACACGTTCCAGAAGACGTTAGAGAAGGGGCATCAAACACGTCCTGCAGTATACATCGGGTGGAAAATATTGTCATTTGGTTGAGGATGACCTGGCCTGATATGCCATTTACAATGGCAAGGCAAACTCAACCTTATGGATTCACCACCCCGGAGCGCTCAAGGCGATGCCGATCCGTGATCAAACTGGAAACCTAAGTGTGTGAATGTCGCACACTTCTAGGTGTGCGAGGATTCATTCGTACACTTCGCCTCTTAAACGTGCGAATTTTCCTAGGACATTCACACGTTTGAGTGGTCAAGTGTACGAATGAATTTTCGCACACCTACAAGTGTGCGACGTTCGTACACTTGGATTTCCAGAGCACAGATCGTAGGTGCATGACAGTGTAGGCAACCTTAAACACTTGACTGAACACTTATAGCTGAGGACATTTTATGGCATTCGTTCTGATTCCCAAATGTTATATACAAAACAACTGTCATGATGAAGTTTAACAACAATATACTTTGGACGTATTAAATAGCACATAAGCAACATGCCTCGCGCTATCTGTCAGAGCTGCAATTTACAAATTTACGATAATTCCCAAGCATCTGAAGCTTGTACACAGTGCCGCAAATGGACACATGAAAAGTGCATTGATAGTCAAGTGAATTATGGTGAAAATGGTGACTTCTATTGCAAAAAGTGCACCCAAGACGAAAGTGAGGTTAACTACAACAACGAATTTGAAGGCAAGTTCCTCTCACTCAATGACAAGGTAAAAGATGGGGCAATAAAAACCCTTCTCCGTTACCTCCTAGAAGATAGACAAATCCTGCTCAACAAAATTGAAGCACTAGACAACATAATCAAGGAACTTGAAGACACCATGGAACATGAGGAGAAAAATACCACCCAAGATACAACAGAAACGATCCTTGACAACTCAACCAAGAAGCAGGAAGAAATCCCTCAGAAGAATCCAAAAGAGGTGAAAAACGCCGTCAAAATTGACCTCTCAAGAAATGTCATTACGATGGCCACTGGCAACCTTCTAACTGCACTCGAGGAAGAAGAAGTCTCAGCCATAGCTCACTGCATCTCAGCTGATATGCACATGGGAGCCGGAATTGCTAAAAAAAATTAAAGAAAAATATAGGACTGACACCTCCAATGCTAAAAAAGCTAAAATTGGGGACGTCATCACTCAAGTAGTCGAAGATAAACTACTTCATGTGGTAACCAAAAGTAAATACTACGAATTGCCTACATGGAAAAACTATAAACTAGGAATAAATAACCTGTTAAAAATATGTGAAGAAAAAAGCATCGGCAAGCTACACATCCCCAAGCTAGGATGCGGCCTTGATGCACTAAATTGGGAAAAATGTGTCCTACTCTTGAAACAAGTATTCACCAATTCCAAGACAAAAGTGACAGTGCTAGTGCAAGACCCCTCAGCAGAAACAGATTACATTAGAATTAGTGAAACCAACAAAACCAAAATGCCCAGCAATAAGATCATCCATGTGGACATGCTAGGTGACAGTCACACACTTGACATGGGCGTACTTATGAACATTGATGATAATGGTGACCACAAATACTATGCCTGTGCACACTCAGGAGCAGATACTGCCAAAGTTACCCAGGACCTAAGTATAAAAACTGCACACTTACAGCCAAAAGATTTCATCATCATCATGGCCGGCGCAAACGACATCTCCAACAATAAAATTGTTGAAGAATGCTTACCAAAAGAAGCCTGGAAAAATATTGCCTCCCAATGTCTACATACAAGTGTCATCATCTGTACAGTGCCACAAAGATTGGATAATGAGGAGCTAAACGAAAAAGTGAAAGCCCTCAACTCCAGCATGATAGACTTCTACAAAAGTGATGCCAGTGCCCTAGGTCATCCTGACAGGATCAAATTTATTGAAGTAAACAACATCATCGAGGAGAGTGACTATAACAACCCCAAATTCCACCTGCGTAGGTCAGGCAAGGAACAAATTGTTAAGGCCATTAAAATGGCCACCTCCAGGCTCCCTACAAATTTTCTCTTCTAATCGACCCACCAACATAGCTGGAGCAGAATAGAAACTACAAGACTGACTACAAACTAGTCACCCTTAATATAAGGTCAGTAGCGAATAAGAGGAACCAACTGATCGAACTAATGGAGGAGTTAGACCCAGAAATGTTAGTATTAACGGAAACATTTCTCTTCTCAAATGAAGCAAAAACTTCCAAATACTTGTTATAAAACCACAGCTCGAACTTCTGTCGTAAAAATGAAAACAACAGAGGTGGAGGCGTTATGATTTTAGTTAAAAAATCTAAAAAAAATTCTTATAAGGATATTGAAATCACTAGCTATGTTAAAGAACACATATTAGAAGCCTCTTGTACTGAAATAAGAGCAGAAAACACAGAAATCCAAATTCTAGTGGTAGGAATCTATAGACCTCCCTGTGTAAATAACACAGAAGAATTCTTTTCGCTGTTGTCTGAGTTGCTGCTGTATCTCACTAAAGTAAACACCTGCATTATCCTAGCAGGTGACTTCAATATTGATCTTTCTCCCACATGTAGTAATACAAAAATAAAAAATGACCTGATCAATCTTCTAAAACGTTTCAATATTGCACGTATGTTTAATGAAGTAACTCGAGAAACTCCTACCTCTTCAACATGCATTGATAATATTTGTATTACCAATGGACTATTTGATTCTAAATGTAAGGTAATTAAATGTAATATTTCTGATCACTATGCTCTACAAATGACCATGTCAATAGAAAGCAAGAAAGAACCTGTCCACAACCAGTTAAGTAGAGATTTAAGTGACGAAATTATCAGTTTACTAAATTTTAAACTGTCAAATGAGACATGGTATGATACTCTTAATGAAAGTGATCCTAATGAAGCTGCTGCGTTAATTTTATGGATACCCTTATCTTCTACTATGATAGCATCTGTCCTAAAAAGAAAAAGAAGATAAAGATATCTAAGACCAGAGATAGAACTCCTGATATGGAGACAAGATCACTAAAAGAGCAACTAGACCTTGCATATGAAATCTACAAATCTGGCCCTGAAAACCACTCGCTACTTAGTAAATGAAATTACCTTAGGAAGAAGTATCATGAGAAATTAAGAGAATCACATATTATTAGAAATAGTAATATGATAAACTCCTCAGATAATATATCACAGTCTGCTTGGAAGATCATAAATAGTAATAAGATAGGGAAAACTTATACCAAAGAACAAATCAAGCTCAATGTAAATAGCGAGATTGTATCCAGTTCAAATATGGTCGCAAATGAACTAAACAATGTAACGTGCACTTTTACTGTAAAAGCCAGGCTACTAATAACAGCCAACTAGCTCAGTTCATCCGGCAATGGTAGAGTGGCGTGAGTATTTGGATTTTATTTTTATAGGGCGCCAGAGGTTAAACCTCTCCAAATTAACTTCACATAGGATAGCACAGATTTATTTAGGCATATAATAATAATAATAATAATAATAATAGAAGACACAAGCAAAGCGCAAAACGATACTAGAAAACCAACACTGCTGGTCACGACGCAATAGCTGAAAAATAGAAATACATTATTATGGTCATAACTTTAAACGGTGCCTCACTAGACAATATAAAATGGCTCACAGCGCCATATACAAATCAATGAACAGATCAGCAACCGTAAAAGATGAAATGCAAGAAAACGCCTGATGGTTAGGCAACCCACTAAACTCGCGCCGGGAGGGCAGACAACCCAACCGGTCCGCGGACGGTACGCATGGACAAAACGCAAAAGACGCTATAAACTCGATAAACAACCCAAGTGAGCGGGGAGGGTGAGGGAAACCGACCGGACACACCGCAATCTACAGCGTGCAAGGGCCTCGTCGGCTCCCGAGCCCTCCCACACTCACGGATCAAAACAAAGCGCCAAAACATAAACTAAATGCCGTACCGCCGCGGAGCCAAAGATTATTAAAATGAATTAAAAGGCAAAAGATGGAAAAGCCACAGGCAAAACCTGGGAACAATACGGGGGGCCAACTGGCTGGCCCGCCAAGAGTTCCGAGTGAACTCTACCGGTCCACCCGACTGCCCCGCGCCCGAACTGTCTTCTTAAAGACAAGTGGCTGATGGCCAAGAGTTCCGAGTGAACTCTACCGGTCCACCCGACTGCCCCGCACCCGAACTGTCTTTTTAAAGACAACTGGCTGACGGCCAAGAGTTCTGAGTGAACTCTACCAGTCCGCCCGACTGCCCCGCACCCGAACTGTCTTTTTAAAGACAACTGGTCGACGGCCAAGAGTTCCGAGTGAACTCTACCGGTCTGCCCGACTGCCCCGCGCATAAACTGTGTCTATCAAGACAAGTGGCTGATGGCCAAGAGTTCCGAGTGAACTCTTCCGGTCCTCCCAACTGTCCCGCGCTGAAACTGTCTTTTTAAAGACAACTGGATGATGGCCCAGAGTTCCAAATATAGTTCTTTGGTTACGAAGTCTTTCTACAGCAATAAAATAAGATCTGATCAATACTCATAGTCTGTTTTTACTTATTTTTTTATTAAAATTATAAATACAAAATTGTGCCCTCTTAAAACGTAATTTCATTAAAAGCATGTGGGAATTTCTATTAAAAGGTTCTACCTTACTGAATGTTTTGTACAAGTTATATAAGCCTTGAGTCCTCAACAGTATGATTCCATGAACGACTGTCAAGAATCAACGATGCGTTTGATTTTTGCTGAGCAGCGAATGTGAAACGTAACACTTTTTCGACGTATAAACGTGACCACCGACAGTTTCTCCACAGACGTTGGTACCAAAACCATTAAGACGATAGCATCTGTCTCAATGCGAACCTCTGCGTTGATTGCCTTTTTCAAGATGACCGTTAACACCTGTGGACAGAAGATCGAAAGTTTTAATGGAAGAGCCGTAGAGTATCATACATATGCGTGTCATATCCTCGATTGAAAAAAAAAAAAAAAAAGAAACGACCCATGACTATAGCACTTGTACGTGTACGACTGCTATAGCCATGCGTCATTTTTTTTTTATCGTGTGCCCCAACCTCGCACACGACGGTGGTGGCCATCCCAGCGGCGCCACCTCCCAGGACTTTTTTTTTAAATGTTACAAGGTACAATCTGCATACATAGATACATAAGTGATATGATTTACAATATTTTAGTAAAGGAAAGTAAAAAATTACGTGTTTACAATAAGCAAGTTAAACTAAGAAAGTAGATAGTATAAATGTACAGATAAAATGTCAAATCTAAAATGTAAAAAAATAACATCTGCTTAGTATCAGACATAAAAACTATTCAACCTCGTTGTCTTCTTCCATTTCTTGAACTAGTTGTCTTGCCACAATGTTGGATTGGAGCTGACGCTCGACTACTTCGTCGTAAGGCAATCCAGGGAAATCCTGTGAGACAAAAGCTTTAGAAAACGGCACAGCACTTTATAAATACATTGGTCCAACAAAGTGAAAACTTACATCATCACAAAATTTGTCAGTCAGCCAGACCATGCTGGCTTTCTTGTCAGTGGTGAGTGAGAACCCGATGTTTCTCCTCAAACTATCGACATACCTTCGCACCGCTTCTTCTTCCAGCCCCATATCCACAAGCGGCTTTATAACATCGTCTTCGTGGAATGGTCCACGAGCAGCCTTGTTATACAATGCATTATTAACCACTTGAAGGCGGGTGACGTTTGTGGAATCATTCCTGTGCTCACGCGTGGAATGATTCGGCTCACGTTGAGTAGCAGGGCCGTTGCATTTAAAGCAATATGCGACGGGGTTATTTTCGCCCTTGGCGCGAAACACCCGGACCTACAACAGGAGATTAGATCACGGATTCTCTTTTCAGACGTGTCAGAAACATCATAAAATAAATATAATATAACTTACACCGTGCTCTCTAGCCTTTGTTATTATTGAAGGTGTCCGAAGAAGAGGTTGCTGCCCTGTCTTCTTTGGCGTTTTGTGCGCTAAGGCACGATTAGGAATCTTGATTGTCACTCCATCCTCACTATCTTCTTTTGCCATGTCTATCATAATCCTTCTCTTTACTTTTGTCTCTTTCCGTTTGTCGTCACTCTCAGGAACTTGCACATTTTCGGTTTGTTTGTCATTATCGGGTGGAATTTCAACATTTTGACCATTGGTTATATCAGGCTTCTTCGCGGCATCAGTCAGTTCTGGATTTTTCGCTTTCTGCGGAACTTTCCTCTGCTTTGCACCTTCCATCTTCTTTGCTCTGCTGGCATTTACTTTATCCCTTTGTTCTTTTACTGATTTCTCTATGGCATCGCACTTAGCTTGACGTCTTGCTTTTTCTTCTTGCTCTAAGCGCGATTTCTCCTTCACCCTTTTTAACTTATCTTCTTGGTCTTTTTTCACCTTTGATGCTATTATTCTCAATTTCTCCTTATCCACTGTCGGCTTGGCCATTTTGCTAGCTGTTGGAGCATTCACTGACATGGGCGCGGTGCGCTTTCGACGAAGCACCTTTAAACAAAAGACAGCAGTTAACACCAAGTTCTTTTGAAAAGGAAAGCAGAACAGTGTTACAAAACACGTACCTCCTCGTTAACATCGTCCTTCTTGTGCCCTTTTACTATCAAAATATTTTCAGCTGCAGCGGCAGAAGCAGTCGCAGTGAATACTGCTGTGTTCATGCCGACATTACCATCTATACAATCATTGACTTCGACACGGCCCTCTTCGACTGTGAACAAAGGCAAAAAGAATGAGATTCCGCATGTCCAGCGCCATACGTCAAAAAGGTAAAGACTTATTACTCACAAGAATTTGCTGGACTAAGTTCGAGATTTTTGAGCAGATTGACGCACTTGACGCACTTGTGACTGCTGCAACGCAAGCTCGTCACGTGGTGCCCCTTGCAGGAAGGCATCCCGCCACCCTACGATGACATATAAGGTGTCGGACAAAACGCTGTCGGATAAAATCCTGTCGGACAAAAAAAAAAATCACGATTTGCGGGGCGGGCGTGTCGGACAAAACGATGTCGGACAAAATTTTTCTTTCATCGCAATTTAGTCGTGTCAGACAAAATCGTGTCGGACAAACGATAAACACCCAAACAGTAATGGACTTAAGAGGACCTCGTGATGGCTGAGAGATCATACCGAACTCTGAATGCTCGCCTATGGCTGCAGACCTCAGCTACATCACTCCGAGCGCTGAGTGTTCGCACTGAACACTCACAGTTCCCACCTTCGCTCCGCCGCACAGCACAGCTGCAAACAGTGATAGACTTAAGAGGACCTCGCGATGGCTGAGAGATCACACCGAACTCTGAATGCTCGCCTATAGCTGCAGGTAGAGATGCCTAATGCACGGGCTTTTGCCGATTGCCAGCCCGAGCGTCTAATACACTCACAGTGTGCGGCCCGAGAGGTCTCGGGCCAGGCGGGCCCGTCCAGCCCGAAGGCTGCGTAGCAAAGTGTCAACTGAGCAGGTGAGACGGGTAGGAGGCTGCTGCGCGTGCGAGAGAGAAGGCGGCCGGCCACCTCACGCAGAGCTCGGCTCGCTGCTTCCGATCGGGCCCGGCTTGCCCGGTGCAAACCTCGGCGTGGCGCGGCGTAGCTCCAGAGTCAGCAGGCCCGTTAGCCCGTGCATTAGGCATCTCTAGCTGCAGGCCTCAGCTATATCACTCCGAGCGCTGAGTGTTCGCACTGAACACTCACGGTTCCCACCTTCGCTCCGCCGCACAGCACAGCTGCAAACAGTGATAGACTTAAGAGGACCTCGTGATGGCTGAGAGATCATACCGAACTCTGAATGCTCACCTATGGCTGCAGACCTCAGCAATATCACTCCGAGCGCTGAGTGTTCGCACTGAACACTCACAGTTCCCACCTTCACTCCGCCGCACAGCTGCAAACAGTGATAGACTTAAGAGGACCTCGTGATGGCTGAGAGATCACACCGAACTCTGAATGCTCTCCTATAGCTGCAGGCCTCAGCTATATCACTCCGAGCGCTGAGTGTTCGCACTGAACACTCACAGTTCCTACCTCCGCTCCGCCGCACAGCACAGCTGCAAACAGTTATAAACTAAAGAGGACCTCGTGATGGCTCAGTGATCACACTGAACTCTGAATGCTCTGAAGTCTCAGCCATCCTCAGCAGGCTTTATAAGGTAATACACGTTCCACCGGTTATACACACGGCTGATGGCTCAGGGTTCATGCGAACTGTTAGTGCTCAAGTCATTGCTTACCAGTATTTTCGTTCGACTAGCCTGACCTCTGAGTGGTCAGCCGAACTCTCCGCCATTCTCAGTAGGCTATATAAGGTAATACACGTCCCATCGGTTATACACGCGGCTGATGGCTCAGGGCTCATGCGAACTGTGAGTGCTCAAGTCATTGCTTGCCAGTATTTGCGTTTGCGTTCGACTAGCCTGACCTCTGAGTGGTCAGCTGAACTCTCCGCCATCCTCAACAGGCTATAAAAGGTAATACACGTCCCACCGGTTATACACGCGGCTGATAACTCAGGGTTCATGCGAAGTGTGAGTGCTCAAGTTATTGCTTACCAGTATTTGCGTTTGCGTTCGACTAGCCTGACCTCTGAGTGGTCAGCCGAACTCTCCGCCATTCTCAGCAGGCTCTATATGGTAATACACGTCCCACCGGTTATACACGCGGCTGATGGCTCAGGGTTCATGCGAACTGTGAGTGCTCAAGTCATTGCTTACCAGTATTTGCGTTTGCGTTCGACTAGCCTGACCTCTGAGTGGTCAGCTGAACTCTCCGCTATCCTCAGCAGTCTATACAAGGTAACACCTCCCGCCGGTTCTACACGCGGCTGATGGCTCAGGGTTCAAGCGAACACTGAGCGTTCGCGTTCTGGCGGGAGGTGGCGTGGCGTAGCTGCTACGCGTGGTAACATAAATAAGGGTGTACAACGCTTCGCGTTGTAAGGGAGGAGAGGAAACCAGGAATAAATGAATTCATTTCATAATTTGTTTCTGAGGACGACACAGAACCCCCAAACCTGTGCAAAAAAGACCCTTGCTCACTAACTATGAGATCGCTTCAGTATGAGATCATTGTGGTAGCACCTTTACTGGGGGAGTAATCCGGCCTATAGTGATTCGTGTTGTAAGGTGAGAAATCAGGTACTGCATAAAGAGTAAAAAGAGAAGATACAGTGCCGGAAACAAATGTAAATAAATCAGTTAACAATTCATATGCATCCAGAAATCTGCTTACCAGGGGGGCAATTTTCAGACTGCTGATGAGATCCTGTCAAGGTGAAATCAGAGATGAATTAAAACTTAAAACACAAACAAACCAAACAAACTGTCATGCTGCTGGATCCGGGCGGGAAGGAGGATGAAAGACGGACGAAAGTGCCGGTACAAAGTATTCACAAATATATACAATAATGACCCGAAGGTAGACAACGTAGCAGCCGAAACTGACGTAGAAGACACACACGATAAAAACGGGACCAAACACAAGGCACACACACGAGAAATAACCCAAAGGTCCGGCAACCGCGGCAGCACACTGGAGAAGTGGCTGGATGCTGGTTTACGGTGGAGTGATGATGGATCACGATGTCGCGGCGGGGCCGGAGCTCGGCGGCCCGGCGCGACCGTAGCTCGCCCTAGCGGCTCGATACTGAACCACCTCGGGGCAGTTGGCGGCACGCCCTCAGGCGGCCGGTCCGCGCACCGCCACGGGGGCGGGGGCCGGACACGGCACATGTAATAACAAAGAAGTGCAGCAACAGATACACTATCTCTCCTTCCTCCACTCTTAGTATGTGAGCTTCCTTCTAGTATTCACATTACCAGTCTTACGGTAAGCAATATCAGCCTGAAAATGACATGGAAAAATACAATCAAAAACTAATTAATAATCAAGGAATGAGAATTAGGGTTTAATGTACCTCAAGTGGGTCAGTTGGACCCGACCATCCCTTTATCCTTTTCCAGCCACCGCAGCGATTCGGTACCCTACCCTACTTTCATATTCAGTTAATTCTTTGGATGGCCTCCATCCACCAGTGCCCTGGCCTCTTTCCGCCATGTATTTAGAGGCCTTACTTTTAACATGAGAGAAGGTCACCCTGGAGTCCCGGCTGATCTTCCCCGAGAAGCCGCTTGACGCCTTTTGGCAACATCCTGACGCCGCTGTATTTGTCCTAGAGCATTTTGGAGGTGTGCGTCGGATTCCGGACCGGAAGGTTGAACTATTGGGAAGATGTGCTTAGAAGTACGGTTTGACCACATGGTGGGAAGGCCCGAGGGACAGAAATCGTCCCAGAGAGTCGCGGGCCAGCCTCGGGCGCAGCTGGCTGCCTGGAGGGCGATTGGAGAGCTCACGGTGAGCTCACTTGCAGAACGTTCTCAGAACGTTTCCAGCAACCCCCCCCCCCCCCCTGTTTTCAGCACTTTAGAAGGCGGTCTAGAAGGCGCTTCCGGTGAGCTCACCATGAGCTCTCCAATCGACCTCCTGAGTGCTGGCCGGGACACCGTAATTTGGTGTTCAGAAGAGAACGCCAAAAATTGGGTGTAAATAGACGCCAGTCGATTTTCAGTGTTAGCAATGGAACCTTCTCGACGGGAAGACCTCAAATCCAAACAGCACTTCAAACGAAAAATTCAATTCTTTGTAATTTGACCTACCTTTGATGTTCTCTATGACCAACTGTGGAGGAAAGGGATTTCCTTGCAAGTGCTCCTTCAAGGTTTAGGCAAGGGCGCCGGTTTTACATCCCAGGAAAACAATAGATTTTGTTTCAAGAGATGATTTCGTTTTGACGCCGCAGGAGCCGCTGTCGGCACGCCCTCTGGAGGGTCATTAGGGAGCTCCCTGCGATAGTATCGAACGGCTAACTTCCGGGTCGACTCTCAATGGTTCGAGTTCGAGACTCATTGGAAACTATATCTATATATACGGGATTTTGGACTCGAACCAGCGAGAGTCGACCCGGAAGTTAGCCGTTCGAGACTATCGCAGGGAGCTCCCTACTGACCCTCCTGGTGGCCGGTCAGTGCACCGCCACGGGGGCCGGGAGCCAGACACGGCATCAATTAAGAAAAGTTCCAGACTACCTTTGATGTTCTCTATGACCAACTGTGGAGGAAAGGGATTTCCTTGCAAGTGCTCCTTCAAGGTTTAGGCAAGGGCGCCGGTTTCACATGGAAAACAATAGATTTTGTTTCAAGAGATGATTTCGTTTTGACGGTTTAGGATTTACTGTACCTGTCACATACAGCGAGCATAGCGCCTGCATGCATGACATCACAACACTCAACAACCTACCATTTCACAGCACTGAACATAGTGCTCTGTACCTTGGAAGAGCCACTGTGCAAACGGAGGTGCATGGAAAAGAATCTGCACAGGAGAAAGAAGTAATGCACGTAAAAGAAATATATAAAAAAATAATGGCAGTTCCAAAATTCTAAATTTGACGGTAAAACGGTTTTACCTGGAGTATACAATTAACGTAGCAGGTGTTGCCTACGTTCACCAGTCCAGAACCCCTTTGCAAACTTCTTTCAAAATTAATTTTTAGTGACTTGCAGTCGAAAATGGGGGACAGGAGCGATCCTGGGGGAGCTCCTTGTACAGGATTCTTTACAGGACCTTGCGCAGGGCCCTGCACAGGTCTTATCACACATTACGGCCGTTGTCTTGACTCATGGAGGTAAAAATGCGTCTATATTTGAGGCCATTTAACTATTTAACTCAATTGAGAACAGTTATAGACTACCTTTGATGTTCTCTATGACCAACTGTAGAGGAAAGGGATTTCCTTGCAAGTGCTCCTTCCAGGTTTAGGCAAGGGCACCAACGGTTTTATATCCCTGGAAAACAATAGATTTTATTTCAAGAGATGATTTCGTTTTGACGGTTTCGGAGTTACTGTAACTGTCACATACAGCGAGCATTAGGCATTGGTATTTGAACCTTACCAGTGCGTATCTAAAGGAAAGGGGGGGGGGGGGGGGGCAAGCAGTTCTTCTTGCCTACGGGCAAAAGTTGACCTTTTGCGGCGGGGGAGGGGGGGGGACATGTCGCGACCGCCCGGATCTGCGCCTGGATGCATGTACCACAAGACTCCACAACCTACCATTTCACAGCACAGAACATGGTGCTCTGTATCTTAGAAGAGCCACTGTGCAAACGGAGGTGCATGGAAGAGAATCTGCACAGGAGAAAGAAGTAATATACGTAAAATAAAAATAATAATGGCAGTTTTAAAATTCGAAATTTGACGGTAAAACGGTTTTACCTGGAGTATACAATTAACGTAGCAGTCGTTGCCTACGTTCACCAGTCCAGAACCCCTTTGCGAACTTCTTTCAAAATAATTTTTAGTGATTTGCAGTCGAAAATGGGGGACAGGAGCGATCCTGGAGGAGCTTCTTGTACAGGATTCTTTACAGGGCCTTGCGCAGGACCCTGCATAGGACTTATCACACATTGAGGCCGTTTTCTTGACTCCTGGAAGCGAAATTGCGTTTATATTTGAGGCCATTGAACTATTTAACTCAATTAAGAAAAGTTCCAGACGGGTATCCACCTGCCTCGCTTCTCCCTCCCTTATCATTGAGAATGAAAGAGTTCTGATCATAACAAAATTTTGAGCGAAAAGCCATTAATCACCTAATTGAGGGAGGATTCAATGGGCATGCTTCAAAAGATTGAACACCAGTATGAAATCGGCACGGCTCTTGGCATCTGATGATAAATGCTTTGCTGTGCCTTTCAGTAAAAGCAGGCTGACACCTTATCATTAAATCATTAAAATCGATTGAGTCAATATCTAGTTGACATTCAGCTAACACGCGGGAGCTGATATCGGTTTGACGTTCTGTTACGAGACACTTGTAGAAGTAGCTGATAAACAGGGATAAGGTAGAACAGATTAAACAACGATGTGATTCGGAGCGAAGCCACTATTTTGCATCTTTGGCGGAAAAGGCCAAGTGTGTAATAATCGGCCACTGGAAACAAAATTAGCAGTGTTAATTAACTAGTAGATAACCCACGGATCTTTGTTTTTTTTTAATATATCTATTTTTGTATTGTTGTCTTGTGAACCAGTGTATTGATTGTCACAGTACCAGTGTTCACAAATTCCTGTTCTCCCGTTTTGTTTGTCATTGATTTCATATCCAACCCTGTTGTCCTGTCCATAGATTGTGTATTGGGAGTAAAGAGCCTCATTAGAATTATGAAAGTCCCTTAATTGCAACACAATCACAGAGAAATTAGGATCATCATATATGTTTTTATAGAGGACTAAGCACGTGGAGAAAAATAAAGGAAATTAAGTTTACCCCCAGGTAGCAGGGTGGTGCTTTGGAAGCGCTTTTTTGGCACTGCTATAAATATGCTTCAAAAAACCGCTAATTGAAGCGCATCTGAAGCACTTTTTCTTGGCACCTGCCAAAAAATAGCGCCTTGGGAGCGCTAAAATCAGCGGGTTTTTGAAGCCGATTTATAGCAGTTGGAAAAGGCACTTCTAAAGCGCTTCTAAAGCACCACTCTGCTACCTGGGCCTTGTTGAATGATTCACCTTCTTTGATTCTGGTGTTCAGACGCCGAAATTTACTTGAGTAACTCTTCTTGATTGGTGAATAAGTGTTGGTAATGTCCTTAAGTGGGCTGGAAGAGGTAAACGAGATGTTCTTGGAGACACAAGTCTAAGAGAAGAAGGTGAAATTCTTACGTACTACACAGGATAAAGTAAAAAAAACAGTACTATAGTGAGATCTGGATAGTAAGAATTGCTTGGGACCCAGGTCTTAGTACTTTATATCCAGGTATTCTTAATAACAAGGTTCTTTAATGTAATAAATCTGACTTGGGTTCTTGGAACAGTTACTTTATAAGGAGATATTCTTACTATTCAGGTTGTCAGTATCCAGGTGCCACTGTATAAGAAGTGAAATAGCACTGGAGAATTGAGAGAGGATGATGGGCTATTTCCATTTGTTGCTGGGGAGTATTCTATAGCAGTCAAAAGCCTGTAAGATCTGACAATATGATCATCTGTCAGATTGCCTTCAGTTGTATCCTTTCCTTTTACTGGTGGCGGAAAAGAGAGCTCAGCATCATATTTTTAGGTTGTTGCCCTATTACTCTTTCGAGCAGCCCCACTCCTTGTCTCCTTCTCAAGGCGAGAGTGAAAATTTCTCTGCGCTGTCCTCAGCTGGGGGAAGCTGAGATGGGGGAATACAGGGAGGCGAGCGATGCGTTGACGAGTCAACTGCACTTGCAGTACTCAGGCTGACATGGAATCAGCACCTTTATGATGGATCAGTTTCCGCCTCTGCTGCTTAGCCGAAATATCCTATTCGGTTGGCTAGGGTTGGTGGCAGCCACTTTACACATACACCGGGTACAACAGATTGCCCGAATTGAGAACCCAACGACGTTCATCAGCCAAAAGGAGATGGTGAAATAAAGAAACAAAACCACCGAGGCAAAACTTCCACAGATTTCTGATCGGTAAAAACCTTCAATGACTCTACGACTCTTGTTGTCGGTCCTCCTATTCCCTTCCCAGTTTGAGAGCGCGCGAGCTGCCCTCAGCTAGACGGGTGTGGCGCGGGGTAGCCAGCCTTACGCCCTCTCTGTGGGGGCGAGGGGCTGGCCCACGCGGGCGAGCGGGACCGTCGCGTTGTGTAGCTATTGACATTTCGCGATCCCCCGGGGAACAGCGGAGGGGTAGGGCGGGACGAGGCGGGGAGTCTATATGCGGAGCAGCGCACGTGGGCGGGGCGGAGCGGGACAAGTCGGGGCGGGGCGGGGCGTAGTCCCAGGTGAAGGCCCGTGCCCGGGCGGGGCGAGAGCAGGCAGGCGGCGGGGGGCAAGGGCCACACCGCGTACCCATCCATCCCCCATCACCCCACCCCGCCGGCACGGCTGCTGTCCGACCTTACGCCCTCGCGCTTCCCGTGTGTGTGTGCAAGCAGCACCCCTTCAGGTAGAGGCTGCCGCTGCTGCATCAGACACGTGCCGAGCCAAGCCGAAAAACCCTTTACGCCGCGCAGGAGCGGCGCACGAGCGCAGCGCAGCGACATCCGGCGTGCGCCGGGCAGGGCCGGGCCGGGGGGAGGGGAAAAAAAATTGCACACCCCTTTATTTCCGCTGCAGTCGCGGCGGATCTCTCATGGGGAATCTCGTTTGCTGCCGAATTCGGGTATTCACAGGCCAAGCAAAAATTAGGATTCAATATTATATTTAGTCGATTCTCATGAATATTCGTGTGTCTTCATTGAAGTCTCAAGTATTCTGTCCAAATTTGACTTTAGAATCACGATTATTCATTTATATTCACTAACATTCTCAAATACTCAACAAAAAATATATTCACGGGTCACGAAATTTTCGAGTAGCGCCCCCCTCGGAGTGGTCGATCACACGGAGGATTACAAGTGAGGACGTGGTCGCAGTGCTTGTAGCAAGTCCCTTTCTACGCGGTTCCGGTACTCACCGTACTTACACAATCGCGGAGGGTGCAGGGTGCAGCACGGGGCGGTTACGGAGGGAGCGTCCAGGGTTGATGACTGTCCTCTCACAACCCTTTGGCTCGAGCTCCTCTGCAGCTGTTCTGCATGGTTCCGGGTGTTATGCCGGAGCGCGGCGGGCGGCGGGGGAGTGCGGCCCGATTTGCACTGTCGATAAAGAGAGAAAGTATGGATCGTCATTACACTGTCGCACGGCTCGGGGGTTTGGGGTGCAGCTCAGGGTGCGAGGGCGGGGCGGGGTGGGGCGGGATGGAGGGGTCTGTATTTCCTGCAAGAAAAAAAAATTGCGGAAGCAGGAAGGAACCAGGAAAGCGTGCCTGCCCATAGCGCGATGAGGTGGGGGACGTCGTCCCGATGAAGTTCGTGATGCAACTAACATGTGCGTCTGGCTGAGTTCTCCCGCCAAAATTTTGCGCCATTCTTTAACAGGTAGGCACAAAACATCCAGGACGATCTTATACCGTTTTGAACTGCAATTCAGTTCGCTAGAACTACTCTTGTACTTCATGAAACAACAACTATAGCGAAAATAAAATGCACCCATCTTTTGGGCTACCTCAGCGACAACCACAAAATCGTAGTTGAGGAAACACTATTCCAGTTGAGTTAGTGCACCGACATTCTGGTCAATGCAACCATAATATTGCTGTCTCAATCATAATTTAATGGTTAACCATACGGTGGTTGCTGATACTTTTCATTTTTGTTGAGTGTGAAATTGCCCTACGCAGGTCGACTACTCCCGGCGCTAGCGGCGAGTTAAATAGGATCATTCTCGAAAAAGAAGAAAGGGCGGCCATCTGCTCTCGCCTCCGACCTGCCTGGTTGCCGCAGCGGCGTCCCGTCGCAAACGAGGTGCTGGGGGGAGGTCCTCCGGGCCCGGCCCGTGCCGCTGCGCCCAGAGCCCCTAAAGTCGCTCTTTTTTTCCTTTAATCGCGAAATGATCCGCCTGCCAGACAAACCAAACCCTAACGGGACGCGTCTGGCGGGGCCCTCCAGTTCCCTACCCCACACCACCGCGCCACGCCGCGCCGGCTGCCAACCCTTGCCTGGAGCCACGGCCCGGCCCGGGGCGCGGGCCGACCCGCCCCGCCGGGCACGTGCGATTTCCGGGGAGTTATAATTTGAAGAAGGGAGGGGGGGGGGAGACGGGGACGGAGACTGACTGTAATATGATGCAATCTGCTGCGCCTTGTGCTCGCAACTATTTATTTTTTCTACTTTGGGTCTTGGCTCCTGTTTGCTGTTTCCAATTTTTTTTCCCTCCACTTCCACCCTTTTCTTTCGGAGATGCAACCCTTCTGGGGCGCGAGGCAGTAGCGCGTGCGGAGGGGCGGGGCGGGGCAGGGATGGGCGGGGCGGAGGGCGGGCCGCAGAGCCCCCAGCAGATGTTGGCCCGACAGCAGAAGTTCGCGCGCCTGGCGGGGGCGGGGCGGGGCGGGATGAGTCCTTGACGGACAGAAAATCGCGTGTGTCCTCCGTCATTCCTCACACACACATACGCACTCGATTCGAACAGACGCTCTGGAGACACGTAAAATTAAAAGGGGCAAAAAAGACGCGGCAGCAGAGCACTTTTTTTTACTCGTCCTCCAAAACTGATCTCGGCTGCAGAGGTGATGCATGTTCATTCACCTCGATGCAAATGACACAGCACCAGGTGTCCGGTCCGGTCCGGGCGGGCTGCGGGCCGAGCCTGGGCTCATCGCTACTGCTGTCTGCATGCATGCACATACGCGAAGCGGAATGGGTGTCGGGAGCGGGAAACAAAAAAAAAAAAACGGCAAAAAATGCACACGGGTCCTGCGCAGCCGCAGGCACGTGCTATAGTGCAATGCAATGCCAATTCTTTTGTGGCCTCACTTTTAGCTAAGAGTTGGAGTCTGTTGAAGAAGCAAACGCTGCAAAATATGGTCACATTTGTCCGACGTACCTACAGCCTTAAGCAAGAAATTCAAGAATTGATAAATTACGAGAAAAATAGTGGAGCGATCGGCATTCTTTATCATAACGCAGGAAAAACTTCTATTTTCACTTTTACTTTCAGAGCATCAACTTCTTCGTTGCGTTTTACTGTAACTAAACCTAAACTCATGCTATACAATAGAGAAAGCCACGCAAGAAGAAAAAAATGAAAGAAAAATAGAAATTGCCTGTTAATCATCAGATATATTTTTTTATATATGTAAAGATGCCCGGCAAGTTCATAATAGTTTCCATGGATTACATTTATTTTTTTCAGTCGTCATGCTTTCATTGGTGTATATTTTTACCCAAGGTCTGCCACTCTTCAATATTCCGGGAATCGGTCCAGCGACCGCGCCGTAGCACAGCGTGTGGGGGTTGGAAAATACTCCCGGACGCTGGCTGTGAGCAGCAGGCCGGCAGGCGAGCAGCGCGGACGCAAGCGTCAGGGGGACGGGAGGGGGAGGGGCGCGGAGCCGAGCGGAGCGGAGCGGACCAGCGTTCAAGTCCCCGCGGGGCGGACATCACAGCGCATGCGCATGCACCACCAGCGCTGCGCTGCAGCCGGTCCCGCCGCGGTGGGCCGCCTCCTACTTCCGGCTGGTCCGCGCGTCATCACCGCATGTCCGGTGGAAAACAAGTACCTCCACCTCTACCACCACTGCCAGCAGCAGCAGAACCTCCACCACCACCACCACCTCCACCACCACCTCCACCACCACCACCACCACCACCACCACCACCACCACCACCACCACCACCACCACCACCACCACCACCTCCACCTCCACCACCACCACTACCACCACCACCACCATCTCCAGCACCACCACCGCCACCACCATCTCCTCCACCACCATCTCCGCCACCACCATCTCCACCACCACCACCACCACCACCATAAGCCGCCTTCTCCCTCATGTCACCCATGTCTGTCTACCCCGCGGGGCTTCCCTTACCCAACCTGCACGCCACGAGGGGCCAGGAGCCCTGGGAGCGCAGCGCCACCCAACGATTTCTCATCCTTTTCCTCTCATTATCCACGAGTTCCTCCCCCTCCCCACCACTACCGCCGCCTTCCTCAACCCTCCCAATGGGCACTGGGCCGGAAGGTAAAGAGGGCTCCTCGGGTGAAAGGCAAGCGACGCTGAGGAGGCAATTGGAAAGGGGAGCTTTGCTCCGGGGCGGGGTGGTGCGGGGCAAGGCAGGGCGTGGCGGGGCGTGGCGGGGGAGCCTCGCCAGTAATCGAGTCCCTCTGGATCCGAGCGTGAGACGGAAACCTTACAAATCGGAAATGGCTGAACGACTGAGGCGGAGCCGCGCCGCGCTGCTCGTGTTGTGTCGAATCGCACGACACGGAAGGGCAGAGGCACTTGCCTGGCTTTTGCTTGGACTGCCTCATTTTGTTTTTCCACTCACCCCTTGGCGCTTGACGACAAGTTTTCTTCGCACGAGAAACTTTACTAGATAGTAGCAGGCTAGACAGGCTATACACCAGAGCACTTGGATGTGAACGCGACAGATTTGTCCATTACGTTTATTTTTGGCACTTCCCTGCGAATCGCCGACCAAACCACTCCGCTCCCCGGCCTGCCGCCGCCGCAGGCTTCACTTTAGTCCAGAGAGTGGAGTCAGCGTCTCTCTCCGCTGCGCCCCGCAGCATTCCGCCGAGCAATAAATCTCTTTTAGCCGCTGTCTTATCACCCGAGGCAGGCCGGACCAGGCACGCGCACGCGGCCGTAGGCCGAGCTCAGCACCTTATCTCTTCCGCAGATTATTTTTTACTTGCTCTGATTTGCCGCGTCGATACAAAACCCGGGGGAGGAAAACCCTGCTTCTGCACGTGCCGCCCCCTCCCCTCCCGCCCGTGCCCCCCACCCACGCATTACCACGACGAGACAGCCGGATGCGCACTATCTCCTCCCGCTGACGTTAGCACACGCGCGCGCGCCGCCCGTTTTGACTTAAATCTACGCATTGCGACGTGTAGTTGCGCCCATTTTCCTCCCTCCGGCCCCGCACTCCTAGGAGCTCCTCTCTCCCTTTCGTGCCGATGCCCGCGGCCGAGTGATTGGCTTGTCGGGGGCGGCTTTGTGGTGCTTCCGCCGCCTGCTGCCCGCCCCGCCCCGCCCCGCCCCGCCCCGCCCGGCCTAGCACCGCCCCGGACCCGCCCGCCATGGCGCCCCTCCTGTCCGCTGTGCGCCCTCCCTCCCAGTCCTAGTGCTCTGTGTTAGTCAGCTTACTTTCAAGTTAAAGGCGTAAATCGAATGACAAGACACTGCCGACTGCCTGTTGCCAGATGTTTCAGAGAAAACAAAACAGAATGCGGGTTTCTAGAGACCCTGTCCAGTAGTGAGGCGCCGCCGTGGCTCCTTGGTTAGGCAGACCTGCACTACCGTCACGTCTTCTCTAAAACATCCGGAACCGGAACACGGCAGTCGCGGGTAGCCAGAACACAAAAGACGCACCAGCTTTGCGCACCAGGCATAGAAGATAACACACACTCAAAAAAAAATCAGGCTTTTCAATATTGATAGACTACATTTTTATCTTTTCTTTTTATTACAGTCGGCTCTTGGCGCTGCGATTCAGAAGAACGCGGGCGTCGTGGTAGAGGGTTGCGAGTACAAGCGCCGAATAAGATTGTCAAAGGAAGCCTCTCGGGGGAAATGGAGTGGCAGGACCGGACCGGCGGCAGCAGGGCCAGGGCCAGGGCAGCCGGCAGGGCGCTCCGCTCCGCCCCGGGCGAGGCGGCCATTCTTATCGCCCTGACCATCGAAAGGATTCTTTACAGGGAGAGAGCATGCAGAGTGTTGATCCTTTTTGCGAAAATGAATTCAAAGAGGGTAAATGTTCTGGGAATATACCGCCGGCGGAAAAGATGGAAGAGAAATAAGAGAGAGAGACGCACAACAACCCCTCGGCAGGGGGCGCTTCAATAAAGTAGTGTGTGTGTGTGTGTAGTGAGTTGTCGCTGCGCGTCACAACACCAGCAGTAGAGAGCTGCCCACACGCTACACTCTGCTGTGGACCACCCTGACGGGACTAAGGACTGTCAGTGTGAAAGAACGAGAGAGAGAGAGAGAGAGAGAGAGAGAGAGAGAGAGAGAGAGAGAGAGAGAGAGAGAGAGAGAGAGAGAGACGCGCGTAAAGAAGGAAGTGGTGGCAGCAACAGCAGCATCAGCAGCTGTAAGGCTGTAAGGAGGGATTATACGGAGCGGCGAGCAAAAAGCAAAAACGGAACGATCGAGAGCGACAATTAACGAGGGGTAAGAGGAGGCTTTAGTGCCGAGCGTAGCGTGACGTGTGCCTCGGTGTGCCGCACGGCCTCCTTGTTGCGGGCGGGCGTCAAGAGCTTTCCGCGAACAGAGAGGGGAGGGGGAGGTGATGAGCTACGGCCAGTGTAAGGGACTTCCGCAGTCCATAACGCGCTCGTTAAACTGTTGTGGCTGTAGTGGGCTACCGGGACGTGAAGCGCGGCGCAGCGGGAGGCGAGGGCGAGGCGCCTAGTGAATGTGTATGTGCGTAGTTGTGTGTGTGTGTGTGAGCGCGCGTTGGAGTGTATTGGTGAGTGTGTTTAGGTGCGGGCTGGCCGGACGCGCCAATACACACATTCACACTGCACACCGGTGCTCCCCCGGTAGGTCGGGTGGGCGCCGCCGCCCGCCGTGCCTCTCCCCAGAGGCGCACCCTCCTCGTGCTCCTCAATGATCCGCATGCCCGAGTAGAGCCCACGCGAGGACAGGGGGGACAGGCAGGCGGCGGCGCGGCGGCGTTGGCGACTTCCTGGACGGGGCGGGGACTGCATTATAATAATTCCCCTATCTATGCTAATGTCCGGTTCGCCCGTAAAAGAAAGTTTTCTCGGCTGCTTGGCCGGGCCAGGCCCGTCCCGGCCAGATGTCCTGCTGGGGGGGAGCTGTCGTGCACGGCGCGAACAGACCGCAAACAATCTTATCACGGGCGAAAATCGAGATGGGTTGGCGGGTTGCGGGGCGGGGCCCGGGCGGGCCTTGTGTTGGTGGTGGTGGTGGTGGTGGTGGTGGACCCTCACAGCTGACCTTATCGGTCAGACCAGGACCCGGGCTGAGTAATGGATATTGTGGGATCGCAGCAGTATGTTGACAGCCCCCGCAACTCCCGCTCAGCTCCGCCCCGTCCCGCTCGGCCCCGCTGCCTGCCTGGGAAGCGGCGCCCCCCGCCCCGCCCCGCCCTGCCCCGTCCGAAGGGGGCACCCCGTTAGAGCGCAAAAGAGATTTCCCCTGATAGGAGCTGTTCCGTCCGTGGAAGGGCCCCCCGAGTGCAGATGTTGTCCAAGAGAGCATAACACGATCTAAATAATTTATTTATTTCGGAGGAAAAGTAGCAGTGTTGCTGCACATAAGGCACCACTGTCTTGCTTGCCACTGTTTCTAGGGCGTCAGCTTACTCAGTGCGGGGCACACCAGCGGCACCTGTCCCACGGCCCAGGTGCCTGCAACCGAGTGCACCCGGCCGGGCCTGACCCAGGCGACCATGTGCACATGGTCAGCCTTCATGTCACAAAAGATCCCCCAAACAGAAACGGGACGTGAAGGTACCGAGCGGTGCACGTGCTCGACGCACTGCTGGAGCAAGAGCCGATCAGTTACACCCGTTACTCACACACTGCCAAGCTCAAAAGTGTGAATGGTGCACAAGTCTATGTGTGAGCACTTGATTTTAAATTGTTGTCCATTTAGGAGTGAGTATGTAATTCCTGGGAAAATTAAAATGTTTTTAGATCACGTGTGCGGGTCATTTCTAGAGTGTAATCGCAAGCTGGCAGTCACGCTCAACTAAAGTAAAAGGTTATTTGTTTGTTGTTTTTTCTTCTTTTTTTTCTTTGATGCACTGTCAGAAAAAAACGCAGTGTTTGGTACGGTAAAGAATGGTCAACAATTTCCTAATCAGCCTGTACCTGATCGAGTACGGTCTTTGAAGTACGGTTAACGGCTATTTTTAACAGGGTGTCTTATGGGGGCTACAATGAATGAGGTACGGTGATGCTGTACCTTGCCCACCACAGTTTTCCGTTCACAGTCCTGTACTTTGTTACAGTATTTGTAACAGTGGGGTGGCGCATTTAATTTTGAGAAAAGAAAGAAAAACATTCGAAGCAAAGAATGCATGTGCTGACATTGTTTTCGTGCTGGCCGGGTGCGCAGAACAGGGGGCGCGCGGGGCGGCGGCGACACCTAACTCCATCGGAATGCCTCCATCAGCAGCGCGAGCGACAGGTCCGCGCGGCCCGGCCCCGGCCCCGGCCCGGCGGCAATGGTACTTCGCGAAAGGGTCGCGCTCGCGCTTCTCATCGGCGCTACGAGCCCGACCCGTACACGGACGTGCCCGTGCCAGTACGGCCAAAGTACACCTGCGGGCGGGCGATCCCATCCCCGCCGCGCTGCATGCACAGATCGGGCGTTCATCCGCGAGCGCCGTTTTAGTGAGACCAGCAGCAAGTTCACCGCACGCGTTTCGCCAAAACTATCGAGGCACGTGACGTTCATGGAAGCAGTGGCAGCGGCTGCAGGTTACCCGAGGCGACTCTGCGCGAAGTCCACTGGATTCAAGTTCAAAAGCACGCGCGCGCGGGTATGAATGGGGCCCCGCCCCGCCCGGCCCCGGTCCCGGACCGTCATCAGCCCGCGCCGTAAAAGCCTTATAATCCCCAGCCTGCCTTCCAGCTGAACGCATCACCACGCCCCGGCCCCCGGCCGCAGCCGCACCATTCACCGACAATTTTCCACGGCGCGAGCGAATACTCTACTCGAATGGCTGGCCGAATGGCGCCTTATCTCGGCCGGGTCGCGGGGCGGGTCGGCACGCAGTGCGAAAAGTTACGAAAACTGCTGAGCTCTTCCCTCGGGCCTCGGGGGGAGGGCCTAGGGGGGGCACGTCGACGTGCCGCAAAGGGAAGAGAAACAGGCACGGC
Source organism: Frankliniella fusca (assembly GCA_029379305.1). NCBI lineage: Eukaryota > Metazoa > Arthropoda > Insecta > Thysanoptera > Thripidae > Frankliniella > Frankliniella fusca. The sequence goes on along the minus strand of JAHWGI010000960.1, from coordinate 2,003,425 downwards.
GGTGGGTTTCTTTTGCGGCTCTCCACTTGGGATTTTCGGTGCGGGGTGTGCGTCAAGGGAACGCCTCCCGCCCGCGCGCCCCGGACCGGATGGGAGACGCGGTGCGGTGGTGTGGTGCCCAGCCTGAGGCGTTCCATGCTCACCGCGGGGCCATCCCCTACCCTACGCCCCGCCCGGGCGTGCGCGAGCGTCCAAGGTGCGGCACCCCGCCCCGCCCCGCGCCCCACCCGGGCGGAGGCCAGCCCGGGTAGTGCGCGAGTGTTTTAGCGCGTGGCCTGTGTATAGTGCTTTCGTATTTCTGCTATCCCACCCACCCCAGCCCGCCCCGACGGGTCCGAGCAAAGAGCGTGTTTCGCTCAATGGAATACAACACGGAGGCGCCTTATCTCGCCCGCGCGCCGCACACCGCCGGGCCGGGCCGGGCCGGGCTGGGCGCGGTATGGTAGCCGCGGGTGCGGCACAGAGGGCGGCACCGGGGGAAGGGCTGCGAGTTATCAGCTGGCTCACACCTGCCGATAAGCGGCGTATCTCTTGCGAAAAACGTACTATTATTAGCCAGCGGTCGGTAATTGCCTCTGAAAGAGGCAACACGAAATGCACTGGAAAAAAATATTCCTGTAAATTAACAGCAAAGTTGCCGTTAAGTCTTTAAATGACTAGTGTTGTTATAGAACAACATTGATATGCAATAAACAAGTATTGTTGTCTATCAGCGGCGCAAGTAAAAGTTGTAGACGAACAGCAAAATAACTTTGCAGAAACAGCAAAAGTTGTGCACGAACACCACAAGTTGTGCAGGAACAGCAAAAGCTGTTCAGGAAAAGTAAATTTCCTGTTTTGAATTGAAAACAAACATGCCTGTTACTTGACAACTTAAGTTGTTCTCGAACAGCATTACTGTGTGTCAGCAACACGGTTGTCACTGAGAGGGTTGTTCTCCGAAAGTTAGTTTTTACAGTGTGTTCTTAATACCCTGCTTGCAGCATCACGGCCATGGGGCGGAGCGGACTGCGTCTGCGCACTTTCTCGCTTCCAGAAACAGCACAAGCAAAAGACGGGCTGCTTATCCTACAGGCGCAGAAGCAGCCCGGCACTCTACAGTTCTGCAGGAGCTTCTGAATCCGTAGCCACCGCGGTCCGTCCCGGCCACCCAGGGGGTGCGCCTCGACCGCGCTGCCTAAACCTACATTTGGACTGCCTGCTTCTCTATTTCTAGGTCACAGTTTGAAAAAGACGTGCTCATGGCCACACCGTAGGCCCCTGGCGCCGCTGGCGCCGCTGGCGCCCCTGGCCCCGGCCGGCCGGAGGCCCCCAAGGCCCCTGCGGCGACTGGCCCGGCGCGGCGCGCGCGGCGCGCGGCCAGGCCTGGCCCCCGGCCCGAGCCCTGCTGGTCATGAGGAGGAGGGCAGAGGAGTGGAAGAGGCCTTGGCTTGCCTTTGCCATTCCGGCTTTCGGAAAGTAGTCCAGCGAGTAACGGCACAGCGACCCAGTGCCGGGCCGAGACGAGCCGAGCTGAGCCCAGCCGGGCATGGCTTGCTCATGGCCCCGGCACCAGCAGCAGCCTCATGGCATGGGGTTAGGTTCATCGCCCGCTGAGCCACGCCGCCGCGCCGTGGGGGAGAGAGAGAGAGAGAGAGAGAGAGAGAGAGAGAGAGAGAGAGAGAGAGAGAGAGGGGAGGGGATAGGGGGTGGAGAAGGGGGCTATATCGCGTAAGGCGTCGCGCAACAATTGAACGAATGTGCGATAGGTCGGCGCGGTGCCTGCGGTACCCGGCCGCGCCGCCGCAGTACCTCCCTGCAGGTACCCGCTCCCCGCGGGTACCGGTTCGCTATCCGCTACACGACCCGCAATTCCCTTGCTGCAGCGGGACGAGACGGCATGCACGACCGGCACGGCGACCGGACCGCTCGCACCGGTGCGCGGTGAGAGGTTATTCGCACTCGCTGGATTTGCAAACCCTCGAGAAGGAAAGGGATGCTGCTCGACAAAGGGGGTAAAAACATAATCCCGTGAGACGATTTTTGAACCCAGCCCAACAAGGATGGCTGCCCAAAGGGTCGTCAACTCCGCTTGACCGTATACGGAGGAATATGCTCGGGAATATGCAAGGATCTACCACAATCCTCGCACACCCCTCTAGATGATTATTGATTCCCATAATCATAATGACGTAAAATTTCCAAATATTGACACATTTTGACAAACACACTGAGAAATATTATAAAATTTGACCAAAAGTTGCGTGAATACTGGTCAATAATCAGCGAGTATGTTAAAGATAAATTCAAATAATCATTGATAGTCACCATAATCGTGACTGATTATAATCCTCGTACGCGATTTTTCAAAATGGTAGACCCTGGGGAATATTGCATATTGCAGGTATTATTGGAAATGTTACACCAATTTTCCAGTACTGAGTACTGACGTCATAATCCTGGGAAAATGGGTAATATTAACGTGATATTACCTGTGATATGGATAATATCATCTCGTTTACGGAGGAATATCGGAGTTGACGACCCTTAGGGGCTGCCGCCGGCCGCCGTGGCTATGGCTACGCGGCCCTCAGGTTCCGCCTCAGAAAAAAATCGGCCCATGACGGTGCTCTTCAGGGGGATGAATAAGAAGTAGAAAATGCGGAGTAAGGGGCGCACCTCCCGCACCGGTGAGCGCCGAGGCACTTGTAGGTCGCTGTGCAGTGCGTCAGTAAGGTGATGTGTGCCCGGGCGGGGCCGGCCCGGGTGGGGCGTGGCGGGGCAGGGTGGCGTTGTCCTGTAACGGGTTCAACCCCCCTCCCCACCGCCCCGTCCTCCCATTGGGCCCTCCTGCGGCCCGTTCGCAATATTCATTGTGTCTGAGCCCGGCCCGCCTCATCGAGATACGGCGCATGTAGCGGTGTGCACTTTGCTGCAACGGCACACAGCGAGCGAAACTCACCCATTCCGGCTGCTTTCTTTCATTAATTCCGTCACAGTTTGTTGTCGTTGATGTCGGAGTTGACTGCATTGTATCTTACGTATTTTTTTGGCGCATTATTTATTGCTTTTATGAATGGCGATACAAGTTGTATTTTTTATGTATACGCACTAGGGAGATTCTCGCAGGTCGGCGCATCCCTCGCACCAGCCCACGGCCTGATGGACCGTGCCGGGTCGCTGCCGGTACGATATAAGCAAGCTGCCGCGCATAAAGCCACGTGTTTTGGGAAGAAAGGACGGCTGCTACCCGAGACTCACCTTGTAACTCTCGGGGTTGAAATAAAGCTGCCTGAAGTCAAACAATCAAAAGCCGCGGTAGCCTGGACCACGCCACTCACGATACGGTACGTATAGAAAGTTTCGGTTCGAAATTCTTTCCTTCTGTGTCTCATGAGGTGTGATCATTTCTTTTAATATGTTTTTAAGAGTTATCGGCAAACAAAAACCAAATTTCAACCGGTTCCTTGAAAAAAAGGTGATGCAATATGGACTTGGTGAAACACCTGCTAAATAAAACGTCACGCCTTTCAAAGGCAAAAAACCAAAGAGTTTGCTGACCGCTGGCCAGCTTGGCCCACCAGTCACACGGCAGTTGTCGCGACGGACTCACACGTGGACGGGCCCGAAGAAAAAACGAAGAAAGAAAAAGCCCAGATCGACATACAGACACGCATGCACAGCCAGCGAACGGTATTTCCGCATCAGGGCTGACTCAGCTGAACCTGACCTTGTGCCGGGCCGGGGGCCAGGCCTGGCCCTGGCGGCCCGTGACACAGAGCGTCGCGGCCCGAAGGGCCTAGGCCTACCTTTCTCAGGAAAATACAGGAACTGTCCCGATCCACGTGCGAGTGCTATTGAATACCATTGATTGAGGTATGAGCGTGTGGGAGAAATACCAGGACAGGGTGCGGTGAGAGATATAGGGGAGGAGGAAAGACAGCTTGGTCGCTCTTCTAGTTTTTTCTTGGTCAACCGCATGTGTTTTCCCGTGACGACAGGGACGGGCCCGGGCCCCTCGACACGCAGCCCCCGCGGCCCGCGCACGAGGCCCCCGCTGAGGGTACCCGCCCGATGACAGCTCGCAGGAGGCGCAGGGGCAGGGGGGCCCCGCCCCCGCCCCGCCCCGCCCCGCCCCGCCCCGCCCCGCCCCGCCCCGCCCGGGCGGCCCGGCAGGCCCAAGCCAGCGGCCGCTAACGGCGTGGGCGACCCAAGTGGGTTACTGGGTTAGGTAGCGGTACTCGCGCGGTTGTTAACCCCCCCGGGTACGCTATGCAGGGTTCTGCTACCCGTCAGCCCGTCAGGTACCCATCAAGGAGTACACGTCACGAGGAAGGTACTTGACCGACCCGCGTGGTGGCGCCTCGGCCCCAGCCCAGCAGCCGCGCCCAGCGATTCTCTCGAGTGGACATTAAAGGAAATAAATCATATGTCATTATTTCATTGATGTTTTTTTCTTCTTTTTTTTAAAGGGAATCTTTATTGATTTCTGGACGTTACTGACATGCAAAAAGAAAAATGAATAAATAAATAAATAAATAAATAAATAAATAAATAAATAAATAAATAAATAAATAAACAATAAAGGGTATGAAATTTTTGTATAACGTCACTTATCTTTCAGGGTCGTTCGGTTACAACATACCCTCGTCGCTTGCTGCCGCCGTTAATCGGTTTATTACAAACTTGCATTTGAATGGCGCGGAGGTTTTCAAAATTATACGCCCGTGCAATTACTCCGCGACAGGGCGCGGTCCTGGTGGTCGTACGCGGCGGTGACTGCATATAAGACTACGTGGACCGGTATGGTATGGCGTTGTGAAATATTCTGAAATGGTCTCGCCGGTGCCCGAGCCGGTGCCCCACCCCGCCCGGTACCTGCTGCTGTTCGAGTCGTTCGTTAAAACGCTGCCCCACTCCGCGCTGGTCAGTGACGTCCGGCCGGCGAACAGCATTATGTCTTTATTATCTCCCATCGATTGATTGCCTTTTTATTCCCCCCCCCTCCCCCTACCCCCTGACACCCCTCACTAACCAACACACCGCTCCCTCCGCTCCGGTGTCCTGCTGTCCAGCGGTGGCCCTGCCCAACCCGGCCCGGCCCGGCCCTTCGGCCGCTCGGCCAAGGGTAACGGCCAGCAGGCTGGACTGGACGCCCCGCCCCGCCCCGCCACGCCCCGCCGCCCGCTGCGCACCTGACACATTGCAATGGGCCTAACTGGACGTGGCGTGTCCAGCGTCGTGGGGTCACTTTGTGTGCAGCGCGCTGGGCTGGGATGGGATGGGCCCGTCGTTTTGTCCGAAACGTCGGGACCACACCGGGGTGGAGTGGAGCAGGACTTCCCCCTGGGAAGGGGATACGGGCGGGCGAGGGAAACTGAATATGTCATCACGACGGTGATGCGTCCCGTCGTCCAGGCTGCTGCAGCCGGACCTCCGGCCCTCCGCTCCGGCCCTCGCACGCACACGTGTACCTGCAGTACGTGCTGGAGCAGGAACAAGCGTCTATCTGCCACCTCCGGCGTGTGCAGTTACATGCACCTTGAAATCAGACAAGCACATAAATTACTTACACTGTACAGCTTCAAAATAAATATGCAATCTGACCTCATGTACGTAAATACGTAAGGTCGAAAAGACGCTTGCACACACACGCACACGCACACACACACACACACACACACACACACACACACACAAGGTAAAAATAAAGTACGTATATGTACCTTGCCTCAGAGTGTTCGCCTGCGTTACGCGGCGTAGGCAACCCACTCTGCTCGAGGAGAGCAGCGCCTCATCTCCTGAGGCGTAAGGGGTGCAGGGATGCGTCGCCGTGCTCCTTTTTGACAGGCAACACGATCCACTCCACTCCGGCCCCACTCCCTCTCTCTCTCTCTCTCTCTCTCTCTCTCTCTCTCTCTCTCTCTCTCTCTCTCTCTCTCTCTCTCTCTCTCTCTCTCTCCCCCTTCTTTTCTCCTCGCCCTCACGCCTTGAGTCTCTCAAGAGTCTCGTTTACCTGCGGTAAAAAAGGGTAGGCCGCACGATTATATTTGCGACTCCTGTGTGCTGCTTTATTACACGCCGCCAGAAGGGCAAAAGGGCTTCGGATCAGGTGCCATGCGGCGGGGCCGGGCGGGGCGGGGCGGGGCGGGGCGGGGCGGGGCGGGGCGGGGCGGGGCGGGGCGCTGCGCGCGGCCGACCGAGCAGCACGGAGGTGAGGTGCAGTACGCAAGTGAACGCCGTGAGAGAGGAGGCGAAACGGGAGGCGCATGCGCATATGGTAAATACATAACAGAATAATGTAGCCATGAAAAGACACGGGGAAAACGGTAATTCGCTAACAGGGAGTGCGGCCGTCAAACGCACGGCCGCACGCAATAAGGGTGAAACACGCGGACGGGCGAGGAATGCTCCGTCCGCACTCTTTGTCGTGGATGATTTGATTATGATGTCACTTCCTACACAGGACCGTGACCGGGCTGGCCCGGGCCGGGCGGGGCAGGGCGGCCCGGCGGCGACCTGAGGGACGTCCTGCTGCGGGTGTCCTGCGGGTGTCCTGAGGGCCTGCCCTGCCGCAGCCCTGAGGCACACCGGCCCGGACCTTTGTTTTATTTCTAAAGGCCTAACGGGAATTTGGGGATAAAAACGTGCTGGTCCGCCTGCAGCGGAGGGGCGGGGAGGGGCGGGTGCTCAACCCTTGTGCTCGTTATGGAGAATGAGAGCTCATGTTTATGCAAGCGCATTCGCCCTGCTTTTGTTCGCTACCTGGTGCTGCTGCTGCGGACCTGAGTGAGTGGGTGAGAGAGTGAAAGAGTGAGTGAGTGAGTGAGTGAGTGAGTGAGTGAGTGAGTGAGTGAGTGAGTGAGTGAGTGAGTGAGTGAGTGAGTGAGTCTACTAACCACCGCGGTTGCCGAGCCGAGTTCCCTATAGCATAGCACACCCCGTCACCCCGTAATCCTCACTGGAAAAACTAATGTGACATGAGTCACATCAATTGATGTGACCAGTTTATGTCACATTTCAAAACGTTACCAAATTCTCGGTCACGTTTGGTAATGTGACATTCGGTGCCACGTGTTATGTCTGCCTATAGTAATAACATGGAGGATGTCACATTACAAACGTTACCGAAAATATGGTAACATTACGTGATGTTACCTAAACTGGTCACATGTGCACATGCGACATGTGTCACATTAGTTTTTCCAGCAGTGCTGTCACCAAAAGTCCAACCCCCTCACTTCAGCATCACTTAAATCCATTTCTCGACCATAGAACCCCATTTGAACATCACCCTTTCGAGGCAGATATTAAGATTTAATCAAGAGGAATTAAAAGAGATACCTTTCAGCATCAATACTGCCACACAAAGCGCACTTCATAGACAATACGATCTCTCTCGCAGTATCATCTATTTCCAACCCTGATCTCAATTGCGATTGATTTTAATTTCTTTTATTCAGAGCGCGCCAATAATTTTAGGACAAGCAGAATGCATCCTAAAACTCGTCGACCCGGCCCAACCCAAACCCGAAAGGGCCATAGGCGGACGCCCTCACCTCGCAGGGCCCATGGGGGCCCATGGGGCCCCCGGCTGCGTGTCGGGGAGAAAGGAGCGGAGTGGGGGGCGGGGGGCGTGGAGCCGCAGCCCAACCTGAGGGGGCAACGACCTCACCACCATGAGCATCTCCCCACTCCCTCTTTCTCTCTCTCCCTCCCTCCTCTCTACCCTCTTTCACTCCTTTCGCTTTGTCTCTTTCATGAAGCAAGAAGGAGGAGGAGGGGGAGGAGGACGAGTATACGTATTCCCTCTGGGTCACCTTCTTCCTGAATCCCTCCGGACCGCATTACACGTTTCAGCTGTTTAATTTCACCGCAAAAGACACTTGTGGGTCATTGTATGTAGAGTACAGAGTCCATGAGGCTGGCGGCGCCGACCCCACCCGCCTGCTCATTGAGCGCATCGAGGTGCATCCCGGCTGCATCCCCTCTCCCCGCCTCCCGTTCGTGATCCTGGCTGGGAGGCTCCGGCCCGACCCGGCTCGGCCCGCTCGTGGCTCGCTTGGCACGGCCGTGACTTTGACCTACTTGAGGCTCAGCGGGCCGGGCAGGCAAGCGGCCAGGTGAGGCGGGGTGGGGTGGGGTGGGGTGGGGCGTCTAAGCACCGACCTGGCCGAGGCAATGAACGGGGTGAGGCTAGCCGCGAGGCGACTAAGCAGGCCAGGTCGCTGAACTCTTGGTCCACGTTCCAGGTCTGGCCCCATGGGCTCTCCAGGGCTCCAGGCGGCTCCAGGGACTCTCCAGGCGGCTCCAGGCCACCCTTCCCCCCCTCCCAACTCCTCTCCCGCGGGGCCGCACGGCCAGGGCCGGCCAGCTCGACCAATCAGGAGCAAGATTGTTCATGACCACCTACAGAATAAGCTTGGGAGGGTCACTGACCGGCCTACATCAATGTGCGTTGCCGTGAGGGCCGGGCTGGAGCTCTCTTCCTCTGTCCCACCCGCTCTCCCTCTCCCTCTCTCTTTCTCGTCAGCGTGAGTGCGCCCGCCCGGCCGCCCCTCGGTGGGGGCCTGTCCTGTCACTCTTGTCCTCTCTCCTCCTTCTCCTCTCTCCTCGAGCCTTGCTTCCAGCTCTCCCTTTGGTATCCTTTGAGTCACTTTTATCTGTTCAAGATTCCTTTTAAAGCCCTCTCTTGTGGACCGCGCTGGTCTTTACGATCTGAACTTACACTCCAACGCGAGCGGGGCCGGGCGGGGCTGGACAGGGCGCGGTGGGGCTGTCGGGTGTGGCGTGTGGCCCGCCCTCGGGAAAATAAATCAAATTCGAAAATAGGTCATGCAGTCTTTTAGGCGAAATAGAAGTTAAGTTGCATTGTATAAAATTCCACAAAATCTCCTCTTTGACTACTTTATATGTCCCGTATGGAAGAAATCAAATAAGTAAATTTTTGTTTTTAATAAATTTTTAGATTTTCAAAATTACGACATAAACTTTTATGTTATTTTTTAACCTTAACGCCGCACAAAGGCAAGAATCAGCTGCCTCCACTGCGTTGTTCCGAGTACCCGACCCGACGATACCCGGCAGTACCCGTCGGTACACGGTGTACCTTGAGACCTCCAGGGACCCTCTCCTGGAGCCGATGCCAAGCCATGCCGCGCCAGGGGGCGGAGCAGCGGCCTATAACGGGTACCATGCGGTGCCCTCCGCCTTGCGGTACCCTGCGTCGTAACGGTGTGGGGCGTATCTCAGGGGTCCTATAAAGGAACACCTCATGGGTACCTTACCTGCGGTGAGAACCTCCTCGTGCACTGTAGTGTCCGGCAGCATCAGGGTTGATTCACTCACGGGTGGGGTAGGCACGCACGGGAAACTGGAGAGGGGGGGGGGTGAGGGCACCGAGCAGCACGGCAATGCGGTCCAGGCGCGGTTTAAGGTCCGACTGGAGGGGGGGGCAGCGCTCCCCAGGTTGCCTACATACAGGGGTTTTGTCGCGCTATTTGCCTACTTTCCAGGCGGCTATCTAGTGCCCGAAGGGGGGGGGGCGATCGCTTAAACCGCGCCTGATGCCGTCCTCAAATCGAGGGGCGGCCTACTCATGTATTTCTGCGTACACTTGCCTTGTCTTTCTTACTTCTAATATATTTTTCGGTATTTTTCTCGTATTTTTGATGAGTATTTCTATGTATTTCTGTGTATTGTAGAGTATTTCCTCGTATTTTTAGTAGTGTATTTCTAGAAATACACAGGTATTTCGGTGTACAATTTTTTTCGCGAGTTGGCCGCCCCTCGCCTAAAATATTCTGCAAGCGAGAACGGTATCACCGGCTTCAACAAAAGTGATTGTTGATGCACACGTAACAAAAATATTGGTGAACTTTGTCCGGGCGGAGAGGAGCAATTTCCACTGGTTTCGTGTCGATCATCGGGTGCGACTCGGCTGTAATGTGAATCGGGAATCGGCCCCAGTTCATCGGCACAGTACAAAACTTTTATTCCACCTTACAGCAATACAAAATTAACCGCGTCGATACGAAAAAAGGGGGTCGTGTAGGGGGGAAAAAAAAGGTGTGGAAGAAATTCGGAACATGTAAATGTGATGCGCCATGCAGTGTCGCACTGAGAAAGAAATGATAATAATTATCGTGAGACGGGATGGGGCTGCCTCAGGTGCACCGCACACCGCACCCGCACCGCCCCGCCCCGCCCCGCCCGGACCAAGCCCTTCCCAGAAGCCAGCCGTCCCGTCCGGCCTGTCAGCGGCGTCGCGCCAAAGGCGTCAAAGGGACAAGACAAACCAGAGCCCTTGCTCCGCTGACCTACCTACGAGTGTGGTAAATCTTACTCAGCCACGCCTGTGGCCCGGCCCGGCCCGGCCCCGGCCTGCTCCGGTCAGGTCTGGTGTTTGACTTCTGCTGATGAGCGCCGATCGGTCATGACCCCACCAAAACCACTGCTGATGCTGACCACCACCACGACCACCACGACCACCACTGCCGACCACCATCACCACCACTGCCGACCACCACTGCTGACCACCATCACCACGACCACCACTGCTGACCACCACCACCACCACCACGACCGCCACGGCTGACCACCACTACTGACTACCACCACCACCAAGACGACGACTACCACTACCACTACCACTGCTGACCACCACCACGACCACCACTCCTGACCACCACAACCGCCGTCAAAATGTAGAGAAATTGATCACTCACTGTTAAAAATACCGTAGGGAATTACGGTATGCCTACGGTCCGTACCGTAGTTTTTGTGTACGGTCAGACTGTAACATATCCTTACAGTACGTACTGTACTTCATTGTGGATGTAATGTGCTCCATTGAACTTCCCCAACATATTTGCAGGCTACGATGTGTACCGTAACATTCAGACCGTAGTCAAAAATTACGGTCCGGGACCAGGTAACAAATTTACGGTGCGTACCGTAGGCATTTACCGTGGTATTTTCCAACAGTGCTCCCCCAGCAAGACGCGGTGCAACTGCTTCATATGCTAATCAGATCGCAACTGAGTGGAACAAGGATCTTGAGTCAACCACGAATGGTTTTCTCACTCATTTTCTCACCCCCTGCTCGCCTCGTTCACCGGAGCAGCACTTACCATCAGTATAAAAGGCATCGCGTTATTATATTGCGGGTTGGAAGAGGACGCCACCGTGGTGGTTTATTATCGCTCCTTTTGGGACCTTTGTGTCTCCGGCCCCCGGGAGAGAGAGAGAGATGAGGAGGTGGCAGGTGGGGGGGGGGGGGGGCTGACTTTGGGTGATGGAGTCAAAGCCTCAGACAAGGTGTGCCGCCTCACCGCGCCCCGCCCCGTCAGGCCCCTCCCCACCCGCACTCGTTTATTGCAAGTGTCTCACGTCCGCACGACGCCCAGCCCGGCCCGGCCCGACCACGCCAGGCCCTGCCCTGGACAAGGAGGGTTCAACGACCCCGTCTGCTGGACAGTCTAGCAGAGAGAGAGAGCGAGAGAGAGCGAGAGAGAGAGAGAGATAGAGAGAGAGAGAGTCATGAGCTTGGTGCAGAGACAGAATACTCTTTCCCGGTACAGGTGCGGGTCGGAGTCAAACGCGCATAGCAGCCCACCTGTCAAATCACTTCGGGGTAGCAAAACAAATGGGCGCTGATGTGAGCGGCGCGGCCCGGCCCGGCCCGGCTCGCGCACAGGGTGTGTGCAAACAAACACTCGCCGAGCGACAGGGATGGGGGGACCGGGCCGCGTCCCAGAGGCTCCCCCAAATGGATAATTAATTACTCCATAGTTCTAATTCCTGGCATGATATAATTTAACACTAGGGTTTATTTTTTCATCTTTGCACCTTTGGTTTGTTTTAATTCAACAAGAAGTGCATTCAAAACTTAATAAATTATTATGCTGATTCCGGGATGGTCCCGGGCGTCATTGGGCAGCGCTAATTGCGGAGACGCTGCTGATGCGGGCAGAAATGAACTTTTCGGTATTGAGCCATGTTTTTACCGAGCGTAGTTTCTACAGAATGCGGATACACCACCGCCAGCGTCTTCACACTACCCTTCGCGAAAATGGTCCGCGGCCAGCCGACCCCGGTATTTTTACCCCCCGGTACAGAGACGGGAGTACGACATCGACCCGGGTGGTTGCACCCCCCGGCACAGAGAAGGGGGAACAAGATCGACTCGGGTATTTGTACCCTCCGGAACAGCGACGGGGGTACAAGATCGACCAGGGTATTTGTACCCCCCGGTACGCAGGGCTGGGGTTCAAAATTTGGCCAGGGTATTTGTACTGATTTGTACCCCCCGGTACAGGGAGAGCAGTACAAGATCGACCCGTTATTTTGTACAGCCCAGTTCAGGGAGGGGGGCACAAGATCGACCCGGTATTTGTACCCCTCAGTACAGGGAGGGGGAGTCTAAGTCGACCCGGGTATCTGTTAAACCCCGGTACAGGGAAGAGGGGTACAGGATCAACCCGGGTATTTTTACTCCCCTCCCCCCCTCCCCCCCCGGTACAGGGAGGGGTGAAGAAGTTCGACTTTGGTATCCCCCCTCCCTAGGCCGCACCAAAATTTTTTTTTTTCCGGAACGTGTTCTTTTTTCGATAGATAATGAGTAGAAACGTTGACCTGCGAAGTATGGGCGCGCTGCGACAACTCTAACCCGGTGCGCACAGCGATTTTCTGTCCGGGGCCGAGCGGCTCCATCAGGTGCTCCGCGCGGACCACCGACGGACTAGGAATAGGGGTACAAGTTCAACCTGGGTATTTGTAGGGAAGGGACCCCTCTCCCCGGTACAGGGAGGGGGGTACAAGTTCGACCCGGGTATTCCCCCTCCCCCGGGTACAGGGACGGGGGTACAAGATCCACCCGACTATTTATGTATCCCCCGGTGCAGGGAGTGCTGTACAAGATCGACCTGGTTATTAGTACCGCCCGGTTCACGGAGAGGGGTACAAGATCAACAGGGATATTTGTACCCCCCGGTGCAGGAAGGGGGGTTCAAGATCGACCCGGCTTTTTGCATCTCCCCCTCCCTCCAGTACAGGGAGGGGGTACAAATTCGACTCGGGTATTTGTACGTAGGGGGAGGGCAGTACAAGATTGTCCAGGGACTTTGCACCACCCGGTACAGGAAATGGTGTACAAGATCGACCTGGTTATTTGTACCGCCCGGTTCACGGAGGGGGGTACAAGATAAACCCGGATATTTGTACCCCCAGTTCAGGAAGAGGGGAAGATCGTCCCGGGTATTTGTACCCCCGGGAACAGGGACGGGGTACTAGAGCAGCCCCGTTAAATGTACCCCCGGTAAAGGGACGGGGGTACAAGTTCAACCCGTGTATTCCCGTTTAGAAATGTGAAGTTCTGGAATTTGTCCGTTGCCGGACTCAGTCCGAAACTGAGACTTCGGACTCGTCCGATACTGTACCGAAATGACGTAAAATCAGCAAGTTTTCGGACCATGTCCGAAGCCCTGCAAGGGTGCCTCGTCGGACTTGTTTCGGACTAGCACTACAGGGAAGCCCGAGAAAGAGGCAAAAGGTGCCGGTATTCGATCCCCTGCCCCTCGGACTTGTCCCTTTCTTGCTGACGCTCTAACCAACTGAGCTACGCTGACTTGGTGGAGGACAAGCTTTCGGATCGCCTCTTTATCGACTCGCCCCCAGCGTCGAATCGTCATGCTCTGTAGCAGACGAACGAAGCGACGTACACGAATGCGGTTTTGGGCAGCAGTGTCAGCAACCGACACCCTGTGGTGTGAGTGACACACTACACACTGCGCGATAAACATATTAGACACTTATCGAAAAGCGTAATGATGCCATAAAATTTTCAGCTGTTTTTGAAGCGTGACGACTGTGACAAGCTTCTAATGATGAGATCCTCGAGGTGCGCGTCGGCTTCTAGCCCCTACCACACTTACCCGCGTCGTATTACCTCCCCGCGAATTTCGGTATGTCGCGTCTGCGTTGCAGTGCTAGAGTACATAGTTCGCCCCCACCTCGCATTGGTTAAATTTTTTTCTCTAAAGAAAGCATTTGTGATTTCTGGCTGTGTACTTTGGTGGTACACAAATCGGGCTCCTGCCCGGTCCGGAACTTCCAACGGACTAAGTCCGATGAAGGCTGCGGTCCTGGAACTCGGTTCGGACAAGTCCGCCGCCAGGCAGTCCGACGAAGGGCAGAAGCCGGACCAGGTCCGTAGGGCACACGGACCAACCACGGACTTGTCCGAGCCGGCCGGGCTGTTTCGGAACAGAATGGGAACAAGTTTGGAGCTTTTCATTTCTAAACGGGTTTGTACCCCCCCGTTACAGAGAGGGAGGGGATACAAACAAGATCCGTCAGGGTATTTGTACCCCTCGGTACAGAGACGGCGGACACAAGATCGTCTTGGTTATTTGTACCCCCCGATACAGAGAGGGGGTTAGAAATCGACCCGGGTATTTGTACACACAGGTACAGGGAGGGGAGTATAAGATCGACCCGTTTTTTGTTATACCCCGGTACAGACAGAGATAGAGGTGCAAGATCGACCCAGGTATTTGAACCCCTCCGGTACAGGGACGAAGGTACAAGATGTTATACAAGTGTTATGTTTTCACTGTTTTTTCAAAGGTAGTGATCATTGCCATTATTGGCATTGAGGTACTACCTTTCGTGGCAATGAGGCCCCTTTTGGCAATGACCGGCGCAAAGGCAATAAGACAAAAGTAAGACCTTTGCAGCGGCAATGAACCGATCATTGCCAACCCACTGGCAGTGTTCAATACCAGCCCATCGGCAATGTTCTGAAAGTAACTTAAAATTAATTCACTTTTTCATTCATTGCTGCATTTTGTCAATACATTATTGCCGACCTTTTAGCAGTGAACGATCATTGCCGGCTGGTTGGCAGTTAACCGTCACTGCCGACATAATGGCAATGAACCTTCACTGCCGATATTTAGGCAATGAACCTTAAATGCCGAATATTTGGCAATGAAACTTCAATGCCACAATGTGGCCATGACTGAAATGCCAATAACTTAGAGAAAATTCAAAAACTGACTTCCGCTCATTGCCAAAATTGGCAATGAATACTGCCTTTGAAGCGGCAATGAGCGATTCATTGCCGCTGGAAAGGTCTTACTTTTGTCTTATTGCCTTTGCAGGGGCACTGCCACAAAAGGTAGTACTTTCATTGCCTTTGGAGGAACAGTGTTGTTGTAGTTGTGGCGATGAATTTGAGATGTCGAACAAATTTACAAATTTTACGGCATGGTCCTCTATGTTACATTTTTCTTCTTCAATTTACTTTTCTGAACAAGGTGGGACAAAATGCAGGTCAGACTGCGCTTTATCGGATATCGGGGAAATCACCAGGTGGGTTAAAGTTAGGTCGGACAATTTAGCTGCACCGCCCTGTACCAAAGCGTTGCGAGTTGTTTGCTGCCGCCTGCCTGGCCCCTGCCCTACCCCGGCCCCGGCGCGCCGGAGTGCGCCGAGCTGGCGTTGCGCACCAATAATTGCAGAGATAATGTGGTAAGATTCCGGTCTTGGCCCTGACGGTAGGCAGCCCTGGGCGGCCCGGGGCTGAGCTGTCACCAACCGCCCCAGGCCCTGGGACCGTCCGCCGTCCACGAACGCGGCCTCGGCCGACCGGGGCCAGCCGCTGAAGAGCCCGGGTCGCGAGACGGGTCCAAGCCGCGCGTGCATGTAGTATTTCTCCTATGCGAGAAATAGGAGGATTACTGCATCCCTCATTACGGGAGAAAAACCTCATGACCTTCGGAGAAATACAAAGTGCAACACTTTGCTTTACTTTTCCCCTATAGTGTCTTTTAGCTCGAAGGTATTGCTCTCTCTCCTGATCGTGTAATGGTCAGTAAGAGAGAGGGAGAGAGAACCAGAGTGAAAGAAAGGACGGATCATCCCCCACTTGCTGGGAGCGCGGCTACACTGTCATTTTGGGGTGCTCAGTGATTGTAGGCCAATGGCGTATAGTTTTGGGCATTGTACGCCTATGGCATACAATGACAGCACACCTATGGCGTATAGTGATAGCACACCTTTTTAGCCCCCTATGCAATGGATCAGAACTCATGTCTGCGGGATCAGCAGCTAACTGCCCGGGGGCTAAAAAGGTGTGCTATCGCGATACGCCGTAGGTGTGCTGTCATTGTATGCCAATGGCGTATAGTTTTGAGCATTGTACGCCTATGGCGTACAATCACTGAGCACCCCCAAATCACAGTGTAGTCAGAACGCCGGGCGGCGCACAACACTAAGTCGCGCTTCCCGCCCGTCTCCGTCGTCGGGGTGGTGCCGTACCCTTGGCCGTACCCCCCCTCCCCCTCCCCCCAATGCCATGTATCCACCACAACGACAACCTCGTCTCAGAGAAGGGCCTAGGCAGGCGACACTGTGTTGGCCCACAAGTGAAGGTACGACTCCGACCCGACCCCGACCCTCCCACTCGCGTCCTGCCCCGCCCCGCCCCGCCCCGCCGGGTGGCGTCTCGCCGCGGATTACACGAGGGATTCCCTTGCGCGTCGCCTCGGCTGGCTTCTTATGTTCTCACACGTGCACCTGCCGCACCCCCTCACCGTAAAAAAATAATATATGTAATATTTTGTTTTTATTATATATTTTCATTTTTGTTACTCGTCATTGCGGCTTGCAGTGTCAGCAGGTATTTGGGTGCGGCCTTTGTTATTTTGGTCGAGTACTACTTGTTAATGGCTGGGGCCGGGGCGGGGCGGTTTGGGGCGGGTCGGGGTCGGGGACGCAACCAAGCGCAGCAGCTTCCGAATGGTTACAGCATTCCAGCCCCTAGCAGGGCGGGGCGGGGTGGGGCAGGGGCGTACCACCACACTGTCCCGTACCACTTCACCCCGTTGCCGCGGGCTTGCACTTGCAGCCCGAGGGGTAAATAACTCCGAATTTTGATGTACACCACTAATTCAAAATTCACACTAATTCAAACTAATTCACGCGAATTCAAAACTAATTCACGCGAATTCAAAACAAATTCAAAACAAATTCAAGCGAATTTAAGGAATGACCTCAGAAAATAGACCTTCTGCGCCGATTGGAGCGCCCGATCTGGCAACGCCGCACCCCCCACCACTCCCACTCGCTATTTTTCCAGATTTCCCTTAAAATCGGATGAAATTTTAAAAACGAAAATCACTTGCAACTAGTTTTTGTCACGCTGAATCCGAATATATTACAATTTTTGTCATTTTAGTCCGTAATTAGGCGTATACTCGATTATGAGTGGTTTGGCCCAGCAGTAGCAGCCGATGCCGGGCCAGACCACTCATAATCGAGTATACGCCTAATTACGGACTAAAATGACAATACGTGTAATACATTTGGATTCAGCGTGACAAAAACTAGTTGCAAGTGATTTTTGTTTTTAAAATTTCATCCGATTTTAAGAGAAATCTGGAAATATAGCGAGCGGGAGTGGTGGGGGGTGCGGCGTTACCAGATCGTGCGCTCCAATCGGCGCAGAAGGTCTATACACGCACATCTGATCCAAATTATTCTCTCAATTACATGATTAAATAGGATTTTTAGTAAATTATTGTGAATGATTTCGATTTATTCCAAATTATTGGAAATTCACTTGCAACTGCGCAAAAAAATCACAATCATTTCAATCATTTTTTTTTAACTTTTCAGAAACAAATGTTGCTCTGCAATTGAAAGGGTGGCGTGAAAACATGGAAAATTTTTGCGGCAGTAAACCTCCCGAAGGAGGTTGCGGTTCCCGCCAGGCACAGGGCTTTTACCCCCTGTGGCAGCCAACTGCTTCGGTGTTCCATGGGAACCGGCGCTTTGCTGACTGCGATCCTATCGCGCAATTCGACAGATTTGATCCCCGTACCACCATTGGCCTACTCCTAGTGGTACGAGCGGTGTCAAGAGCGTTAGACTTCCTGATCCCAGTTTCAGAGGCCTTACCTCAGAGGGGTACGCGGGATTCGAACCCACAACCCCGAGTGCCGACACGTAGCCAGAACAGGAAGCGACCCAACGCCCAGAGCCACCGAGCCAACGGCGGTGAAACGTGTTTAACTTCTATTTGACCTGCCATCCAGCTGCGGCCAAAGGGAATGTCAAGCGCGAAAAACACTTTCCTAAGTGGGAGTAGAACTTCGGACCACTCGGTTCGATGATGCGCGCTCTACCAACTGAGCCACGACGCTACGATGACTGTACAGTGCGACGGGTTCGAGTCGTATTTGCCGTATCCTGCAGCCTCCAGCCAGGAGGACAGGGCAAATACAACTCGAACCCGTCAAACTGTACAGTCATCGTGGCGTCGTGGCTCAGTTGGTAGAGCGCGCAACACCGAACCGAGTGGTCCCAAGTTCGACTCCCACTTGGGAAAGTGTTTTTCGCGCTTGATATTCCCTTTGGCCGCAGCTCGATGGCAGGACAAATAGAAGTTAAACACGTCTCACCGCCGTTGGCTCGGTGGCTCTGGGCGTTGGGTCGCTTCCCGTTCTGGCTACGTGTCGGCACTCGGGGTTGTGGGTTCGAATCCCGCGTACCCCTCTGAGGTAAGGCCTCTGAAACTGGGATCAGGAAGTCTAACGCCCTTGACACCGCTCGTACCTCTAGGGGTAGGCCAATGGTGGTACGGGGATCAAATCTGTCGAATTGCGCGATAGGATCGCAGTCAGCAAAGCGCCGGTTCCCATGGAACACCGAAGCAGTTGGCTGCCACAGGGGGTAAAAGCCCTGTGCCTGGCGGGAACCGCAACCTCCTTCGGGAGGTTTACTGCCGCAAAAATTTTCCATGTTTTCACGCCACCCTTTCAATTGCAGAGCAAAATTTGTTTCTGAAAAGTTAAAAAAATGATTGAAATGATTGTGATTTTTTTGCGCAGTTGCAAGTGAATTTCCAATAATTTGGAATAAATCGAAATCATTCACAATAATTTACTAAAAATCCTATTTAATCATGTAATTGAGAGAATAATTTGGATCAGATGTGCGTGTATTTTCTGGGGCATCCCCGAATTTAAAACGAATTCAAGTAAGTTCACAAAAAGATCCCAATAATTTCAAAAAAATCTTTGCAATAAATTCAAAAAATTCAAAGCTAATTCAAAACGAATTCAATTCAATGTAGACAAATTCAATTCAAATTCAAGCAATTTGTACACCGAATTCAGAGTTGTTTACCCCTCGTTGCAGCCCCTCTGGCACGATTCAGCGGCGGAAGCGGTGTCACAGCAGCAGTTTTTATTTTTTTCCTCTCTTGTCAGAGTCCGAATTTTGCGTGCCACCCACGCCGGGAGCGCACAACGCATCACCGGACTGGACCGGAAGCGCGCGCGATCGTGAGCGCCGATAAGAGATCCGATCATCTTCGCTCCGGGTATTGGTACGAACTGATATCAGCGCGATATCGGCGGGCTGATTAGTAAGCAGGCCCATAGGGCCCCACCGGAACCGTATTGATAGGTGTTTTAGAGGACACCGTACCCTTACCTCTCCAGCCTGACTCGCAACAGTGTTACGTCTCTCTGAGTCACCCGCTCGAGCACCTGTGCCTCTTTCCTTCCCCCTTTCTATCTACTTTCCCGGAGAGGGTAAGAAGTGCACCAGTCCAGTCCCCGCTCGGTCCTCAGAACGCATACGCTATTCGGCGAAGGTGACCTGCAAACGGTGCGGTCAGCTTCTGGATCAGAGATTGAATTAATTTATGAAGGATGCTGTACGAGCTCGGTTAGCGTAGTGTCTGCTGTGACAAAGGGTAGCACTGCAGCTGACAAAACGAGACGGCGGCGTGCCTTTGAGAGGATTATGAAATAATGCGACATTGACACGTCTCGTCAAACCTATCCCCCTCTCCCCTTGCCTTCTGTGTTTTATCAAAAAGTCAGCTGGCGACAATTAAAGTAACTACTTTCCCGTGAACCGGATAAAGGAAGGTGGGCAGATCGCAGGTCGGGCCCAGGCGGGGCAGGGCAGGGCAGGCCGGTGTGGCGTAGCGTGGCGAGGCGGGGCGTGGCGTGGCGGGGCCCCTGCCCGCCTGGGTCCTCTGGGCGGGGCGGGGCGGGGCCGGGCAGGGCGGGGTCGGACGCGCCGGAGCCGGGGGGCCTGACTTCCCGGTAGGAGACAGGTCGATGACTGCGCCGCCCCTCGCTCTGAGCGGCCAATAAGGGTTGCGTCCCCGCCCCGCCCGCCCCCGCCCCCCCGCCCCGCCCCCCGCCCCGCCCCCCGCCCCGCCCGGCCCACCTGCCGTGCGCCTGCGGATTACTTTGCGAACGAGAAGTCAGCCACAAACAACATACGCTACGCTATATACTAGAGACCTGCAACGAGTGAGCTAAGCGAGCTAGCGTGTGCCCGCCGGGACTACGAGCTGCATTGCTCGTGCCGTTACTCGTAGCGGAAACGCCCGATCGGCGAGAGCCGAACTCTGCCCGAACTGTTGCGGGAGAGCAGCTCAGAGAGCTCGCGAGCAAAATAGCTCACGAGCGAGCTCTGGCTCTGCTGGCGGCTCTCGGGTCCAGGAGGCTGCGTAGAGTAGGCAAACCACCGCACCGCGCGAGCTATCTTGCTCGCAACTCAATTCGCTCCTCCCAGCCACTGCACAGTTCGGCGCACGAGCTGCGTAGCTCGCTCTAGCTCGTCTAGCTCGCGAGCACCGGCCTCCCGATCAGAGCTCGCGAGGATTCGGCTACGAGCTAAACGAGCAACGTGCCGACGTGGACGGCGACAATGGTGCCGTAGCTCGCTTAGCTCACTCGTTGCAGGTCTCTACTATATACCTGGGCGGGCCGGGCAGCGTGCATCCTCCGCACGGCAGCCGGCTGGAGACACGCTGCTCTGCGCAGCGGCGGCGGCGCGTCGTGCGTTATTGGACGGCGAAAATAAGTCAAGATTTACAGCCGAGCCGTTACTAAAGACGACGAGGTGTCACGCGTCGTGACAGCTCCGAGTCACGCCGTTGACGTGAGGCGGCCGAACATTTCGGCACAAGCCTATGCTGGAGCCTGGACGGCATAGCAGGACACGTGCGTGTAGGGGCCAAGCAGGGGCCATTGCGCCTAACGCCCGCAGCGGGTAGGCAGACCCGCAGCATACCTCGCGGACGCTGCTGCTGGGTGCGAAGCGAGTGTACTTTTTTTCGCACCCCGTCCGTCTTCGTCATGCCAGTGGAGCCCGCGCGGCCGCCGCTGCTGTCGCAAAGGAGACCAATTTCCCGCGACCGCGCGGCGCCGCCGAGCCGGCCGCGGGCCTGGCAGTTATTTGTTGTATGCCCGGGCGATTTGCGTGCGAAAGATATGCGATGACAGGCGGCCGACTGCCTGCCTGCCTGTAGAACTGGACGGACAGACAAACCAGTGTGGCATTCATTTGGTTATAAAATTCGTGCGCGGCGCGAGTAAACTATTAGGGGAATGATGTAAGCGGCGCGGCGCGGGGCGCGGTTTGGCTCGGCGAGGATTCCGTGACGCGCGGGACGGCGCGGCGCGTTTAGTGCGCTCTGCTCGCTCTGCTCTTCGGTGCGTCCGAGCTCATGTCAGCCGTACCGGCGATAAAACATTCCACTCCGGTTGGGCTGTAGGCCGGTGGCGGTGGCGGTGCGGTGCGGTTCGCGCACGAGGCGGGCCGGGGCGGGGCGGGGCCGCCACACTGTCGTGCAACACGTCAGCTCGCTGACTGAGCTGCATGATGATGATGATGGTGATGACGATGTGTGCGTTTCACGTAGAAAATGTGATGTAACGTGTTAGACGCCTTAAAAAAATCGTATTAGGTGGAGGACGCGCGTCAGCTTTGATCTCAGTCCACACGCTGATAATACCTAAAATATTGACTTAACTTTACAAATATTGCTGGTTTTGGTATAAAATCATAAATATTAAATACTGAATATTTATTCAATGATTGCGTCGATGGATGCAATTTGTTCAAAAATCCCCTGTAATGTTTAATATTCCTCCGTGAACTGTGACCACAGCTCCTTAGATACGCGCAATATCAAAATTTAACACTGACTGACAGCAACGCCATTTTTTTTACAAGGTAGACGCACGTTAAAACCGTGTGAAGCTGAGCTAAATGTGCGTCTACCTTGGCCTGCGGCGCGCTAAAATTAAAATATTTTCGCGATTTTGGTCCACCTCACATCCCACGCCTCACGCCTGCCGCTTCACTTCACGCCACCCCATCTTCCACACACTAACTGGCAATGTACTTTTTCGTACATGTGATATGTACGCATATAAACGTGCGGATTTATGTAAATAATCGTGCAGAATTATGTAAAATATTGTGCATAGATCTGCAGAATTTATTACATGTCGAAAAAATGCACAATAATTAACAGATTCATGTACAATATTTTACATAATTCTGCACGAATTTTTACATGAATCCGCACGTTTATATATATGCGTACATTTCACATGTACGAAAAAGTACATTGCCAGTTAGCGTGTAGGCGGTCTCCCCTTGCGCTTTCTGACAGGGCTGAGCATTTAAAGTTAAAGTTAAATTTCAATTTAAATTTAGCTCAGCCAATTACATCGAAGAATAGCGCGATGCCTACTGCTGTTCCTCTGGTCGTGAACCTTTTGCTGTGGTCATTGCATCACGCATTTGCAAACTACAGGCGCGAAGCTTCGTGCCGCGCGCCACGCCAGCCGGTCGCGCGGGGCCGGGGCCGGGCCGGGGCCGCGGCGGTCGGAGGAGGTGCCTAATCGCTGATAATTGTCTCGGCATTTGGCACTTGTCTACATCGCTACACTACAGCGCCACCGCGCCTGTCCCATCCTGTCCTGTCACGGCTGTTCGAGTTCTAATTAATGCCACGCCCGGTACTCCTTCCGCCGGCCGGGCTTGGGCCAGGCCGCGGCCTACGCGCCCCGGATCTTGACCCCGTCCCGTCCCATACTTCTACGCGCACCCTGCTGACGCGACGCCTCGGGTTAACGATCCGCTTGTGATCCGCCGCAATCACGCGAGCCGCGCAGAGTGACTGGTTCGTGGACACCACGCCTGAAAAAAATGCCATCCCTCCTCAACCCGGATAACAAAATGTTAGGCCAGGCCTTATAAGGCCACCTTCACTGGCCTCTGTCCTCCGCGGTCTTTTCGAACGTCTGGGACAGTGTCAGCTCAAGAGGCGTGGCCTCTGTCGCGGCTGGGAGGGGTGGGCCAGCAGCGGGCGGGGCGCTTGGAGGGTTTCACCCCCTGGCGCCCGGCCCAGGCCGGCCACGCCATTGGGTGGCGTCTGGGCGCTTGAGGGGCTTGTGTACACTCCCTCGCACGAAGACATGCTTAAGCCCGTTAAGGTCTTACACAAATCCAACCAAAAGAATGACATTAGTGAGGTGGATGAAACCCGCGTAATCGTGCCGTGCACCCCTTCCTCCCTGCCCCACCCCTCCGCTTCCCGTGAGGGCGCGGGGGAGGGGGTGTGTCGGTGCCCAGTCGTTGTGAACGCAGGGGCCGGGCCGGGCGTCGTCTGCTGGCGGACTGCGCATGCGCCGCGCTCGTCCTGGGCGACAGGTCTTTCGGCACCTCGAGATGGAGGGGCGGGAGTGGGGGCGTGGTGGGGTGGTGCGCGGCGGAGCGGGGCCCGGGGCGGGGCGTGGAGGGGGTGAGCGGGCCGGGCGGACGGCCGCGGGGCCGGCAGGCGGACAGACTTCTCATGCGGCAGCAAGCAGCCGACATCCAGCCTTGTGTGTCGGTGCTCAGTCACTCGGCTAACAGCCGTCCGAGAAGGCAGTCGAGCTCCCTCTGCGCTCCGCCCCGCACCTGAGCCCTCACGACTCGTCTCGTCTCACGATCGACTTACACGTCTCCTGACTACCTCAGCTGGGACCGCACCGCGTGTCGTCCTCGCTCTCGAAAAAAAGACTTCCTCGTGTTTTCTGAGTGCTTCTCCGTCTCCGTACACTCCGCCGCCATGGACCCCCAGACCCTGGACCCTACCGGCCTCTACAAGCAGTGAGAGCGACCCGTCCGCTCCGCGCCCGCCGCCGTGCCACCGCCCTGGACGCGCTCCCGGACACCCCGCAGAACAACTTGCTCTCCACGCTGCTCTCCAAGCCCGGCGCCATGTCTCCCCCTCAGCTGGACCCCACCGGCCTGTACTGACGCCCCCGAGGACTCGGCCGGAGCACGACCGGACCCTGTGATCGCCAACGCCTCCAAGATGTCCTGCATCCTGGCCGCCCTGCTCAGCGCGGAGGAGCTCATCTCCCGCAAACACCACCGCAGGTAAGACTCGGGTTGCTCAGTTCGCGTTCAACGCCCGTGTTCGGTCCGTGTTCAACAGTCGGGACAAAGCGCTCGGCGCGGGGAGCGGGTGGAGCGCGGCCCAGCCCAGCCCGGCTCGCAGGATCAGCTGCTCGGGACGGGCGTGGCGGGGCGTGGCGGAGCGGCGCGGGGTGGGGCGGGGTGGGGCGGGGCGGGGCGGGGCCGTATGGTTCAGTGTCCTCGCCGCGCGCAGGCCGGCCCGGCCGGCAGCGCTCGCTCTCTCCTTCTCTCTCGCTCCCCCCTCTCCCGCGCCGCTCCTGCTCTCCCCCGTGAGTGTGAGTGATTGTTCTTTTCGTCCTGGCGGTGTGTCCTGCCTCAGACTGATGCTTGGGGCGTGTCGCGTCGAGTGTCCTGGCTCCTACAAGTCCGTCTAGCCGCAGGCTGGGCTCGCAGACCACGGCCGCCGGCCCCGGCCGCAGCCCGGCCTGATCAGCTGTTTGGAACAGGCGGTGGGGGCGGGGAGTGCGCTGGGGAGGCCGCCCCGCCCAGCCCCGCCTCGCCTGCCCCTCCTCTCCTCTCCGCCCCGCCCCGCCCGGCCCTAGGACATTATCCCTCCTATCCCACCCGGGCGAGTTGCGCTTAGCGCCCGTCCAGTCACTGGCGGAGCGCATGTCCATGTCCGGCACTTTCTCTACTCTTTCGCGTTCCACCCCTCACGTCCTCCGTCTCTCTTTCTCTCGCCGATCCGTGCTTTGGTTTGTTTATGTCAAGCGCCCCCGCGCTGCCCCGCCCCGCCCCCGCGCCACACTGAGTGCTGCGACCGGCGACCGGTCGGGTCGCACCGGCGCGGCGGTAGACGCAACACGACGTGCGTTTCAAGGCGGGGCGGGGAGCAGAGCAGGGCGGAAGGGGTCAGCGCTGGTCAGCGCACTGTCTTGCCCTCCGGACCACTTCGTCACTCATTCGGCGAGCTAAGGGGAGAGCGAGAGAGAGAGAAAGAGAGGGAGAGAGCGAGAAAGGCCGGGGAAGGATACGGGATGAAGAGAGAGAAGAAGAGGGAAGGTAAAGGAGAGCGAGTGAGAGGTTCGTGACGTACAACCAGCGCGCGTATTAATGGCATGATTGCCTCGTTATGTGTCATCACGCGTTTTCCCATGACTTGGCCAAAGAACAGAGAGGAACAATGTAGAGGAAACTGGGGCTGAGCTGTCGGTCGCGCGAGGGGCGAGGGGGCTGCGGGAAGGGATAGCAGGGGGGGGGGAAGGGGGGAGAGTCCATGTAAGGTAGGGTCGATGCCGCCGAAGTTCATCAACCTAATTCGTGAAACAGATAATTCGGACGTCGACGTTGGCTGGGTAGGCGCGGCAGCTCACGCGAGTGACTCGCTCTGTCTCTCTCACTCCACCGGCGTGCGCGCGGGACGGCGATAACCCCTTTTGGTAGTGCGCGGGGATGCGGCACGTGTGCGGAGTGGAGTGGCGAGAGGTGGTCGCCCGCATGGCAGCGGCGCGGCGGGGCGGGGCGGGGCGGGGCGCGAGTCTCACATCCTGCGGAATAGGCTGTCATTACGCTTAATTTCGGCAGCCGATTGGGCTGTCATCGCTGGGCCGGGGCGCCGCGTGGACTGCGGAGGGAAGGACACTAACAAAAAAAAAAAAAAAAAAAAAAAAAAAAAAAACATTCGCGAAAATTATGTGCGGTATCGAGCGGCAACCGGCGTGCTTGTCAACAGTAACAGCCCTGCGCCTCCTGCACCGCGGCATATAGTGCCTCGTGTCCCACCCAACCACCTGGCCCGGCCCCGCCCGGCCCCGCCCGGCCCACCAACCACCCACGCTCCCATCAGGGCCCACGGCCCAGGGCCCAGGCCAGTGACCCCGGCCCGGCCCCGCGCGGCCCCGCGCTGCAGGAGGAGATCCACGTCCACGTCCGTACCGTGGCCAGGAGGGTGGGGTTCCACCGTGTGAGAGTGAGTGAATCCTACGTCACGTTGAGCACGGCAGGGGCGGGGCGGGGTGGGGCGCGGCCGGGCGTGGCGATGAGTCCCTCAGGAATTCGGGCGTTCAATTGTCGGCTGCTCGGGTGCCCCGTGCGCCCCGTGGGTCCCAGCTCCCTCCGCGCGTTGCGCTGTGCCCCGGGCTGTGCCCCGGCCCCGGCGCGGCCAGGACGGGCTCGGCACGGCCCGGCACCAGGCGGACGCAAGGAGGGCCAACGCTCAAACACCAAATATCGCCGCCTTCGCGTCACATCACAATCCCGTGGAGAGAGAGAGAGAGAGAGAGAGAGAGAGAGAGAGAGAGAGAGAGAGAGAGAGAGAGAGAGAGAGAGAGAAACGCGGGCTAGGGCGTGGGCGTCAGGCACTAGAGACACCCCCGCTCAGAGCAGCAGCGGCCTCTCTCGGGACGGGACTGGTCCGCAGTCGCAGTTGGCTCTCGTATTTGAGGGACACATTGGCGCCTGGGCGGGGCATGGCGGGGCGAGCCTCGTGTTTGGCAGCCATGGCCGGGCACCGCGGTGTGCACCGGCCCGCCCTGCACACCGGCCCGTCCTGCAAGGCCCTGCCCTGCCACGCCCCGCTCTGCCCGGCCCGGCCCGGCACGGCCTGCTGGGACGTTGCTCCGTTGTTACATTGCTCCGCAGCGTTATATGAGGGCGATGGCCTCTTTCTCTCTCTCTCTCTCTCCCCTTTCTGGTTTTGTGCGGTCAGCGGGAGGAGGAAGGAAGGATGAAGACGAGGAGAAAGGAAGAGGAAAGAGAGGGAACAGGGAGAGAAATGGGCGGGAGGGAGAGAGAGGCGGGGGGCGGGGGACGCGAGCTGCCGGGCGGGGCGGGCGAGAGGGAAGGCCAGGACGGGTCGTAGCTCTGCAGAACGAGGCGTCGCGAAAAAATTTTGGCGCAGGCGAGCAGGCGGCGGTCTCAGCCAAGCCCAGTCAGTTTGTTTACCAACACGCGCAGCGTGGCAGTAAGGGTGGGGTGGGGCGGGGCGTGGCCGGGCGGCCGGGCCGGGCGGCGGAGGGCCACAGCCGCAGCCGCCACAGCGAACTGATGACAATGGGTCGTGAGGATGAGGAACGCCTTTGCCTTTCCCCGCGCCTTCAGAGTTATGTAAGCAGAGCTCACCTCTGAACGCGCGGCGTGGCGGAGAGTAGCTGGGTGGGGCGTGGCGGGGCGAGCAGGAGGCAGGTCGCACAGTCAGGGCCAGGGCTTTGCTCCTGGTCAGCTAAGTATATGAACCAAGTTCATATTCACGTGGCCCCGCCCGGCCCCGCCCCGCGGGCCCACCTCGGGAGAGGTGGGCCAACCGTGGGGGCCCAGGCCCAGGGCTCTACCCCGGCCGGTCAACGACCCCGCGCCACGCCCCGCCACGCCCCGCCACTCGCAAGGCGCGGCCAGGAGGCCCGGGCCCAGGCTGAGCCCCCCCCCCCCTCCCTTCCCCGGCACGCCACGGCCAGGCCCGGCTCGCCAGGGCCTAACTTTTGGGTCTATCTATGAGAATGTTGGCCCAGGACCGCCTGGACGGGACGTACCTCGGCGCGCCTCTCCGCGCCTCGCCGCCACGCTGCCCGCCCCGCCTCGCCCCGCCTCGCCCCGCCCCGCCCCGCCCCGCCCGGCTAGCTCTCGTTTTCTTGCCTAGCTCCAGCCGGCTCAACGGCCGGCCCGGGCGGGGCTCCTCTCCCTCTCTCTTCTCGCCGCGAGCCCCGCCCCGCCCCGCCCCGCCCCGCCCCGCCCCGGGCACCATTATATTTCCTGCTTCCCTCATGCGACTCGTGCACGACAGCCGAGTGGCGTTGCTGATTCGAGATTGGTTCTCTTTTGATAAGAAACGTGTGCTGGGTGTGAGAGTAGCTCACCGTCTGGGAGAGCGAGAGAGTGCGGTAGAGGTAGGGACAGAGAGAGAGAGAGAGAGAGAGAGAGAGAGAGAGAGAGAGAGAGAGAGAGAGAGAGAGAGAGAGAGAGAGAGAGGCACGAGCGGATGTGCGCGCGCGCGAGGGTTGGTTCATCCCCTGGGGCGAGTGCGTCACGGCGGGGCCCTCGCCGCCGGCCGTCGCTTGCGTGAATCCAGACGAGAGACAACATTTTCGCGGCAGAGAGAGGAGAGAGAGAAAGAGAGAGACGGAGAGAGAGAGAGTGTCTCGCGGGGCGGCTCACGTGTGAGTGTTCGAGTGGGTACAGTACAGGCCCCACCACCACCCCGACTGCATAATTAGTCGCGCCCCGGCCGAACGGCCTTGCCGTGGGCGCATTACACTTTTCCATCAGGAAATGCGACGAGTGCGCGCGGTGGGGCTGCGGGCACGGTCCATTCCGCGGCGGGGCGGGGCGGGGCGGGGCGGGGCGGGGCGGGGCGGGGCGGGGCGCCTAATGGCGAGTCGCGTGCGCTTTGTGCCTCCCCACCCCGCACCGCCCGTGTCCATTGATTGACCGCGTCATTGCGCAATGACATAAGTGTTATCGGCTGACCCTCTGGCCCGCGGGTGACAGTTCGGCCCGCCAGGCCCCGCCACGCCCCGCGACGCGACGCGCAGCCTTGGCGGCGGCCGCGGCCGCGGCGTGGACTCGTAACGCCATACGCGCCGCGCGTGGCCCCGGTGGCCCGCACAGGCTCCGCCGCACGCTGGCCGTGGGCGCGGACCGCGGAGCGGAGCATCGGCCGCCACGGCGCGCCATCGGAGCGTGTGCATCTGGAACTGGAACGGAGGCTCCAGGGCCACTCCCCGTGAGCTTCTGGAGTTGCTCCTGGAGAAGCTCCAAAGCACTCCTTGTAGCAGCTCCCATGCGCTTCTTCGAGAAGATACGGGATACAGCATGGAGAAGCTCGAAGGTTCTCTCTGGAGAAGCTGCTGAAACGTTCTCCCAGCGGAAGCTCGAACGATCTCCCTGGAGAAGCTTTAAGCTCTCTGGAGAAACTCCGAGGTACTTTCTGGAGAAGCTCGGGCAACATGTTGAGAAGCCTAGGTGCGGACGTTGCAGCCGTCACGTACGGCCGCAGGGTGCCCCGTGGGGCCCCGGCACGGTGTTCCACCACACGTTGCCGACAGCGGCTGCTGGCACGTCGCTGAGACGCAAAGAGGACAAACATTTGGCGCACTTGGGTGTCGATATATTTCCTTCATCCAATTCAAATGGCTCGCGGCTGCGCGGCCGGTGGCGGGCGGCGCTCTGCCGAGAGCCCGCGAGCAGCAGGGCCGCCGGGCCAGGGCGAGTTGGTTGTGGTCACCACACCTCACCTCAGGGTGCGGGGCGGGGCGGGGCGGGGCCTCCTAGTACAGAGCGGATCTACAAGTCATAGGCCAGTGGCTCGCGCCAAGGCTGCATGCAGATATCATGTCGGTTCGGCCCCGGCCACATCACGCCCGCTACAATTTTTTTTTTCTCTTCTTCTTTTTCGGGCGCGAGGTGTGCGGTGGTGTGGTGGTTCTCCGCGTCACGCCACACCGCCTCGCCACCAGCGCGCACCGCCGCCGCCACGCCCCGGATGGCCTTGTTCTGATCAGAATGCGGCCAGATGAGGGTCAGTGGAGGGCCAGACCGGACCGGGCCGGGCCGGGCCGAGCGGCGGGGGGCTCCGGGCTCCGCGCGCGCGCACACACATACCGTGACGTCAGAGGCCAAAATCCGTCTGAAATGCACAACCCGAATGTGCATGGTGCGGCGCGGGGAGGAGGATACCGCGGGGAGGAGGAGCCTGCCCGGCCCGGCCCGGGGCCCGGGGCCCTGGGCGCGCCATGGGCTAGTAGCCGCCGTCTGAGGCCCGTCTGGCCTGCCTCGCCGCGCCGCGCCGCGCCGGGGGGGCGCCGTATGCTGCCCGCTCATTTCTCTCCCCGTTACGCGACCCACTTGGACCCAAATGAGTGGAATGGAGGCAGTAGTTTCGTCAGCGCCCCGACCCGCCCGGCCCGGCCTCAGGAGCCGGAGCCTGTGTGTGTGAGTCACGGCGGCCCCGGCCCCGGTCCAGCTCCTCGAGCCGACTGGAGCGCAGCGGGTCTATCCGGCCACAACCTAAGCCCCCTTGTCCGAGACTTGCAGTTCTCCAAACGTGTCCCTCTCCTCCTTAACGTCTCTTCAGTAGAAAAATTAAAAGAAACAGTTCAGCAAAAAGAAAGGCAAAATCCTAAACATAATAGTGCCTCTCTCCATTCATTCCGCTGACATGGTCTGCTTCGCGCGCGAATGTCGCAGCGGCACGGTGGAGCATCGGGGCCAGGCTGGGCCAGGGGAGAAAGTATGTCAAGAAATCAACAGCGCGGCAAAAGGCAGAAGACAAGACCTCCTGTGTCCCCTCCCCCTCCCCCATCTCCACCCCCATCCGAGTCTCCTAGACGCAGCGTGTCATTTTTTTAGCCGTTTCTTTTTTGCGAATGAATGCAATGTCCTGTGACTTGTTTACTGCCTTGTCGCAAGTGCCGCCCCGATATTTTTGGCAAACTCGGGAGAGCTGTTTCGCCGATGAGCTGCAGTGTGTTTTATTGGTTCCCACTCGCCGGGTCCGGTCGGGTCTGTCGCTACTTGACCCTCGCAATTGTTTCTTTAATGCAGCCGGTTGGCCTTTTTTATGAGGGGGTGGCCTGCCGACACCGCCGCGCCGGACCATGCTATCTTTTTTTACCCAAACTTTTTTTCTCCCTCTCCAGTCATTGAGTTTTTGCAAAGCCAGTGTGCAGGAATACATTTAAAAAAAGATACCAAGGTTTTGCATGCACCTCCCAAAGACCCGCCCCAGCCCCCAGCCCCCAGCCCCCAGCCCCGCCCCGCCAGCCACCCAGCCACCCGCCAGCTTCGTGAAAGTCTAGCAGTCTCCTCCTTCTTTGCTAAAAGAGAGAAAAAAAATGTATATAATGCGAAAGAAAAGGAAGCAGAAAAAAAGGCAGAGAATGCAGATAGCGCAATAAATGAGAGGAAACCGTCCTGGTCAGTGAGATTCGGGGCCTTTTATCTTTACTTCGTGAAACGCCGTTGCACAAGGCGGAGTGCGTGAGCGCGCACCGCTCTCCTCCGCTCCGTGGAGCTGACCGTGGCCACGTTGGTCGTGGACGTGCCGTCGTTTGTCTCAGACTCCCCTCTCCTCCCCCTTCCCCCGGACCCTCCTCCTCCTCTATGGCTCCTCATGGTATGGAGGTCAGGAAGTCAGTCAGCTCCTGGTGTGGTCGTCGACCCTGTTCCCTAACGGGCCTCATTGGCCCAGTGGGTGCCCTGCCCCCCCCCCTTTTCCCCCAATGTCACAGTCCCGTTAGGATGGCGTGGCGGTGTGTGCGTGAGTGTCTGTGAGTATGTGTGTGAGTGTGTTAGTGAGTGTTGCGTTTGTGTTGTGGTGACCAGAGGGAATGGACTCGGGGCCGGGCCGGGCCGGGTCGTCCCTACCTGTGCTGCCCAGCGGGCCCCTCTGCCCGGCCCCCGGCCAGGGGGTGCGCGGCGCGGCGCGGTACAGGCAGAGCCCCCCTTGGCATTGTGTTTGGGGCCCCACTTTTTTGTCACGCCCTTTTAGCTGTTGCGTAAGGTTTTGGCCCATTGCGGGAGAATGCGGGGGAGAGGCGGGGCGGGGCGGGGCGGGGCGAGGGGGGACCACGTGCTGCTCGGGGAGTGCTGCTGCTGCTCGCGCAAACAAAAGGGGCCTACTGGGGCCCCGCCCCGCCCCGCCAGGCCGTGCTGTACAAAGCGGCGCGGCGCGCTGCTCTGGTTCATGAGCCCCACTACACTCCCCAGCAGCGGGGCCGGCCGGCACGTGATGAATGCGCCCTCATCGCCGTGACCCCTGTGCGCCCTTACCGCCACCTGCACGCACGGTGACCCTCGCCCTCGCCATTACCAGAGGGTGGCCGAGATTTATCTTCGAGGGCGGGGCGGGGCGGGGCCTTGCACAACGCAGCCCGTGGCTCCTCTCTGCCGGCCCCGGTGGTGGCGGCTCATCCGCCCCCGACCATTGCCACACGTAGGTAACCTTCGACCACGCCACGCCTCGCCTCGCCGCTCGCTCCGCCGCGACCTACGCCAATGTGGAGCGCGGTGAGAGTGCTGGGCGCCCCGGCCGGCGCCACCCAGAGCGCTTCACGTCGAGTTGAGCCGCCGCTCTATGACGGCGCTGACCGGCGCGCGCTACGCGCTAGCCCGGCCCAGCCCGCTTGCTGTGTCGGGGCGTCGCTTCCCCTTCCGTGTTGGTAATGATCGTCAAGCTCTTATGGACAGTAGCGACAGCAGCGGCAGCAGCAGCAGCACGAAAAGCTCTCATAGTGTTGCTGCTGCTGCTGCAGCGGCTGCTTGGCGCCGGCCGGTGGGGCCGGTGCGGCCGGTGCATGGCGCGCGCTGGCACCCGGAACAGCAGCGCGCCGCTGCACTCTGCACTTGGACGCGTTCAAGGTCCCCGCCGAAGTGCCCCCCCGCCCCTCGCCGCCCCGTGCCGCGCGCGCGCGCCCCGAGCTGTTCCGCTGGGCTGCGCGGCTCATCCTCGACACGAGGAGGGTTCGCCCCGCCCCGCCCCGGTGTGTGGACAAGACAGCTGCAGGGCTTACGCCACGGAGCGTTTCTTTCGCACATCCTCGCTGCTAGGCCCCGCCCGGCTTGCGGCGGCCACTTCAACAACTAAAGTCTCCATTTATTTTATTTTTTTTATATTTTTTGTGGTGACGGTTGTTGCTGCTGGCCGGCAGCCGCAGTGCAGCCGCAGTGCAGCAGCGGGCGTGTTGCGGAGCGGAGCGGAGCGGCTGGCTGGAGGAGCACAATCGGTCTCTTGCGAGATGCCCGGCCCCGCCCCGCCCCGGCGCTGAGGTGACGAGCCTGTCGAACTCGCGGTGCGGCGGGGTGGGGTGGGGCGGGGTGGGGTGGGGCGGCAGCCTCCTAGGGGCGCGCAGGAGGCTCCGCGCAGCGCGCGTGGCGTGCCTCTTGCGAAGGCGTGGCGCCGCTCCACTCCGCGCTGCCCACCACCACGCCCCGCCACGCCCCTGGAGGGAATCTCCCCCACCCTCACCCGCTCCACCGCTTGACTTTTTCCTCGTCTCTTTCGCAAATGAATTCGCAAGATCATCAAGGTCGTTGTAGACGAATAAGCGGGAGCCGGCGGCTGATATGTAACTCGCGGCCGACAGAGAACGAGTGGGAGACGGAGGGGAGAGAAAAAGAGACGGAGAGATGAAATGGCCGTTATTACAAAATATCACGTGACGTGAACTCGACACCGTGCGGCCTTGCCGAGGCAAGGCACAGCTTATGCAATCCGCTCGCCAAATTCCTATGCTAATTATTTTGCGGGCAATTTTCAGCGCGATTAGGCGCAGCAGGGTCGCCAAGTGCTAACGAACCTCGTTCTTCTGTTTCCAGGACAGTGCCTGCAGTGCCTGCGAACGCCCCTGAGGACTTCCACCGCCCCAGGACCGCGATGCCCCGGCCTTTGCCGCTGGCCGCCCGCCGGCCGCTCAGACGACGCTCGTGTGACAAGAGGCACCACCTTCTCCGCTCCCCTCCTTTCCCCAGGAATTGTAAGAATCTGACAACTTTTTAGGTTGCGATGTCGGAAAATTGTATGCCCAGCCTGTGGACTTGCTGTTAACACTCTCCGTTTCTTTTCTTGATTTGCAGATGGCCTGATTGGAAGGAGGCCCAGATGGCATCGCCCTTCTCTTCATTAGTCGTCACCCGCTGCGAAGCCTATCATTATCTTATTTTCGTCAAGAACCAAAAAGAAATCCCAACTAAAAACACTATATATTAGAAAAGTAGTCCCTCCCGACCATCAAACGTCGTCGTTGTTGTTCGCCTTTATTATTTCATCATCTCCAGCATAGTGTTCATCATTTTCATTGTCATGTTCACCATCATCGTGGTGCGAGGTCACTGGGTCCGATGTGACGACATCGGGGCGGCGGGCGAAAGACTTGACAGACCCTGACGAAGAGGCGGCGTTCCCGACTGAACTTCAAGTAGAGCCAATATTATTTATTTCCACAACCCTTATTACAGGCTGTTAGACACTGTATAAAAGAGATTGATCGTGCGCACCAAGAGCGAGCGCACAAGCGACACTGTACACTTTCTACTTTATAGAGCCAGTGTACAGTCCCTGCTCAGTCGGGAACGCTGCCTCTGTTTGACGTTTCCTGGTTAAATCCAACAAACGCAATTGCTAATCCAGAAGGTGGTGGCGACGCCCAAGGTTGGTAGACCTTGTGTGGCTGCGTTCGAAAACAGCTTTTCGCCTTTTTTTCCCCCTCTTGCCTGTCCCAGTTGCGGATGGGCGCGATGGTGGCGGACCTGTTTTCGGACGTGGCCGCGTGAGGTAGTGCGCCACTTGACCCAGTGAGAGACTGACTCGTCCTGGTTTGCCCGCCGGTCTTTAAAAAAAAATCATATCACTGCCTAACTAAGGGTGCCTCCTAGGGCGCACTGCCACTTTGACTCCGTCGTGCCTTCACTGCCGAGTTCCATTCATAGGGCATGGTGTGTTCATCGCGTAAGACTGCTACACCAAGGGTGTAAAACATTTTACTCCAAAGGACTTTGGTAAACTTTGTTGTATATTTTTGTTAACTTATTTATTACTTCGTTTCAAAGTATTTTGAGGCTGTCAGCTAAGATTGAAGCTGGCATTTGAAATTGCTTAATTCTATGTGCTATTTTAGTTAATTATCTGGTTATTTTCACTTCTGAGGCAGTGATTGTAGTTGTACGTTGGTTTGTAACGCTCAATATCTGGTGGTTTTAACAACAATTTAGGTGCTGGGCTGTCAGAGCTGTGGTCTTGTACCTTGACTGCGGTAGCTTACAACTTTCTGTATAGCTATGAAAAATATGTCATCTTAGACTTGCATTGTTTTGTCGACATGCATAGGCTTCTGTGATATCGTCCCATTGGAGATAAGAATCATTTCATATCGACATTACGTGGAATTTGTTGAAAATGTAATTCCTAGTCGCGCTCTGTACTCATATCGAAATGTAGGCCACCATAATTTTGAACTCTCATAGTAATGTCATCAATCTTTAAAACGACTCCGCAAATCATATCATAAGCATTGTCGACACTCAATATAAGCCAATGCAAGGTAAATTATTACTTTATGTTGCCTCTCGTTAAAGATGTATTCTGCGACTTGAGACGAAAGACGCCATATTTTCTATTATGAGAGCAAGCGCTATAAGTTTTCCCTTTTACGGGGCCTTTTTAATTTATATCATGTAAAATTTTTGTACAATCAAAACAAATTAAATGATTCATTTTTTATGAAACCATCATTTTCATGTATCTTGCCCCCTCCTCCCTAATGACACTGAAAGCGAAACACACGCAGACAACGGACAAATGTATAAATTATTTTTAAAAAGCCTCCTTGGTGAGGCTGGGAGGGGAGGAGCGTGGCGCCGAGAGGTGCAAAGACGCACTGCGACCGGAAGAGGTGGGCTGTTCTCTAGTCGGCCTAGGTGGGCGCGCAGAGCGCAGGCCCGGCCGCTGAGCCGCGCTCGGCTAACCTCATGCGCCGATCGTATCCAAGTGAATAAACGACACACCTGAAAATCAAACCAACGGGGGGAAAAAAAGAGGGGGGGGGGGGGCGGGAAACGTTTCGATGGACAACTTGCCCAGAGTGGCGGAGCGTAGTGGGAAACAAAACAAAGCAACATAACCTACCCATAGAACTGTTTTAAATCTTGATTTAGACTTGATTAAATCATAGCTGTATTTAGTAAGAGGTGTCTGTCATGCCTGCACATTCATTTGCATCACGTTAAATGACAATCCTTCCGTTTAAAGTGCATTATGTATAAAGCGCTGTCTGCTTTGCTTTGTTTCCACGCCACGCTCCGCCTCGCTGGGCAAGTTGTCCATTACAGCCGACAAGCTGCTCAAGCCGAGTAGCGAAGCACGCCGTTGCCATAGTCCAACAACTATTGCACTCCAAAGGCCCCGAATCAAACATATTTAACGCCGGCGTCACATCGTGTCGCAAATCTCTGTTTCCGCTTTGGTGTCGGGCGTGGAGTGGCGCGGCGTGACAAAGCATGGCGCGGCGTGGCGTCGCTTTGTGCTGGGGCCCGCGGGCTGCCGCCTGATTCAGAAGATCGTACTCGTACCTCCGTGTGTCCTTTTCGCACCATAACGACAGTGTTGTATAGAGAAAGGAAGGCAGGGCCCCATGAGTGCGACAAGGATGGAGAACGATCTTCGGAATGAGACGGCTGCTGACAGGCAGGCAGGCAGCGGGGAGAGAGAGGCGCGCCTAGCGGGGCAGGCCGCCCGCTCGGCCGGCGTGCGGAGCGGGACGGCGTTCCCCGCGCGCCAGGAGCCCTCGCCTCGCTCCACGCCCCCGCCCTCCTCCGCCTCCTCCTCGACCTTCCGCCGCACCGAGCCACCGCCGCCCGCCACGCGCCGACTCTCGCCGGGCCGGACTGCAGTCGACAGTTTGAACGAACCGTGCTTCTGCAAGGCTACGCGACACTCGACGATTTGCCTGCTGTGTCTTCGCCCCCTTCTGGGAAGAGAAAAAGGGGAGGGGGGCAAACCCTCTCTTTATCTCGATACTTTGACGTTTTGAAAGGAGCTATTATAGGCTATTACCTCCGGTGGCGGGCCGGGTCGGGGGGGCGGACGGCTGACCGGCCCTTCCTTGCCGTACTGCCGTGTGACCTACATCAACAATGAGCCAAAGGCCTGACGGGGTGCCGAGCCGAGCTAGCCGGGGAGCTGCCCACCGTTTGCGAAAACTGAGTCGTAAAACTTGTTTACTCACTGCTTTGCAAACGGTGGTAGGCGGTGACAGCAAGGAAGGGTTTGTCTCCGCCTCGCCACGCCGCGCCACGCCGCGCCACGCGCCGGAGCGGTGGGCTGGTCGGGGCAGGTGACGAGGGGGCAGCCGACGGTCTCCGCTGCGCATCAGGTGCCCTCGGGGGGGCTCTCCATGAGGCATCAGAGCGAGAGAGAGAGCGAACAGAGAGACAGGTCGCTGAATGCGGGCGAGAAGGACGGAGAACCCTTGCCCGCCCAGCCTCCGCTTTGTCAAAGAGTCAGTAGGCAGCTGATATGGCCGGCCTGGCCTGCCGCCGCCTCCTTCGCAAAAATAACGGGACCTGATGGATTGTTTCCTCATTGGGAGTGACTTTGTTACAGCAGGTTAACCCCCTTCCAAGGCCTGCTTCTCGGTAGCCATTTCATGCAACTGCGGGTGGATAGATTCGCATGCGAAGACTCGCCAAGGCCGGCCCGAGCCGGCCCCGCACTGAAGCGCAGATATTTTTTGAATATGCTTGCTGGTTTTATTTTTCTTTTCGAGGAAGGGGTAGGGTGAGTAATTTTGGTACAATACACTTTCCATGAGGAGGCAAACGCTGGCATTTTTATAAATTGAAAACGATTGCACGCGTGACTGAGCAGTCTGAGCAGAGGATAGTGATCATACACAGCAAAACCAACAGTCAACTTACTACACTGTTCCTAATGTGTACTTCAAAGCACGTATTAGGAAATGGATGCCTGCCATGGTATTCACTTGGAAGTGCATGCTTACTATGGCATGATGCTACGGAAAGTACACATCTGTACCTGCATACCATGGCAGGTATGCACTTCCTAGTGCATAAGGCCTACCTTGGCAGGAATGCATTCCCTAATGCGTGTATTTAAGTACACATTAGGAACAGTGTACTAGGTTGACTGTGGGGTTTGTAGTGTAGAAGGGCAGAGTACAACCGATGACTTTGAAGCAATTATTAAATAATCTGTTGTCAGGACGCATAATTGTAATGAATCCCACAAGCCCAGTTGATGAAAGATCAGTTGGCGGGTTCCAGTGCACGCTAACTGCATTTGAAGGTTTTTTGTGCAAAACTTCGCACAAAGTTAAACATACAATTCAATTCGCAGGAATTTGTGCAAAGAAATGTACTTTTTTGTGCATAGATTTGCATAAAAAGGTGCAAGTTTGTGCATAAATTTGTGCAAATAAAGCGTAGGTTTAACTTTGTGCAAATGAAAGCTACAAATCCAGTTAGTGTGTGATTGATATCGACAGCGCGCCAGGTATACCATAAAAATGTCCTAAAGCACAAACACGTGTGCGGACTAACACGGCCCAACTTTCTTCGATGCACGCCATGATGCGAAACACGTTCAACCACGGCCCGTAACGAAATATAACGGGTTTTTGCGGTCTCTAGCCGCGGCGGCGGCGGCGTTGCAAAACGGAATTATATCAGCTGCGCGAGGTTTGCTTGCATTGTGTCTGTCAGCGCGGCGTGCATCCCGAGCCGAGCAGAGCCGAGCGCCACCGCGAGCAGCCAGGCGTCTGCGGCGCCAGGGCGGGGCGGGGCGGGGCAGGATCGGGCGGGGCAGGGGAGGGAAGGGCGGGGCAGGGGAGGGAAGGGCGGGGCGGGGGCGGGGCAGGGCAGGGCAGGGAGGCGGGGGGCGCAGCGCTGAGAAGACGACTCGACTCGGACAGTCCTCCTGCAGATTACTGAGAAGTGGCGTTGCACATCCATTCCACAGAGCCTCGCGGTGCAGCGGCGCGGCTCGGCGCGAGTACACCGCTCCAGATGAGAGGCCTGACCAGTGTCATGTTCTGCTGTCAGAACGTGGCCTGCCCTGCCCTGCTCCCTCCAAGCGACCCTCCTCAGCCGATGCAGCGTCATGTAAACTAAAACCAATGATAAAACTAAAGTCTACCACACCTTATACGCCCTTCCTGAAGCGTACTACTACGCTTCAAGACAATTTTCCCCATGCATTTAGACAGGAGAGAACGAGCGCATAAGAAGCTCTTGTACGCTTGAATAAAGGCGTACGCACTTGCACGCTTCAGGAAAGGCACATACGACCACGCTAGTACTACACACTAAACCCTTATGCATTTTGTTGTGAATAAACATGCAGGATTTGAAACAACCATAAGTATGCACATTTTTATGCATAATTATGTACAAATTGTGCATAACTATGCACAAATTGTACATAGTTATTCATGAAATTGTGCATATTCTTATGGTTGCTTAAAATTCTGCATGTTCATGCACAATAAAATGCATAAGGATTTAGTGTGAAGTGATGTTCCAGTGCTTTTTTTTTTTAAGAAAGTCGATTTAAAAAAAGAAACAAATCGTGAAAAATTATTTTTTTGAGATATGGATATGAATGAGTGTTGTGCCATGCCAGCCCTAGGATATATTTTTTTTCCCGCTTGCTTACGCGAAACTCAGCGCGGTCTTGAGAGCGTGGAATGGAGGCCCGCAGACAATCAAACGCGAAAGTTTCGCAAAAGCAAGTACAGTAGCATCCGTGCAAGAACACACTGCAGGCAGGGCCGGGCGGTGCGTGCCGGGACCCGTGTGTCGCGTGCCCGCCCCCGCCCCGCCCCCGCCCCACCACCCCGCTGCTCGCCCCGCCCGGCTCGGGGATGCGTTTGTCGCGTAGCCAATTTGACTGGATTTACGATGTGTTTTTGCGAGGAAAAGCGCGTCAAAGGGTACAATGACTGGGCTGTGAGTCAGCCCTGGGCTCCCCAACCCTGCCGTCGCACCGCACCGGCCTTGGGCTCGAGGGGTTGGCGCACCGGGGCTGCGGGGGTCCATCAAGGACACGACTACTTTGCCATTTTCCGCAAAACGGGATGAAGCGAAAGAGACAAATAACAGTATTCGGCGCTAAAGAAGCGGCCAGCGGAAACACGCCCATTGCCGGTACCTGTGCCGCGCGTCCCGTTTTCGCTATTCACAAAAATCGTGGAGAACCGTCGCGAAGTTTCACCATGGATCTCAAAAAGTTTTTTTTCCCTTTTTTTTCCATTTCAAAGTGCTTGGCTTTCTTTCTCTCGAGGCGGCGTGCTGGGGGAGGAGCGGCGTGGGCGGGCGCGCGCCGAGCACGCGGGGCTGCAGCCGACTGATTCAGAAGATCGTACCGCCGTCCTTGTCGCACTCATGGCGGTGCCCCAAGTTGGGGGTGGCATGGCCCCATGAGTGCGAGAAGGACGGGGGTGCGAGAGCGATCTTCTGAATCGCTCGGCCTCGCAGGCCTGCAGCCGCCTGCAGCCGCCTGCAGCCGCCTGCAGCCGCCTGCAGCCGCCTGCAGCCGCCTGCAGCCTGCCCAGCCCGCCGGCCTGCAGAAGCCGCGTCGCAGCATTCGAGCAGGAAGGCATAAAGTCAGCAGGATTTTATGGCAACCTTCGTACCTTGACGCCTCTCTCGGCGCGCTTTGGCGAGCCTCGGCATTGTGGCGATCATGCGCAATGATAAATAATAAAAATGAGTGCAATGGGGAAGCAGGGCAGCAGCAGCGCTCGGCGGAGGGGCGGACCCATATCTGCAAGGCGCCGCTTCACCCCAACCCCGCACGGTAGTCCCGCCAGCCCTTTGCAGTTATTACGCTTTTTATGCAAATCAGTTGAGGGTGGGTGATGAGACAACAATTGTATTTCATCCTCTCGGTGGGTCCGGAACGCAGTCTGTTGCAATAAAAAGCAGGACGCAATTTTTTGTCCACGTTATTTCTAAAAAGAATTTTTGAAGGAAAGTACTTGCGTAGGGAAAGCCGGAGAAGATTCAATATTTTACGAAAGTCCATATTCGTCTCTTTTTGAAGCAATCTTAAAAAGCTATGATTAAAGCTCTGCACTGTAAACTAGTTGGCGTTCTTCTTCTTAAACGCAAAATATTTGGCGTTCTTCCTCTCAGATAACGCCAATATTTTGGTGTCATAAGACGCCAACCAGTTTAAAGTGTACTTACCCAAAATGATTTCAGGGGACCACAAAATTTCTTTGAAAAACTATAAGTAATAGGAAGTAAGTCCCATCACTTGATCAAAAAATAATAATAATTTAAAAAAAAACAACAACAACAAAAAAAACAAGACAGCTTACAAATGGATAAGGCGGGTCTAAAAAGGAAGTAACAAAATATATCTTTAAAAGAATCAATCTCCATACTATTCTGACTTTATGGTACTGGGTGTAAATCACTGCCATATAGATTGTACCCCGCGCGTCGTGCGAAACGCTTATTTTTTTATTTATTTTGTTCCTTTTACGTCCTCAAAGTCTTTTCTTCGCATATTGATCCGGGCGGTCGGGTCGGCCGCCGGGCCGAGCGTCTGGTGGTCTGGTGATGCAGTGATAGAGGTCCCCGTGGATCCCCCGTCCCGCCTCGCCCCGCTCGGCCCCGCTCCGGCCCGCCCCGCCCCGCCCCGAGCCCACCAGACACCGCGGAGCCTGGGCCCGCTGCTGGCGGCCTTGTGGTGTCGGGATAGGCGACAATGTTCAGCCGCGACTGTGGGACCAACTCAAATCGAATTCATTAATTTCGGGACCCAATTAAATGTCGCTAAACGGCGAGCGTGGAAAAGAGGTTTTGTAGAGGCGGGAAGTGCCCACCACCCGAGTGAACACAGCCGAGACACTCATTATCACCGATTGTAGATCAAAGCGTGGACAAGCAAAACTATTAAATAAAACTAGAATTCTACTACTTCTTGGAGGATTCCCATTAGAATGTCTAGGAGGAAATACGTTGTTTTTGGCACGGGTCTACTTATCTTGAGACAAGTAAGGGAAGTGTGTAGTAAAGCATGGATGGGGAGGGGTGGGGACGGGGGGGCGAAGGGGCCCGGGGGTTGAGGTGTGGTGGAGCGGGGCGGGGTGAGGTGCGGTGGGGTTAGGTAAGATGAGGTGAGGTGACCTTAACCGAGCAGAATATATTTCGGCGGCTTGTCGCACGGAGGACGGCCGAACGAGTAACGTGTTACGATTCTTGTGGGTGGTCGGCATCTGCGTATCGCGCCCAAAGAAAATTGAAACATTATCGTTGATTACTGTCACTTTTGACAGCAGGACACTTCGTTTCACGATGAGCGATATGCTTAACGCAATTCACCTGTTACAGTTCTTTTGCAGACTTTGAAGGTGCCGGCTGGCGCCTGGGCCCCTAGAAGTCATTCGACTGTCATCCGCGGCTGTCACCCAACCGTCACCCAGCCGCGTCCTCCTGGATGACCACCCGGCGACACGCGCGCCGGGCAAGATGGCCGAGATGAGAGGAGAGGACACTCCCATAAAATGAAAAAGGAGCACCGCGCTGATATAGAGCCGGCCGATCAGTGACGCAGCGCTGGTTTGACAAAACCGAACCTCAATGTGAATCAAAGTTCATGGTCAGGCAACTGCGGGTGCGTGCGTGCGAGTGAGTGTGCGCGCGTGCGACAGGGACCACGGAGGCTTCAACCATCCGGAGGAGTCACTGCTGCAGCCATCCCCCTAGTGACAGGTGGAAATATTCACAATCCCGAGCAGGCAGGCAGGCAGCCGGTGGCCAAGGACAATGAGGCCGGCAGGCAAACCCTTGCACGGCGCGGAGCGGGGCAGGGCGGGGCTCTGAAATAAAATGTGAAGGGCAAAAACTTGCGAGTTGAGCGGGGCACGGTACGTTTAAGGGGCGGGGTGGGCGGCTCGTTACATCAAAAGTTACACAACGGCGTTTCGGAGAAGAGCAGCCCAGCACGGCTGAGAGGGTAGCCCGGGGCCCGGGGCCCGGGGTGGCCCAGGATGGCCGGCTGACGACGAGGCGTGAGGATGCGAGTAGAGGGGGTGCCTGCAGGCCTGCAGGGCTCCAGCCGTGTGGCAGCCCCAGCCCCCCGGGTAGCCCCTCACGGCTCGGCCGGCCAGGGCAGGAGGACCAATAAAAGCAGCCAGGACGCCGACGATGCGACGGTCCGCGCGGCCCAAAGTCACCTCGCGCCTCGCACCGCCACTATCTCGTTCTGCCAGCCCAGCCAGCCAGCCAGCCGAGCCCAGCACCAGGCCAGGCGGCCGGGCCAGCAGCGCCAGCGCGCCAGCAGCGACAACTATGGGCTCGCTTAGGAATTGGACGTTTTCCAATTATTCGACAAGGCAGAGCGTGGCGCGACCTGCTCTCCTCCCCCCACCCCCTTCGCCCATCTCTATCTCACTCTCTTACTCTCACTCTCTCTCTCTGTCTCTCTCTCTGGTTGCCCGGTGCCCAGTGGAGAATCAAGCAGCAGCAGCAGCAGCCTGAAGAGAGGAGGGAGGGGCCGACGCCGACGACTGGGAGTGGAATGAGAGTGGAAAACAGAGCCGGCGAGATAGGCGGCGTAAAAAATTGTGATCCGGCGAGGTTTGGGTTGCGGGGGAGGAGGGGGTCGACCCGGCCCGGGCCCCGGCCC
The DNA here is from genome assembly GCA_029379305.1 of Frankliniella fusca. Taxonomy (NCBI): domain Eukaryota; kingdom Metazoa; phylum Arthropoda; class Insecta; order Thysanoptera; family Thripidae; genus Frankliniella; species Frankliniella fusca. The sequence goes on along the minus strand of JAHWGI010000960.1, from coordinate 1,960,071 downwards.
GCAGAGGGGAAAAGACTTCCGGGTTGGGGAGGAGGAGGTTGAAGTTGGCGAGGGTAGCGGTGCCCTGGCGGTGCCCGGCCATCTGCTAATGAATTCCCAATGAAGGAGCGGAGCCTCGAGCGGAGCGCAGGGTGTGCTCTTATCTGCGGGTGCAGCAGGGGCGCGGGGCGGGGCGGGGCGGGGCGGGGCGGGGCGGGGCGGGGCGGGGCGGGGCGGGGCGGGGCGGCCGGGTACAGATTGGCAGCGGGGCTCCGCGCGGCCCGGCCGGAGCTATAGACACCTGGGCCGCGGCCGCTACTGCTGGACCAGCCTGGCCTGAAACCCACCCCAACCCCCAACCGACGCGAAAGTGAAGAAACGATATAGGCTCTGTCAGAACTCTTATTTTTAGCGGCGTTATCCGGGGTGATAAATAGTTTCTGCTACCGAAGTAGAGTAGCAATAGCACTTTGTTTTTTCCTTTTACAAAAGTTACATGTAATTTAAACCGCACCATAGGGAGACTGGAGAAAGCAAGTGCTGAACTCCCAGGTAAAACGCGTTAAAGCATTACCAAGAGCGTTGATCGTTCTCCAAGCAAGCCGCCGAGCAGGTCGCGCGAAGAGCAGGCTGACCGGCGCGGAGCAGCACTCGCCCAGCCCAGGTGGCGCGGGGAAATATTCAGTTCCATAAACATGAGACTCGCCGCGCGCCTCCCGCGCCTCGCCTCGCGCGCCTCTGCCTCTGCCAGGGTGCTGGCCCGCCCGGCCCGCCCGGCCACTCTCCCGCAGCACAACGAGGAGAGCAGGAAGAAGAAGGAAGGGGGCGCGCGGACGCGGGAAAAAAAAAATTACGCCTCCTTTAAAATGGTATTTAGAAGGAGGAGAAAAAAGTTTGGAATAGGAGAGATAAAATTAAAAAAAAAAAAAGCTGGATACGTGCGGTGCTCTGCTTTCTACCTGATGGTATGGTGCTGTATGGTGCGGGGCGGGCCTACAGGCGGTGAGGTGAGGTAAGGTGAGGGGCCCGAGTGCACCCCAGCCCGGCCACCCTGCACCGCTGCCCAGGTTCGATGACCCAACAACACCAACCGGAGGGTGGAACCTGCGGTCCGGACCGGGACGGGCCAGGGCTGCTTCCTGGCCGCCCCGCCCCGCCCGCGGCCCAGGTCACCGGAGGGGCGCCGCCGCCGCAGCGCCGCATAGCCATAGGGTGAGGTGGGGTGGGGTGGGGTGGGGTGGGGTGGGGTGGGGTGGGGTGGGGTGGGGTGGGGGGGGGCGGGGCGGGGCGGGGCGGGGCGGGGCGGGGCGGGGCGGGCCTGGCGGCGAGATGAAACAAAGGCGACCTCACGGCTCGAATCGCACCTCCTCAATGTGCGGCAGATTAGGTCTATAATGGAGTGAAAGGCTACACTGTTACAATGCATGTCCGCAACTTTGATACATAGAATCGAGAGCTAGAGGCGATAGGAAGCAGACCTAAAAGAAATAAAGAAAGAAGTATGGATTTCATTGATTTTACAGTGTTCCTACTTATACAGATCGCGCAATTGAGTATATCTCATAAATAATTTTTCCCGTTCAGTTTTATTTTTGTGCGGAAGCGAGGGGCGAACGACGGACGCTATAGCCTGATACAGTAAATTTCGGTACGAAAAATGTCGCAGCGCGTAACTCGATACCGTAAGCAACCGCAAATATTTGCCGAAAGTGCAAGGAACCAGGAAGCGGGAGCAGCGGCGCCCCGCCAGGGGTTCCCGTCCGGGCCCGGCCCGGCCCGGCCCGCTCCCCGTGTGGCGAATCAATATAGACACAGCGGGGCCCAGCCCAGGGCGGCCCAGGGCGGCCCAGGGCGGCGCACGGCCCGCTGGGGCCGCTAGGCTGCCGAGCCATATGTGTCGGATCTAGAGGATGGCATCATGGGACTAATTCTACTGGAGAAGTGCCTGTGCTGACACGGTCCTCTTCTTGATGGCATGCACAGAGAACTTATCCTTTCACTTAGAAACAAACAGATTACATGTACTTTAAAATAATCTACCTGAGAAGCTTATAAACTGCGAAGCAAAGAGATGTATGCTTCATAGGCAATCATTAAAGAATTACTCTCTCTCTCCCTTCGGAAAGGGTCTATACCACTTCCATAATCCTCGTACGTACATCCCTCTAGATGATCATTGATAATCAAACACAATCATAATCATGTAAACTTTCCAAATATAGACAAATTTTGACAAATACGGAGAAATATTTTCAAATTTGACCAAAATTTGCGTGATTACTGGCCCATAATCAGTAAATATGATAAAGATAAACTCAAATAATCAGTGATAATCACCACACTGGAAAAACAAAGGTGCTATATAGCACCCTTTTTGGGGTGCTATTGAATTTTTCGGGGTGTTACTACCCTAATGCCTTTGTAAAGGCACGATTAGGGCCAAAAATAGCACCTTTGGGAGGCGATAGCGCCTTTCTAAAGGCACTATTTCACTAACGCCTTTAAAAGGCATGAGATAGCACCTTTGTTTTTCCAGTGCATAATCGTGACTGATTATAGTCCTCGTGAGCAATTTTTCAAAGTGGTAGACCCTAGCTTTTCGGTCACAAGTGCGGTCCACTACAGCGCAAGGTGCTCCCCAGCCCAGCAGTCCTCCTCCATATGGTCGTCATCGTACCGACGCGGACGCGGGGTGCCGTCATTGAAGACGACACCGTTCTTGTGGCACCGTCCTGCCCGAGAGACGGTCGCCGCGGAACCGTCATGAGGCCCCACTCCAATGAGCGCCTGTGAGGTCCGTAGGTCCGTGCGGCCGTACCGCGGTTGGGGCGGGGCGGGGCGGGGCGGGCAGCTGTTGTCCCCAGAGGGCCCCGCCCCGCCCCGCCCCGCCCCGCCCCGCCCCGCCCCGCCCCGCCCCGCCCCGCCCCGCCGAAAATGCCCCGTCGGGAAACAACTGTTCGGCCCGGACGGCGGCGGGGCGGGGGCGGGCTGCGGGGGTCTGAAATGTGATAGGCATATCCCGATGAGCAGGCATTGTGTTGCGCCAAAAAGCAGAGCGCGCCCGATCAATCGAATTGGCAATCGATATATGCGAATAGGGACGGTAGGTGTTTCGCACGGCTGAGGACGGCAGGGCGAGGTGGGGCGGGGGCGTACCGGAGCCCCGCGACATCGACAGGCCACCGTGACGTGGCCGCCGCCGCACCGCCGCACCGCCGCACCGTCGCCGCGTGTAACGACCGTCTCTAAGAGATTAACGCCGATACGATTTTATGATGCGTTACTCGGTGAATTTGTGTCGCGGCGACAGCACAACCATGTTGCAGCCGCGCGGCGCGGCATCCGTGTCGGCCATGCAGCCCAGCCCCCAGCCCAGGCGCGCACAGAATGCGGAAATACTAAGCACCGCCAGGCATAAGCGGACGAAAAAAGAAAAAAGGAAAAAAAAAAGCCCGACCCGTCAAATGAAGCTAGAGCACTGAAAATGTACTAGTCACATTTCTCGCCCGTAATGAGCGGAGTATTTTTTCATCGCTCAGTAAAAGTGACTTTCGCTAAAACGACTCAAATCGAGTCTTTTCTGGAATTTTTTAAATCGCTCCAAAAGAGTGACATTTGATGATTTGACTCAAAAAGAGTCATCAAAGTGACTCTAATAGAGTGATGTTCGTCCATGTCACTCTCCCAGGAGAATCCAAATTTGGTACAGAAAAGTCGCTCTCCAGAGATCGAAAAAGGCGACTCTTCCATTTTCAGTGAGCGGCTACCTTCATTGTACAACAACAACAACACACACACACACACACACACACACACAAACACACACACACACACACACACACACACAACAAAAAAAAATACTCGTATCACTCTTCCTGTTGTCCGCGACTGTCACGTTAACTCGAACTGCGCCGGGCCGAGCAAGAGCCACCCCCTCGCGCCTGTCCGTCAGGTTGTGTGTTTGTGTGTCAGGCTCACCCCGCCCCGCCCCGCCCCACCCCACCCCGCCCCGCCCCGCCCCGCCACGCCCAGTACTCTTCCACGGGCCGCGGCCCGTCAGTCGCGCAACGAGCAGGCGGGCGGGGCGGGGCAAGGTGCGGCAGTGTCCATACTCACGTGTGTGCGTACGGTCAAATGACCTGTCTAATTTTCGCTAATCGCTTTCTGGTAAATCACTGCCGCCGTCGCGTCGCGCCCAGCGAGGAATGCCATAGTGTGCCATCGTCGCTATATTTACCGCCGGCGGAAAAGGAATTCTGCGGTCGCGTCTCTAGGCTCGGCTCTAGGCCCGGCCCCCCGGCCCAGACCGGCTCCAGGCTCGGCCGTCCGCAATGACAGCAAAGGGGATCCTCTCTCGCCGGGGCCGGGCGGACCGGGCCGGCCGAAAAGAGTTTCCGTCTCATTTCATTAGTTATATCTCCCGCTGCTCCTCCTTCGCGTCGGGTCGGGCGTCGGGCCTGAAGTCGCCTAGTCACCATCCTCCCGCGTACTCCACACACTACTGTACTTGTCACTTGAGTCGAAAGTCTTTCTCACACCTCCCTGTCAACCCCTTTTGGTGCCGCCCTGCCGCCCCCGGGGGCAGCGGCGGCGGCCCGCCCTCACCTTCCGCCTTCGTGTATGTGAAACTCTGCACAATGACAAGCATCATTAGGCCCTCTCTTTCTCTCTCTCTCTCTCTCTCTCTCTCTCTCTCTCTCTCTCTCTCTCTCTCTCTCTCACTCTCTCTCTCTCTCTCTCACTCTCTCTCTCTCTCACACACACACACACACACACACACACACATGAACACATACACAAAAGGATGGGGCTACAAGGTTACTAATTGCATATCCGTACCCTCCCCCACCCCCTACCCCTCTGCCACATGACATATGACATGACATGAGTTGCTAATGCTGTGTGCCGGTGGTGACAAATAGGGTTTTTCGGCCCTGCTTCCGACGGTGGTGCACTAGAAAACATGAGGGGGAAAGAACTCTCAATTCTCTGCAGTTTTTAGAGCTCCTGATCTCGTATAATTCTCCTGATCGACTGCGGTGGGTGAAAATTTTAGAGTTGTTAAATCTTCGTATGAAAACAAAGGGGAAGTCGCCGGAGCCCCTCGCACCACCCCTGCAGGGGCCGAAAAGTGCAGGAACGAGTGACGCTGCAATTTCAAGTGCCGCACGCAGCGGTGTGCAGCGTGCATCCCATAGGAAGCCCGACCAGAGTGCTTCTGATATACACGCGTCATGTTTTTTTTTTGCCGAGTACTTTCCTTTGGGCCGAATAAGGAAAGGAGAGGATGACGGGACGCAAGGGGGGACGGACGGGTTGGGGTCCTGAGGGGCAGACTGCAGACCTGGGCCCCGCCCCGCCCCGCCCCGCCCCGCCCCGCTAGGACCGACGCAACCCTTTATCGTGCGAACGGGCGTGGCGCAGCGTGGCGGGGCAGCGGGGGCCGTCTGGCGGGGCGGTGGGAGGACCCGAGGGGAGGGGAGGGGAGGACCCTAGGTTTGCGCGGCCGCCTGTAGCCTAGCCGCTCCCCCTTGGGACCCTGTGTGCTGTAGGGTTGCCAACCTACTCCTCACCTCGCCAAATGCTTTACCTATAAGCATTAAAAGTGTTATCGGGTAGATCGATCGAGCCCTTCGATTACCTTCGGTTTTTGTTTTACAACGCGCGCCGGAACGCAATTTTTTTTTTTTAAATATACAAACACACCGCTGTCCAGCCAGAAGCAATGGGCGATGTGCTGGTAATTTTTGTAATCAACGTCAAGACATTAAATTGGCGGGGATAAAAAGAAATGCATAATCCTAAATAAAACTCACTTTTTGGTAAAATAAAAAGAAATATCTAAACTCCTTAGCGCAAATTGCCGCCCTGTGGATGAAGTGCGAGATTGCGCGGGTGGTGGACACCCAGGCCCGGCGCACCTGCCCCCTCCCCCTCAGCCCTAAGCCTGCGGTAGTTGCCGCCGCAGTGTGTGCAGCGTCTTTTCATCCTTCTCTCTCTTTCTCCACTCTCTTCTTTTCTTTTTCTTTTTTTATAATTTTACGGAATCCGACGCAAAAGGGTTGAAGGTCCGTGTCGTTTTATTTTAGGGATGGCAGATGATGTGTGTTTGGCGATGCGAGGTGAGTATTCGTGAGGATTCATCTTTGTGTGCAGCTGGGGCCGTGGCTGAGCTGTGCGGCTCGGCTCGGCTCGGCCCGGCCCGGGGCGGCAATAGCGCAGGAGCACGCGATTCCCCAATGGAGAGAGAGAAAAAGAATTCCTTCGCCGGCTTTTCTATCCCTTTATTTACCGTGCGCGCCTGCTGCCGCGCTGCCCCATTTGCAAAGTAGACGTTTTCATTATTTTTACGAGCGGGCTCAAGGGGCGTTTGGTGTAGCGGGTTGGCACCACTCAAATTATCATTTATATCGAAAGAAGGATTGACCTGGTAAATTATGACGGAGAAGTTTCCAGAGAAGCAGTCTTCCGCGTGTATCGTCTCACCAGCTTTGTTATTGCATCGAAAGTAAAATAATAAATAAATCGAAAAATAGTCTGTCAGTAAATTGAATTATGAGCATAATTGAAATTTGAGAAATGCCACTATGAAATGAATGATATCTTACACTATGGCGGAGAGTTAGAGAACCTGTGTGCTATTGAATTTTATGGGGTGTTACTGCACTAATGCCTTTTTAAAGGCACGAATATGGCCAAAAATAGCACCTTTGGGAGGCGATAGCGCCTTTCTAAAGGCACTATTTCACTAACGCCTTTAAAAGGCATTAGATAGCACCTTTGTTTTTCCAGTGTTGCCCAGTGGTGGTTTCGGGGGAGGGTAGTGAGGGTGATCTCCTCCCCCCTCCCCCGTCGCGCTCTGAAGGCAGCCTAATACGTAGGCAATATAAGGTGCAAAACCCCTGTATACAGGCAACCCATAGCACATCGCCCCTCCCGTCAAACGGACTTAAAACCGCTCTTGAGCTGGCCGGGGTGGGGCCCGGGCCGCAGCCCAGCAGGGTGAAGTCTCCCGTTAGCTAATCGCCACCGTTTAGGCCAAATAATACACAACACATGGCTTGCCTGCCCTTGCCCCTTTCCTTCGACGCCACCCTAGGCTCTCCCAGACCCGCCCACCCGCCGCCGCCCGAACATACCGATCACATACAGACACCGCAAAAATATCACAAACTATTGACTTCATGTTAAATACAGCAAACTCGTCGCCTGGGATGAGAAACTTGGCACGTCTTGCGCGCAACACAGGACTGAGCGCAGCGCCACCGCAGGCAGTTTATTACGGTACGCGCGCAAAAGTGTCGCGCGGCGGGCGGCGCGCGGCCGAAAATAAACCCCTTGTGCCTCATTCCGGGCACGTGAGGCACACAGGCTGTGCCGGGCCAGGCCCGGCCCAGTCGTCTGATTCCGAGGAGCGCTCTCGCGCCTCCGTCCTTGTCGCACCTATGACGGTGTCCTATGTTGGGGATGGCAGGGCCCCACGAGTGCGACGAGGACGGAGGCGCGAGAGCGATCTTCGGAATCAGACGGCAGGCAGGGGCGCTGTTCGCCCCGCCCCGCTGGTGAAGGGGGAGGGAGAAGGGGGCGACCGCGCCCGCCCCGCCCCGCCCCACAGCTGGGCGGAGTCCAGCTGGCGCGGCGTAGGGCGACCCCTTCCCTTCCACCACATTCCCCTTGCCCCTCGGGGCTCAGGCCGGCCGGCCGGACCAGGCTGGACACTACCGAATGTGCGCGCGCGGGTCAAGGACCGGCCGGGTCGGGCTCAGACCTACGCCCCGCGCCCGCCCCGCGCCCGCCCCGCGCCCGCCCCGCGCCCGCCCCGCGCCCGCCCCGCGCCCGCCCCGCGCCCGCCCCGCGCCCGCCCCGCGCCCGCCCCGCGCCCGCCCTGCGCCCGCCCCGCGCCCGCCCCGCGCCCGCCCTACTCCCGCCCTACGCCCGCCCCGCGCCCGCCCTGCGCCCGCCCAGACGACACTACAAGTCACGCACCCGTCTCGGGTGAGGCGACCCATGTGTGAGCTGCTCCTGTCAGCGGGGCGGGGGTCAGCTCATGATGGCAGGCGCGTGTCTTGAATAAAGCGTCGTGCGTCAGCCGACTGATTCAAAAGATCGCTCTCATCCCTCCGTCCTGGTTGCACCTCCTGCGGTGCACTATGCTGGGCATGGTAGTGCTCCATGAGTGCGACGAGGTCAGAGTTATGAAAGCGATCTTCGGAATCGCTCGGCAGCTGTCAGTGCAGCGAGATCGGGAGAGGGCAGGGTGCGTCAGCCCACGGGTCCGCGAGCTCATAGACGACTTGGATGAACAGACGACGGCCTCTCAGGTCCAGGCCGCGGGTGCCCACAACACCCCCGCGACGCTCCGAGCCCCTCCCTCCGCGCCGCTGCCGCGGTAGTCAGAGAGAGCCGCAATAACCATCCCGTCTGACCCGATCACAATCATCACGACACGCGACTTTGTTGAAGAGCAAAGGAGAGCAGCCCCAGCAGCGGGAGGGACGCTGCCGAGGACTTGCTGGCAGTGGGCGGGAGCGTGAGGAGAGGGGAGGGGAGGGGAGGGGAGGGGAGGGGAGGGGAGGGGAGGGGAGGGGAGGGGAGGGGAGGGGAGGGGAGGGCGCGTTCTGCCTCTCTCCGTCGCTCTCGCGGCCCGCGAGCCGGATGACATCTCTCTCCTACTTCGCCGCCATAGAGGAGAAGGCGGGCGGAGAAGGAGGGTGGAGGAAGGGGTGGAGGAGGAGGAGGAGGAGGAGGAGGAGGAGGAGGAGGAGGAGGAGGAGGAGGAGGAGGAGGAGGAGGAGGAGGAGGAGGAGGAGGAGAGAAGGAGGAGAGAAAGAGAGTAAGAGGAGGCGGGTGGAGAAGAGGAGGTGGAGGTGGGAGAGGTAGACGAGGAGGAGGAGGAGGAGGAAGAGGAGGAGGAGGAAGAGGAGGAGGAGGAAGAGGAGGGGGAGGTGGAAGAGGAGGAGGAGGAAGAGGAGGGGAGGAGGAGGAGGAGAGGAGCAGCTGACCCCGCCCCGCCCCGCCTCGACACATTCTTTGTTTCGATGAGGTCCCCACTGCATCACAGTTGTGACACTCGGTGCGGCCGCTCGTCTCCAGGCCGCCCTGCTCTGCTCGGTCCAGGAGGACCGCTGCGGCACGCGCGCTCGCGCACTTTTCGGATCGGTTTTATGACTGTTTCGGAGCGGAGGGAACGAGTTATGGGTCCGATCCAATACACACGCAAGGTGATGCAACCGCGGGCAGGCCAGCGCTATAGGGCTACCGGCCACCGGCCCGGCCACCGCGACGGTCAGACTGGTCAGACACAACATACCGGGGCGGGGCCAGTGGCCCCCTCCTGAAGTGAGCGCCCCGCCCCACCCCGCCCCGCCCCGTCTTACTCGGCATGTGCTAGCCACGCTAACTTAATAACAGGCAAGACGAGACTCCTGGGTAAAAACTTCTATTTGAAATTCCGTGCGCTAACGGCTAATGAGTGGCCACTTGCCCCGTGGTTCCAGGGTTTTCAGCCAAAGTTCGTTCACACTAGTTTAACCCCGCCCGGCCTGGCCCGGCCCGGCCCGGCGCGCGGCGATGCAGTGTCGTTAGCAGTGCTGCGCACCCGGCGGGATAGCAGGCCGCCAGCGCGCCAGCCCGGGCCCGGCACCCCGCGCGAGACTACACGGAGCCTACCTGGCGCGTCCACACGCCCCTCTGCACATACACTCACACGCTCCATCTCTCTCACCCTCACACACACACATTCTCCATCTCCCTCGCTCTCACACATACACAATGGCCTTTCCTTTGCCAAAACAGAGGGCGCCCCAGCGCTCACGGCAGGATAGAAGAGGGTCCACGCCCGGCCAGACGTACCGTCAGACAATTTAAAGCCCCGCGCCCGTCTCCGGGCCGTCCGCACAGAGGGCTGGGCGGGGCGGGGCGGGGCGGGGCGGGGCGGGGCGAGGCGGGGCGAGGCGGGGCGAGGCGCGGTGGGGTCCGAACCCTTTCGGTGGCAAACTCTGAGGCCTCTGCACGGCGGTCCGCACCACACGCCCGGCTCCAGGCCGCAATAATACTGCTCGCTACGCACTTCAGACACATCACATCTTCACGACACCCGCACTTAAAACTTCCTGCGAATCTTGCACAGTACGCACCCATTTGCAGAGGACTAAATAACAGGCAAAGTGGGGGCAGCTCGCTACGCTGCGGGTTACCCGATGGCAAAAGAGGTAATTCGGGAGGCGAGGCTTCGCGCGCTGGGGCGGGGCGGAGCGCTACTCTAGCAAGGCCGCTCGCTCTTCTAATAGCACCCGCCCGCCTAGACCTAGCTCACCCTGCATTACCTCACATTACCTGGCCCTGCCCTGGCCTGCCCTGGCCTGCCACAGCCCTGCGCCCCCCGCGCTCCGCACCGCCAAGGCTCGTACCTGTACCTGGCAGGGCAGGTCCGTGTGCAGCAGGGCAGTGCGCGCAGCAACAGGAGGCCTGCTGTCCTGCTGCCACCGGGCCTCCTGGCCCTCCCCTCGGGCCCCGAGCCGCCCCAAGCCCCACTAAGGCCCCCTCCCACGCCCTGCTGCCAAATCTACGATCGCGACTGCAACCACCTGTGCCACCATCACAACCACACAGTCGGTCTGTCTGTCTGGAAAGACGCAGGAGCAGCTCAAGGGTGCAAGCGCGCACATTGTTTTTTTTTTCTTTTGTTTTTTCAAATGCGTGTGGAGGAACGCCCTTTAGGACTATGAAACAGGAACGACCGCGGAAACACAGATCGACCCGCGGCGAGAGGGAAGGACGGCCCTTCTCGAGGAAAAATTCGTGGGAGGAGAGTGAACTGAAACCCCATTTTCTGAAGAAAGACTATTCCAGGATCCATACTGAAAATTTCTCAGTCTTCGCTACTGTGGCCGCGCGGGACGTACGAGTTCTGTTTTGCGCCAGTCTGGTAAAATAGGTGAGTTTGTATGACTTCAGAGGAGGTATAGTTTGGTCCACGAGCACTGAAAATCTTCGAGTCATAATTCTCGATCCTTTACGAGTGAGAATCTGGAGAGTGAGCATTTTTTTTCCTCGCTCTGAGAAAGAATTGTGTAACCTCGCTCAAATAAAGCGAGGCTGAAATATCCTTACTCAAAGAGAGAGAGGAGAGGCTAAAAAAGTTTCGCTTAAAGAGAGGGAGGTCAAAATTTTTCACTCCTACTTTTCGTGGAAAAGTATCCGTTCTCATTTTGGATGTGAAATTAAATTCGAGGGTTTGCAGTGAGTCCCTTCCGCGCAGAGCTGCAGAGCCCCGGGAGATATTAGGGAACCAAGGCGGAGAACACTTTTGCTTTCCGTAGTAACCCCTCCCTCCAGGGTCTGGGCCAGCCCCACCCCACCGGGCGTGCTTTGCGACCCCGTATCCCTAGGGAACACCTCACGCAGTGCCGGTCCGGTGCCGAGCCCCGCCGCCAGGGCTCCACGATCCTCGACGTGAGGGAGGTGACGTCCGCAACAGCACGGAGGGTGGAGGGTGCGGGGGGCGCGCACGTGCGGGGCGCGCGACGTCAAACTGCTGACCTGACGATCGTTTTGCCGCCACCGCTCTGATGATAGTTTAGACATGGCGGCGGGAGTCGGGCCGGGACACGGGAGACACCCCGTCCAGCTGCAGTGCGAGATGCGGGTGCAAGCAGTGCAAGCCAACCCCCTTCCCCCTTTCTCTCGCCAGCAGTAACTCCCCACATGTTTGCATCAAGTGCGCAATTTTACTACGGAGGAGTCTGCGGCCAGTCGGCGGTGCCATACGGTCGAGATGCATTACTGCAATAAGCCTGGCCTCTGCTGCTGCCCTGGTATGCAGCACTGCAACACGCTCCGGCGAGCGCGCGGGTTTCGTATTTTCGCGCGTCCCACTTACGATATACAGATTGTCCTCATTTCAAACAGGTTCGCCACTACTTGCAAGGTACCCGCGCGCGACCAGCATTTGAGCTTCGATATTCACCTGTAGCGGCTCCAAGCTGTCTATTAATAATACAGGTTGCACAAGACCCTGGGCGAGCGAAGCGGGGCGGCATTGGAGGTGAGGACGCCGCGGTGCCGGGTGGCAATTAGGTGCACTAGAACAAGGTCGACGTATCTTCAAAAGTCTGCAAAACGGAGGCATCGGTCTCAGTCCAGAGAGCTACACGGAATCCCGGAATGCGTACGAAAGCACAGGTGAGAGCAAAGATACACTATTCGGTTACGGCATCTCACTTGGACCTCCGGTTTCGGACGCGTCCCAGGTAGCCTTACCCACCCGTTTGAGAACTCTGTCTCAGCCTCAGTCAAAGGAGTAACCAAAAGAGGAAAAAGAACGGGAAACAGCGATTGATAAGAATTCTCTAGTTTGCGGCTGAGTGACGTCGCATTATTATAAACTGTACGAACCCAAGATAAGAATAACTCCATGAACTCGTCTTGCGATGTGGCCATATATGTGGTAATTAAATGACATTCAGGGTTCCCACATTTTGTCTCCTGGCATTTACCAAGTCTTTTGCATGACTTTCCGGACCAAATTTTTGAGATTTCCACTTCTGTTTCGTATGCCTTTTTCCTTTTCTTAAATAATCGGAAATTTACATTTTAAAATTCTCGGCGAAGCGTCTGAAATATCTATACAAAGAGTCCCCGTCACCCGCATTTTTCCACGACCGTCCCTGCAATTTCCATGACTTTCCATGACAACTGTTTTTCTTTTCATGACTTTCCCGGTTTCACAGACTTGTGAGAACCCTACATGTGTATGTGCATCCCAATTCATTCAACTCGCGAAAGCCAGCTGCCCAGGTGGTAGAGCTGAGGAGAGGCCCAGCCAGCCCGTGAGCAAACTACCGCGCATCAGCCTCGGCATCAGCCCAGCACCCACCGGGTAGGGATGGGCAACCAGTGACAGCGTCCCACCAGTAAGCCGCTCGCCAGCAGCCAGCCAGCCCGCTCGCCCGCCCGCCCGGTCGGCAACCCATCGGACTCCGAGAGCGGTGAACACGCAGCCCGACTCATAGGCAGCCCACCGCACGCCTAGACACCACACACGGGGGGCGCCCAGCAGCTTCGGCCACCCATCGTGCGCGAGCGACCCTTACCGGGCGCCAGATGGGTGGCCTACCTCCCCGGCGCCCCCCAGGCGGTTCGGTCCACGCGCAGCGCCCGGACGCTCGGCAGCCCATTCGACGCGCGGTCCGGTCGGTGAGGCGCATGAAGACGTCGGGATCGGGATCGGTTTATGCGCCGCACATCACGCCGCACGCGCGCCGCGTCACCTTTGCCCGCCCGCTGGCTAAATGTCAACCGGGAGCCCGCGTGTGTGTAGGCCGTCTAGTCCGGGCGGGAAGTCCAACCCGACCCGACCCGACGAGCAGACGAGCACTTACCGATGCCACGGCCTGTGCCGGGCTGAGCCCGGCCCCCCGTGGGCGACGGAGGCGGCGGCGGCGGCGGCGGCGGCGGCGGCGGCGGCGGCGGCGGCGGCGGCCGCTGTGCGAGCGTCGAGTCGAGACGGCGCGTCGGAGGCGTCGGCGTCGGCCTGGACTGGACGAGGTCGCGGGCTGATATGATTACAGACCGCGACGCCCACCTCGCCGTCAGCCATCACGCCGCCGCCGACTAGGACATAGCGAAAAAAACAAAGTTAATAAAATAAACTGAGCACCGATGGTTATAGGTCTGCCTTTATATTCGCACAAGAGTTTAGAAACGTGGGGCGAAAAACTGAGCTGCTCTGATAATGAAAGAGTGTACAATGTACACTGATTACACGGTAAAAACAATGTCTGATTTTTTGAGGAAAAAGGGAAAACTTTGAGGACCTTGGATACTTTGAGGAAAACTCCTTACATTTTGAGGAAGTCTCCTCAAAATTTGTGGAGATTTCCCTTATTTTTTGAGGAACCTTCCTCAAAATCTGAGGGGTTTCCCTCAAATTACGGAAGTTCCTCAAAGTTTTCCCTTTTTCCTCAAAAAATCAGACATTACATGGATGCTTGCTGATTAATCAGTGTACATTGGAATGCTTGCTGATTAATCAGTGTACATTGAAATCCGCAAGCATTAATGTACACTGATTAATCAGCAAGCATTCCAATGTACACTGAATAATCAGCAAGCATTCCAATGTACACTGAATAATCAGCAAGCATTCCAATGTACACTGAATAATCAGCAAGCATTCCAATGTACACTGATTAATCAGCAAGCATCCATGTACACTGATTAATCAGTGTATATTGTACACTCTTTCATTATCAGAGTGGTTTTAAATCTCGAGGCCGTCCTCCTCTTTCTGGGCAGCCGTTACGACATGAGTGTTACGTGATTATTATATTTTTATAATTTTTATATGTTTTTTGCACGCTGGCGGCGGCGTCTCTTTCTCCTTTCTTATACTTTCTTCAAGAATATTCATAACAAGATTTCGTGGAAATAATGATGGAGTTTCCATCGCATGCGCACGGCTCGCGGGCTGCATATTGCGTGCGCGCGGGGCGGGGCGGGGCGGGGCGGGGCGGGCAGAGAGTGCAGCAGCGGGCGGGGCTGACCGAGGGGCTGACTCACCCGCTCAGAGACAACACACGTCTGCTGGCCCGGCCCGGCCCGGCCCGCCTCGGCCTGCAGGCAGGACTAGGACGACTAGGACCTGCTCTAGGCGCACGTGACGCCTGCCGCCAATAAATCGTCCCGGAGCGGAGGGCTTTAGCGAATAGCTCATTGTGCTGGCGCGGCCCGGCCAGGCCCGGCCCGGGCACATGTGAGACGCGCGCTCACGCAGCCCCCCTCCGCCTTGCCCTGCCCTGTCCCTCCTGGGAATGGATCAGGAGCTCAGATCTCTACACGGCGTCACTCTCCGTCCCCCCCTCCCCCCCCCTCCCACAGTGTCTTTTCGACGAGACTGAACGAAAAACTATCAGGGACACACGTAGTAGTGGTGGACCTCGTCCGATTGGATATTCCGCCCACATGCTCGCCGGGGAGGCGAGCGCCAGCAGCAGCGAGCTGAAAAAAAAGGAACTCACGTATGTATTTGTGTTAGTGGAGTCCGTAAGTCAGATGGGAGGAGAGGTGGTGGTGGCGGTGTGAGGGGGGTGAGAGGGAGGGAGAGAGAGGGAGAGAGAGGGAGAGAGAGGGAGAGAGAGAGAGAGAGAGAGAGAGAGAGAGAGAGAGAGAGAGAGAGAGAGAGAGAGAGAGAGAGAGAGAGAGAGAGAGAGAGAGAGGTGGTGGTGGAGAGTCCATGGTTTACAGTCCTCCGCCGGCCCCGGGCCGGGCCCCGGGTGGCCCAGGGCCCCGCGTCGTCACCGCCGCCCTCTCGGGCTGCGGGTGCTTGCCGCTCTCGCCGCTCTCGCCGCTCTGCTCGTACGAAAACCTCCTTCGCGTCAGGCAGGACCACCTCGCCTCCCCTTGTGCGGCTGTGTTTGATTAACATCTACTCGCCGTGTTGACATCTTATATACTCCAGCGGGCGGGTGGGCCGGGCGGGGCGGGGCGGGGCGGGGCGGGGCGGGGCAGGGCTGTCCCCCTCGATATACCCCCGCGACCTCCCGCAGGGGGCCCGGGCGGCTCTAGGGGGGACCAGACGTCCAACGTCTCATCCTGATGCTGACACGCTTCGCGATCCTCATCGGGCCTTTACATTAGACTCAACGCCGTCGTGTACCCCATCGGCACCACTGAGACATCCACGAAGGAAAAACATTCTTTTCGAGAGGGGAGACTATTTGACAATATACGAACAAGCTTTTTTTATCCTTTGTTTCTTTTTTCCCGTTGAAATTTATTGAGCAGCCGGGCGCCGCACCGCATGTAGAGCAGGCCCCCGCCCCCGCCCGGCTCATCACGCGAACACGTCGCCGTCATCCTGGAGACGGATGGCATTGCGACGTCAGCGCCGGGACTGACTCATCGACGGAGGCTGCGCACCCGGGCCAGGGACGTGCGCGATGTCCCCATGCTGCAGACGACGATGACGACGACGACCAGGACGACGGCGCGCGAGGTTTCTTGAATTCGGGTCACGGCCGGCCTCCGTCGCCGCCGCGCCGTCGGGACGACGGAAACATTTGATGACCAAAAGATGTCAGACGACACAAACGCAACGGTGCGGCCGATAACGCGCACGTTTCGAGGGGACAAGGAAAAGCAGGGGGAGGGCAGTCTCGGGGATTTCCTGCCGCTCTCCGTCCTCGCTCCGGAGGTGGAGGTGACCACCGCGCCGACAAGCACACTCCACAACAGGGCAGCGTGCCGATAAGCAGGGCAAACTATTTGCAGCCAAGACCACCTGTAAGCCGCCGGCACCCCCCCCCTCCCCGCCAGGACCTAAAGTTGCGCCACGCCGGGCCACGTCACGCCCTACACGGCGGCGCGGTGCATTAGGACGGCGTTTAGACACTGCGGCCCCAGCGCGGCCCGGCGCAGCCAGGCACTCCGGGACCATACGTCTTCCCGCGACACAAATCAAGCGCAATCAATCTCCATACTCACCTGGCCGGACAGGCCCGTGCCCAGGTCGGGCCAGGCCATTGCTGTAGGCCCCTCCGCCGCTCCCCCCCCCCGGGGGGGGAACGCCTCAAACACAGAGTGCAGAGCGCGCCGTGGAGGTAGGCAAAACATAGTGCATCAGCCAGCAGCGCGGCCGGGGGCTGGCTGCGGGGGCCGGGGCGGCCGCGGCGGCGCGGAGGCTGCGAACCGATTGATCGATCACTGTGATCACGGCCCGCTGGAGGTAATGGTGGTGGTGGCGGTGCAGACTCCTCCAGGCCCCCAGGGATCCCGGCACGGCACGGCATGGCACCTGCGGCACCCAGCAGTTTCCCCCCGCACCACCACCCCCTCTCCCCCCCGTCCCCCCTCACCCCTCGCGATACGGATTGTATTGAAAAGCCTGCTGCTGCTGCCGGGGACGGGGCTGGGTGGGGCGGGGGGAGCCACGTCCGAGTAAGTAATGTCACGGTGTCCTGGAACTTCGCACGCAGCCCGCCGACGCCGTCTCCATGGGAACTGGAGCTCGAGGGCCGACGCCGCGCGCATGCACAGAGGATCAATCAACGCGGAAACGACAGGACACATCTCCGCCCCGCCCGGCCCGCCCCCCGCGCGGATACATCACGACAACACACGGCTCGATGTCGGAAGTCATTCTCCAATGTAGATCGCGAAACATTCTAATTAATCGTCTGACTGGTGCGGCGGCGGCGGGCCGCGGGGGGGCAGGCGCTCGCACACACTGGCCGTCATGGACATGCCGGTACGGGGCGCGGGGGCGGGGCGGGGCGGGGCGGGGCGGGGCGGGGCGAGCACTCGCAGGCCGCTTTGTCACGGCCTCATGGCCCCGCGGGCGGCCTAACGCCATGAGACGGCAGCAGCTCGCGGCCGAGGCTCGCGCGCGGTCCTAGCACTGCTGCTGCTCGCACCGCCCCGCGCGTCCTGGGCATGCGGTCATCATCGGCAAGGCAAGGCAAGGCAAGGCTCGGCCACGCCGCAGGTGCGCACTGCGGCGCAGCACAGATACGAAAAAAAAAAATTCTTACGCTAAACGTCTAAAACATTATGCGAGTGCCAAATCCCTTAGGTTTGCGAGTTGGTGGCGGAGGATTTATAACAGCAGAGTGCGGCATCAGGCGGGTACAGCTTACCCGTATGCATGCGAAAGAGGCTAGTGTGAGTAAGAGAGTGAGTGAGTGAGTGAGTGAGTGAGTGAGTGAGTGAGTGAGTGAGTGAGTGAGTGAGTGAGTGAGTGAGAGAGTGAGTGAGAGAGAGAGTGAGAGAGAGAGAGAGAGAGAGAGAGAGAGAGAGAGAGAGAGAGAGAGAGAGAGAGAGAGAGAGAGAGAGAGAGAGAGAGCTTTGCTTCAATGCACGCACTAGGAAATTAGATGTAAAAAATTTGCACTATGATGCTAAATACTTAACAGCTGAAAATTAAGTAGTAGAGTAGCTAGAAAATTAGCACCGTATTGCTTAAAAATTAGCTGCGCCTGTACAGCTAAAAAATTAGTCCACCAGCAATTTTTTTTTTTTCCAACGGACGCGTGTGGTGTGCTGGCACATCGTGGTTCGGGGAGAGCACCTCACTCCTACAAGTAAAGTTTCCGGATGCCTAAAGGTAAACCAAACTCTAGAAACCCACGTGTGTGTGCATGGCACTCTTATTTTGGAGTCAACCACAAAGCACACTCTAAAATAGAGTGGGCTTGCCAGGCATGCGCTCTAAATAAAAACATGCCAGCCAGGTATGCACTAAGATGAAGAGAGCTCGTCGGGCACACTCCAAGCCTCCAAGTGCATGCCTGGCAAGAGCACACTCCATTTAGAGTGTGCTTTGTGGTTGACTCCAGAATACACTGTTAAATTAAGTGTTTAAGCCTTTCACACTTAGAAGTGCGCAATTGTCATTTACTAAACACTTGCAAGTATGCAACTCAGTGTTGTGCACTTGCAAGTGTGCAAATTGATAGTTATGCACTCTTACTCTCTTACGAAGAACCTCTCTTCGTAACGTACAAAGAATTCGAGATCTTTGTAATACGAACAAATTCTTTGTATTACAAAGACTTTTTGGTTTGTAATATGAAACCTTGTTTGTATTACAAATCGCTTCGTGTTCGTATTATGAAGGAAATTAGTTTGTAAGATGGGGTTCCAAATCCTCTGTACGTTACAAACCGACTTCTTCGTAATATGAAGACTGCTCTTTGTAAGGAATTAACAGTGTGGACTTGGAAGTGTTTAAATCCTCAATTGCACACTTCAGCAGCCTTGTACACCCTAGGCCAAGAACACTGGTAAAACTAAGGCGTAACTGTACGCTTGAATGAAGCCTAATACAGTTACGCTTGAAGGCGTTACGCTTGAAATCAAGCGTACGAAAGAAATTCTCCCACACATTTAGATAAGACGAATAGGAGCGGATACACCCATTACGCTTGATTTCAAGCGTAATCTCAGTACGCTTGAGAACGGGGCGTGAGGCTACGCTTTAGTTTTACCAGTGAAAGTGTGCAAATTAGGATTTAAACACTTACAAGTGCACAACTATCGATTTGCACACTTGCAAGTGTTTAAATGACAATTGCACACTTTAAAGTGTGAAAGGTTATTTGAACACTTCATTTAACAGTGTAAGCGTGCCATGCTCACACTTGGGTTCCTAGAGTACCCGGCTGATGCTGCACACTGCGGTTCACAGGCACAGGGCTCCCGCGCCCGTTGCAGCGCGTTCCTTGTGCAGGCGATGCGATCCCAAACGCATCGCCTGCGCGGTCCCCTACCGCCGCGCAGACCACTGACTGCTCGCACGGACACACACACCCACTCATACACAAACACACACACACACGCACGCACAAACGTGTGTCAATAATTATTGTGCATCCGATTCCAAACAGTAAGCGCGAAGCGCGGACTGCGTGGCCGCCGCCCTGATTTACTCGCATGACTCGAAACTCCAATCCCGCGGCCGGGAAATGAGTTCGGCGGCTCGGCCTGGCCTCTCGGTGGACAAGAGCTTCGCCCATTCACACGCAGGGGCGCCGCGACACCCAGATGAACGGTTATGACTGCGGATGGGCTGTGCAGACGGAGCGCCCCGCCCCGCCCCGCCCCGCCCCGCCCCGCCCGGTCACATCGCACTCGTAACTTTCACCCCGCGCCACGCCACGTCGCCCCAGCACCCCGGCCGATCTTTATCGCACGACAATATCAAAAACATTTCCTGATGAACACCTTGCGCTTCTGTTTGGGTCCCGAAACCCAACACCGGCGATCATCTCCCTGCGAGGCCCCGGCAGGGGCGACGCCCCCGGCCCCGGCTCCACTGTGTGTGTGTGTGTGTGTGTGTGTGTGTGTGTGTGTGTCTGCGTTCGAAATAATCGCTGCTTGAGAGGAGCACACGGCGCGTGAGCTTAGCAATTGGTTGAGGAGGGTAAGGGAGGCGGGGGGCGGGGGCCTCATCTCGGACACGGCCGCCGAACTCAGCGCGGATGCGCGACCAGCCGGGAGAGGAAAGCCCCACAAATTATCGGTTCGTGTTTGGCCGGCTTGTCGCAGCGGACAGAGCCGCCCATCATAATATTAGTACTCGTTAAAGGTGAGTACCCTTCTTCGACCTCCTCCCCCCCTGCCTCCCAACCCTCCCCCTGAAGCCCAGATCACGCCGTTTCGGACGCAGCAGCACGAGAGCCGATAAAATTGTGTTTATAGTGCTCGTGTTCGGGCCGCCGGTCCGACCCGGGCCCCGGCCAGGCCCGAGGAGTCTCTTATTACCTTCGCGCTAAAAGGGCGCAGGAAGCCAGACTCCCGCGGGCAGGGCGGCCGCTGGGCTGAGCAAACAGAGGCAAGACACACATCCGCTTGCAAATGACGTAGAGCTGGCAGTAGGTGTCAGTGTCAGTGGCAGTGGGCTTATAAAAAGGGATTTGCGTGGGAGTCACAAGGGGCGGCCAACTCGATGAACTCGCGTACACAGAAATACTCTGAAATACAAGAAATACTTCAAAATACACAGAAATACGTTGAAATACACCCCAAAAATGCAATAAAACTACACAAAAAATTACGTAAGGTACACGCAAAAAGTAAACATACAAACAATGGCCGCCCTTCGGACGATTTATTTTGTAAATTATACGGCTTACGAAAAATGTTGTATATTTACGGTAGAACATTCTTGCTTGTTGTTGAATTTCAAGTCGATAGGTAGTGCTTGTAATTTTACGATAAGTGATTATTGCAGTTTTACAACGAACTCTACTTCGTGGAAAATTTTCCGTTGAACCTACACTCTAAGAAAAATTACAGATTTCTGTATCAAGTTTGTTACAGTTTTCTGTATCCGGGCACTGTGATACAGCAATTAGCATCGGTGATACAAAATCTTGTAATAGTTTATAAAAAATTGTAAACATTACAATTTTTGAATTAATTTTCAAATTTTATATTCATTTTCTAATTTTCTGTAATCTGATTACAAATTCCTGTAAACGAGATACAAATTTCTGTAACATAGAAACAGAAATCTGTATGCGCGTTTAAAACGTCGCTGTTTTAACGTTCAATTTGAACACGATTTGAGCAGCTGTTAGACTGACTCTCGCACTATTTACGATAAAATCAATTTCCAAAGCATTCACATATAAATCTCATCTGATAGCATGATAGCTAAGGGAAAGGCTCAGTGGCCAACCAATACATGGGAAAGAATGACATCGGGTCGGAGCACGGCTGCTCGTAGGTAGTTGCCTTGGCCGCGTGAGCTAAGGCGTCAAACCCCACCCCAGAGGTCCGGGGTTCAAATCCCGGTTAGGTAAGGTACAAATGTGTCATGTGTGGGCAACATCTACAATGAGACAACCAGCAAGGAAAAATTATTTTTCTTTCATATCCGAGCTTGAACAGCAACATATTTTCTTCTGTATTGATGGATACAAATTTATGTATCCGTATTACAGATTTGTTTTTGTATCCAAAAGAATACAATTTTTTGTATCACGGATGCTGAAAAAACTGCATAACCAAATTACAAATTTTTGTACTAATTTTTTTAAGAGTGTACAACTATTTTTCACAGTGCGGCGTCCTGAGTCCTGCGCCCTAAAGGGACTGCACTACGCAGCGGCAGCACTGGCAGCAGCCTGAAGCCTAGGCCGCTCGCGCGCGCGGCTGCGCAGCGGGCTGCCTAGCCGCAACTTGGCAGGCGCTAGACAGCCGCGGGGCCGCCGCCGCTGCGGGGTGTCCTTTATGCGAACAGGGGCCGGCCGTACACTCTAAACTTTCTACAAAGAAATTTTTCGTAGAATACAAAGAATTATGTGCAACCGTAATATACAAGAAAAATCCTTGTATTACAAAGAGTTTTCCTTTGTACTACAAGGAAGTTTCTTTGTATTACAAAGAAAATTTTGCTTTGTAGTGGCTTTGTATTACGGTTGCACAGAATTCTTTGTAATACAAGGAATTTTCTTTGTAAGAGGTTAAGAGTGTACTGCAGGAACGTACGTACGCCCCGCAGGCAGGCAGGCAGGCAGGCAGGCAGGCAGGCAGGCAGGCAGGCAGGCAGGCAGGCAGGCAGGCAGGCAGGCAGGAGGGTGGCGAGGCGAGGCCAGAGGCCACTCTGTGATAAATCACACGACATTCACCGGATATTGCAATTGGACGCACGGACGCGGCGACGATGCAATCGGCATATATAGGGAGAATAGGCACTCCTAAAAGCCTCCCCCCTCCTCCCCACCACACTCCTCTCCTCTCTAACCGCCGCTGCTCATATAACTCGCCGAGGAGCGCGAGTCCCACAAACGAACGGACGCCGCACACTACCCTCCACCGCAGAGATGCGATGCGGGTGCCACTGGCAGGTGGGGTGGGGCGGGGCGGGGCGGGGTGCAGTCCAGCGGAGCGAACGTCCTAGCCGGGTCCCCCGCGCGCCTGGGGCCTGCCGTCTGATTCCGAAGATCGCTCTCGCATACCTCCGTCCTTGTCGCACTCATGGGGCTCTGCCAACCCTGACATAGGGTGCCGCCACAGGTGCGACAAGGACGGAGGCACGAGAGCGATCTTCGGAATGAGTCGGCTGGCGGTGCCCCGCGTGACCTGCCGCCACAATGTTGCAGGCGGCACTGCACACTGCAGTACGCTGCACTCTGCGCTGTGCCTGTGCCCCTGCCCCTACGCCACGGGCTGCACTTATCGCTTCTCCTGCAGCGCCGCCGCCGCCGCCCACCTCCTCCTCCTCCTCCAGGTCGAGTGCGTCATGACGGACGGGTGTCGGCAGCATGTTTTCTCCGCCCCTCCCCCTCCCCGTTAGTTTACTTAATTTCACAAAGCAGTACGGTGCGGTGCGGCACGGCGGGCGTGGCGAATGGGGTGTGAAAATAAGAGAGGCCCGACGTCCGCCCCGCCCCACCCCGCCCCGGGTCAGCCCCAGATCTGGCCGGGCCAGCGGCCGGGCAGAGCCGCACCTGTCCCAACACAGACTGATTCTTTACGGTTTCGCCCGTTCCGGAGCCACACGCGTAAATTCTTGGCAGGAGACTTTAATGCGCGGGGCAACAGGTCGCCGTGTACTGCCGCCGGGGCTGAGAGGTGGGGAGGGGGAGGGGGCGCCAAAGACCGGGCAGTAAAGGCCCGGGCCGGCTGGCCGGCTCAGCCGCGGGTGACGAGGGATCGAGTGTCATCAGGTTGACTCGGAGCGCGAGCCGCGGATTGCCGAGCCGAATGACTATGAGGAGTCCGCGGGGCGATCCTGCGGACGGTTCTCGTCTCTGGCCCAATCACGAAGAAACATCTTCTCCTTTTCTCCTCTACATTCCTTTTTCTGGAAGAGAAACGGTAAAATCACAGAATCGAGGACACAATTTTTAAAAATTAGGTGTCGCTTAACCTCTGATGTTCTCTTTGAATACGAAATTTGAGCGCTTTTTACGTTTCTAATTCAAGTCTTTTACGGTAATGGAGTTGCCATCTAAAATCGCTACGAAACGTATGTTAATATTTTCATCTGGCACCTAATGGGAGGAAAAATACTGCTGAAGGGAATTTGATAATAACCTATAGTTACACTGTTTAATCTTGTTAATTCACCCTTAAAGGTTCATTTAAATTTATACTACAGAGTTTTTATAAATTAGAATTGAAATTTCAGTTGCTTTGGTAATGCTCGATTTGTCGGCTATAATCACCAAGAGAAGGGGATATTTTTTCGTGGTGGGGGTAGGCGGAACCGAGTCAACACGGAGTAAATGATAAACTTTTATAAAGTCTGCGTTCAAGCAAAGCTCTGCCTCACTGAACTGCACCAGAAAGAGACGAAACCACTGAAATACGCACGTGACCATAGTACCGCCCTTTCGAAACCTACTTCATTTTTACCGGAAAAAAAAAAAACAACAAATCTACGGCGCACTTCTGCCAACGATTTGCAGACACAAATAACAGTTTTACACGGAAAAAACTACGTCTTGGTTTTCAAGCAGCTCTGGAAACTCTGTGTATTTTCTCCTTAAGAGCTGCTAAGTTTTTCCAAAATTGTTTGGAAACCAGGACGTTGTTTTCTCCGTGTGGATTCAATCATATATAGCCATGAAGACTTGACGGTTTTTACTTTTTGTACTTTAGATATATATTGTAAACAACACAGAGAGTGTTTGTGTGAAACTAGGTTCAGTTTAACCTGTTAACCCCAGTTTAACCACCGCCCCCCCCCCGAAAACATTGAAAATTTACCTCAAACATTAAAAAGAAACCTTATCTACATTTTGAAACATTATTTATATCACATGTGGATAACGGTAAAACTGGCGCCTTGGTCGTCTTTGATAGACCTCTTCGCCCACAATTTGGCAACGGTGCAATCCTATTTCAAATTTATAGGCTAAAAGTATAATGCTAACATGTTATCAAAAAAATAAAAACACTTGTCCTTATAGGGAAAAAATTTCTCGAGGATTCGAATGGTGATTTGTAATTTTGTTGTTAGTCACCCTAAATACGGTTTTCCTCAAGTATAAAGTCTGGCTTACGGTGTTGTCACATTGTGGGCGAAAAGGTCTATTGTTGGCTGGGAGTCGGATTCCGCCCGCCATGGCCGGTGGCGAACGCGCCCACCTCGTGACTTTAAATCATAGTTTAAAGTTATTGAAACGTTGACAAGACGAACTGCATGCATAAATGTTTTATATCTGCGGATTTCGTTTTGCAAAGTTTGACTTCAAGTGGCGAGAGGGGAAAAAAAAACTTGATTCGTAAAATGGTGAACATTGACGTGTATCTTTACGTCAGTTTACGACAAAATCAGTTAACGATTCAATTTTGTTTCTTCTCGCCGAACCGATTTTTCAGGGAATATTTCCTGTTGAAGCCCTGCTCGCAGAAGATAACTCGGCTCAAAATTTGTTTTGTATGATGTTGCGACAAGTATGCATAACATTACAACTCCGTTGTCTATCAAGATTTCGCGAAATCGTATGATGTATTTTATTTTGAATTTTACCATTATTTTGCCCATATCCCTCATTCGCTCCTTTTTGCTTTTCCCCGAGTGCGCAGCGCAGACAGCCAGTCTGCCTGCAGTCATTTCACCCCACTCACGATATGAGGTCCCCGCGAAATTCGGAAAACATTGAGTGAATCAGTGATCCCCATAATTAACGCTACGCGGCCCGGCCCGGCCGTGCCCCGGGCCCCTCTGCACCCTCCGGTACCCGCCGGTACCCGCGGCAGGAACCGGTTTTCATAAATCGCTTTTCGGTACCCGGCGTGTATGTGTACCACCGGCCGGCCGACACGCCGGCGGTTTTCTTCTTTAGTATTATTATTATTATTACCATTATTCCCCCTCATTTGTTTTGCACACAGCAGTGCAATGAGTGCAGGGTGTGAATTTATGAAGGCTTGACAGCCGCGCGCGGATCGCCCAAGTCCCTGCCGGGACTGGCATGCGAGTGCAGGCCCAAATCCAGCCGTTTGTCCGACTGGTCCGACTGTCTGCCAGCCTCCTGTCTGTGTGTCGCCACACACTGCCACCCCTGCCGAGTCAACAACCGTGGCACAAATAGAAACACGCCCCAGACGTGTGGTCTCAATAACGTTTCCGCGCGGAGGGACAAGAAGAAGAAGACGAAGCAGAAGAAAAGGAAAAAAAAACGCATATGTAAATTGGGCGTGCCCGCGCGGATTGCAGCTTTGATGGCTGCCCGGCTGCCTCACGACGGATAAACTAGTCGGGCCCAGCGGCAGGCCAGCCGGGCCGGGTGAGCTCGACTCGACTCAATGAAACGTTCCATTCACACCTGGCCGCGGCTTCCTCCAACCCCCTCCACCTCCCCCTCCCCCGCGAAACTATATGCCCAGCAGTGCCGCGCGGCACCAGGGGCCGGCCCGCCCCGGCCCGCCCCGGCAGGGACCCGGGGAACCGGCTCTCGCGCCAAACGTGAATGAGACGGGAGAAAGAGAAAGGGGAGGGGGAGAAGAAGCGGGGGAGGGGGGGGGGATGCTGATGTTGTCTTATTGCGCATCGGCTCATCGCAAGGGCGCGAGAGATCGAAGAACGAAGGGCCCGCATTGGCAGGAAGGGGGGCGGGGGACGACGACGCGGACGAGGAGGAGATTGGACTCCTGCAGGGGGTCTCGGGTCGGGTCTCGTGATGTACCCGCGGGACACGGTGAGGGGATGTGGCTTATCATTACCGTGAAAAAAGAAAAGAGGATATGTTGTATGGCCATTGACTGCCGGATTCACTGACACTGTGAGAAACAGTCGTATACCGAGACCGAGGTACATCAGTTAGTCGACAGTTTTCTTTAAAAGATATTTCGTGCACTCTCAGCCCACTTACGTACATTTTGTAAGTAACCACTAAAAATTTTGTGCAGCAGTAATATACTTAGGAAATTACTAAGTAATAAGCACAATTTCTTATTTATTTATTTAGAATATTAACTATTTAATTACTTAGAAAAAAAGTTCGTAAAATACTTACGAATTTGTAAGTAATACTTAGAAATTACTAAATATTTTCTAAAGTTTAAAATTTTTAGTCGTCTACGAAAGAAAAAGTCATTAGTGGGCTGAGAGTGTGCGATTACAGTTTAGAATAGTAAATTTACAAGCTCTGCGAATCGACTTGGTATCAAATGAGGAGCAAGAGTGGAAGATCGTACACGTTCGGCATATTTTGTCATTTGTCAGTGGTAAATTACGAAATACATCGTACATCGTACGACAAACACATCACTGCAAACCCTGGAATCCAATTTCTCACTCAAAATGGGAGAGGACACTTTTCCATACTAAATTAGAGTGAGAATTTTTAACCTCACTCTTTTCGAGCGAGATATTTTTGAGCATCGCTCTATTTGAGTAAGGATTTTTTAACCTCACTTAATTTGAGCACGAATTCTCACTTTATTTGGGCGAGGTCTCAAAATTCTTTCTCATAAAGGGCGAGGAAAAAAATTCTTACTCTCCACACTCTAAATGACCATGGACTTTTATTGTTACCAGCCCCTGGACTTTTTCGAGCATGCCTAAGCCGTATACAATATTGTGTATAGTTAGTTACATTTTTGAAAATTTTGTTACTAGCTAGTTACAAAATTATCAAAAATGTAACTAACTATACACATTATTGTATCCGGTTTAGGCATGCTCAAAAAAGTCCAGGGGCTGGTAACAATAAAAGTCCATGGTCATTTAGAGTGCAGAGAGTAATAAAATTGCCCTCAAATTCTCACTCGTATGGGGCGAGAAATTATGACTCGTAGATTTTCAGTGATTTGTCATTATAATGACAATGATGGGTGCATATATGCACGAATGGAAAAGTTATATCTGAGTTGAGCAAGCTGACATAACCGGAGGAGTTTACGAACGACGTATACGTATCGACTGGTATTTTTCGCTTTGATAGTCTAAGTTAGTTGTGCGTGCGGTAGCACACTCTTAACTTCTTACAAAGAAAATTCCTTGTATTACAAAGAATTCTGTGCAACCGTAATACAAAGCCACTACAAAGCAAAATTTTCTTTGTAATACAAAAAAAATTTCTTGTAGTACAAAGGAAAACTCTTTGTAATACAAGGATTTTTCTTGTACATTACGGTTGCACATAATTCTTTGTATTCTACGAAAAATTTCTTTGTAGAAAGTTTAGAGTGCAAGTGTGGTTTTGAAACTGCTAAGGCCCTGTTACTTACTCCAGTTGGAGAGTACCTTCTCTCAACAAACCCCTTGAGGCAGCGAATGTTCGGCTAAATTTTCGCTACACTTGGCCTAGCCTAAAAATTATAAGAACTACCACGCAGCTCCACGCACTTCTTCGTATCTCTGGCGCTCACTCGGGCAGCGTGTGCAAGAGAGGACAGGACTTTTTGCGACCGCAGGGCGCGGCGCCTGGAGCCCTGGCCGGGGTCGGGCAGGGAGGGGCGGGGCGGGGCGGGGCGGGGCGGGTGGGGCGCCCGCGCGGAGTTGGGCAGTCAGACCACGTCACACCGGGGCCGCCGCCACCGCCGCCTTCCACAAAGCGATATACAAAAACCGTTTAGGTAAATCCCCTGTCGTAGCAAGTACGCGGAGGGCGCACACAATCAGGGGAGAGCCGGCCGAGGCAAGAGGGAGAGAGCGACAGGGAGAGAGAGCGAGGGAGAGCGAGAGAGAGAGAGAGAGAGAGAGAGAGAGAGAGAGAGAGAGAGAGAGAGAGAGAGAGAGAGAGAACGGCGCGCCGCGTGCCGCGGCATACGTATGTGACTGTGTAGATGATGATTGTTGTGGCGGGGTCTCACGTTCGTTCCCTTCCAAAGCTGACTTGTAGTGTTATTGCTGGAGGTTGGAAATAGTGGCCGGGCGCGAGGTGAGGAGAGACGCACGGCTGGGCTCTAGCTCAGGCACTAGCCCAGCCCCGGCACGGTACGGCACGGCGTGGCATGGCCTACGCCTCTTTTGTCCTTTGTCCGCGAGGTCCCCGCGGAACGGCTGTAAAAACCGCGCGGGTCCGCGGCGTGCGGCGCGGTCACTCATGGAACGGATTTGCGTCACCTCATGGATATCCTTTTGTCCTGCCTGCTGGGGCTGGCCATAGGCCGGGCCGCCGGACTGGGCTGTTTTGTGGAGGACATGCGCGCAGCTGAACGCGAGTCCGCAGCCTCCCCTCCCCGAGTTTCGGCACATTTCGCGCTGTTTTTATTGGTATTTATATCTGTCGGCCGACTCGCTGCCCTCAATCTGGTGGCGTGGGGAGGACTTACTAACACGTGTTACCTGCATCTGGAGAGAGAGAGAGAGAGAGAGAGAGAGAGAGAGAGAGGGGGGGGGGCAAGAGCTACGGGCTCCCTCGGGATAGCCGCGTGGTCGAGAGAGAGAACGAGCGCGAGATAGAGAGGGAGGAAGTAGTGTTTTCTGACGCAGTTTAGTTTTCATTATTTTCACCACTTTACGAGGCGGTGAGTCAGCGCGAGGCATCCTAACACGATGTCTTTACGTGGCAGCCCCGTGTGCGTTTGCCTGCATTTGCATATTGCCAAAGGGGAAGGCAGAGGTGGGGGGGGGGGGGGGGGGGGGGGCAGTAGCGGGCGTGGCGGAGCGGTGGTCGCGCCGCGGGCCACGCCGCAAGCTGACGAGGACGTGATGTTCTGCGGGCGCACTACACACACACACAAGCGAGTGTGGTAGTTGTACGAGATGACAACTTTTACATGACGTCGTAAAATCAGAACCAAGATTTGAGCAACTTCAAATATAGCGTCTCTAGGTCCAAAAGACCACGGCACATGTCCAAGATCAATGCAGGATCAATTTTGCTCTAGATGCCAAAGCAATATTATATTCAGATCAATATTTTTTTTTTAGCAATTTTGATCGAGAGACGCATTGTACTTGAAGGAAGAAAAGATTTGTCTAGAAGTAAACTTTGCTTGGAAACGTTTCGGGAGTCACTACTGTGACTTTCACTTGCGCGCAAAACAGCCCCCCCCCCTCCACCGATCAAAGCAAG
Organism: Frankliniella fusca; assembly: GCA_029379305.1. Taxonomy (NCBI): domain Eukaryota; kingdom Metazoa; phylum Arthropoda; class Insecta; order Thysanoptera; family Thripidae; genus Frankliniella; species Frankliniella fusca. The sequence continues at coordinate 1,930,609 of JAHWGI010000960.1, read as the reverse complement.
CAATTTTCTTCTCGATTTTCTTAGTGCTGTGCGAATTATTCGAAATCGAATCGCATCCGGCTAGATTCCGATTCGGTCCCGAATCAGTTATGATTCGGCATCGAAGGTTCGAAATTTCGAATCATCCAAGATTCACAACCGAATTATTGAGTTTACGCATATATTTTGTAACAAAAAGAGGGCGCGCCTTTGCAAAGATGTGTGGGACCCACTAGACTTTTATTTTGAATCCTAATTTTAATTATTTTGAGTAAATTCTAATTTGTGGGCGTTCAAAATTGGATTCGATTCGAAGGAGATTTGATCCGAACCCAAAAACCTCCATTCCCACAGCACTAAGTTTTCTCGGTATGCGCTTTATCGAAAGTGCGTCCGTCCCGTCCCTGCCGAACCCGCCGCTCCACTTCCGCTAGCCAGCCTCGCACAGGTCCTCACTGCAGCCTGAGAGGGACTGTGTGAGACTGACCGGACCGCAGCGAGCAGGCCTTTACGCCTCGGTTGTGGCGACACCGCTGTGACACCGCAGTGACACCGCTGGGACACCGGGGCACCGCGGAGACACTGCGCCCCACCGCACTGCGGTCGCCCTTTCAATGAGCTGCAGACAGCAAACAATGGCAGTGTGCAGGCAGGCAGGGCCCGGGCCCGGCTTGTGCGTCACAAACCGCAATGCGGAGCAGCCCGCTCAGATAGGAGGAGCTGGCTCGTCAAACCTATTACTTATTCTCCGTTTTGCTAGATGGGAGGAGCTCTGCTTCTTTGAATATTATTCAACACCCCTAGGAATTACTGAAACTCAATGGAAACGCTGTGGGCGTTTTACTATATAGGCGAGATTTTGGCGGTCTTTTTAAACGCCGAAATTTGGTCATTTTTAACGCCGACATTTGGCCTTTTCTTCAGGAACGCCAAAGTTTGGCCACAACGAATTCCAAAGTCTGACCTCTTCCTGCAAAAATGCCAAAAAGTGCAGCATTTAAAAAGAGGCAAAGCTTGGCGTTCCATCATGGTTCCATAGAGGGAAGCAATTGGTTCAACAGTGCCCCTTCCACTTTTTCGTAACGCGCTTTGCGAAAACCTTTTCCCATCACAGGTGGAGTAGATGAGGGAGTGTCCGATATTGGACAGCAGCAGCGGACTTCCCTTCTCCGGCTCGAGAAGTGAGCGGTCCTCCACACGCGTTCCTCTTCGGCAACGCTGAATTTGCGTCGGCTGGTTTTTAATAATTTCCAGTCACGTCCGTTTCAGTAAGGCACACGATGCGATGCGGGCCATACATGGCGGCCGTTCAATAAGATATCAGTCCGGCACGACGAAAACTGAAAAGGGTTATGTGCAAACTGCCGTGCTACTGCGCCTTATGCAAGAGCAGGTCCAGGGGATTATAATCTCACGTCTCCTCCACTGTGAAAAATATCTTTGTAGCGATTAATGATAAATTTTGTAAATTGCGACTGACGAAAAATGTTGAAAATTTACAACAGCCCATTCTTGCGCGGAAATGGATTTCAAGTCGATAGGTAGTCCTTGTTACCACTCCACAGAATTTCCCCGTAATAAAGCTACGGCCACACACACTCACATGCATGCGCGCGCGCGTGCACACACACACACACACACACACGAACTCACTCTTACTGTGGATCGCGTCGACGTCGATAATAAATTCAATCAAAATAGAAACAACGATTAGACAAACACGCGGTCCTTAGTATGCAAGGAGGTGCCAAAAGGATCGATTTCATTCCGATACGTAGCGACTCGCTTTCCCCCGGTCTGTGGCGCCGCTGCTCTTATTAAAAAAAATTTAAAAAAATTAAACAACACGGCCGACTGCCTTTGTTTTTACGATCCTGTGATATTATTTGAGAATTATCTCTTATTATTTATTGTGCACATTTGTATAATATCGGATATCGACGGAGGTGGAAGGGGTGTCTCACATAACTGGCGCGGTCGGACGTGGTGGGCGACACGCCGTGGGGAGCAGGGGTTAATTTCCCGCGCGCCGCACACGGTATCCTTCGCGGGGACCGGAGCACATAATCTCGCACCGCTTATTAGTACACCACACACCGCGTGCACACACACACACACACACGTCGCACAGTAGCTCATTTTGTGCAGCGTGGCTAATTGCGCGGCCGTGGGAGGCGCCGCCCCGCTGCCGGTGGTGCGGTACGGGTCCATCCAGAGGAGAGGAGAGGGAGGGAGGGGGAGGGGAGAGGAAGCGTGTCAGCCGGCAGTGGGCGTCGACGCCGTGCGCATGACAGTCCACGGCAGCTGCTGTCGTCGCTGCAAAACGCAGCATATCACTCAGATATATTGATTATGGAGCGGCGGGAAACCCGCGCGCGAGCACTGCAAGGGCAGAGGAGGTGCGGTGTTAAAAACCCGTCTAAGGTGCTAAAGTGTATATTTTCAGTGTTTAAAAGACATTTTCTGTAGAAAACCAATGCCATTTTAGGAATAATAATCGCATTCCTTACAAAATTCTGCGCCCATCAAACCTACGTGAGACATAGGGTTCTGATAAGCGGTCAGCAAATGAAAAGCAGTTTAAAAGAACAAAAAATGTAATTGATTTATGCCATTTTGGAACAGTACCCCATCAGATGAAGGCTCGTTTGAAGCGCAATTTTGCGTAGATTACGAAAAGAAGTCCTCAAATTATTCAATTCTATTCCATAGGGATAAAATATATTTCGATGAACAACAAACTGTAATGATCTTTGGAGCTTTAGTGCCTTTTAAAGGTTGGATATCCTACCTTTGTCTCACCAGTGAGTGAATGTGTGTGGTGCAAGTGCGAGTTTAAGTGTACCGTATGTAGAGCCGCGCAATTAGTGTCGTGCGCGCTCGACCCACGCGTTTTGAACTCTTTCCTCCCCCATGCGCTGCACTCTCACTCATGACGAGAGGCCCTCGGGGCAGAGGCAAGAGACAACAGCCGGTCGGGTCGGGTCGGGCTCATCATAGACCGGCCGGATGACAACGTGGTGATTGATTGCGATGGGGTTAGTGCGGCAGGTCGGTGACACGACAGGGCGGGGTCAAACTGAAGCAAGTACACAAACTAAAACATTTTTGTTCTTTTGGCCGATTTAACAGATCTGCCACGAATTTCCAGTTTCTTTTGAAATTCTTTTCTTCTCTTTCTTGAGTACTTCCTGACAATATTCTGACAAAACTGGCTGCTTTTTCTCACGCGACTCTCCCGTCCGATCTATAACCCAAACCGACTCGACCCGACCCAAACATGAGAAACGCAGACGCAGAGTCGGACGGCGACCCTCTAACGGCCGTCTGGGCACTCGGCACCAATTAGTCATAAGGCTATAATTTTTGTCACAATTTTCTTTCAAGATGCTGACATTTCACTAATTTCCCTGACAAAATTTTAAAATCATGACATTTTTCTGAATTTCTTGACGCGTGTGGCAACCTTGAAGTAATGGGTGGGAAATGGCCAAAAGCGATTATGAAAATAGCCTGGAACTGGGAAATGGCGTGCACACTAAGACCAGCAAAGTTATTTTCCCCTCGATGTACAGTTAGCCGTGTGCGAGGCCCATGGCCCATCCCCCCTGATCAGGGCGGTCCTATTATTGGGCGCGTTGCCCGTCTGCAAGTTCATGCCGCCTAGACAAAGCCCCGCAGCAGCCCACAGGACCGGCGGGTCCGGCCCGGTGCAGCGGCGCAGGGCGACCCGCTGCTCCCGAAGCGATGCAGGTCATCTTATTAGACCATCGTGCCCATGCAGTCTTTGGTCATCACCTGTCCATTTACCGGCCCGGGGCGGGGCGGGGCGGGCCCGGCCGCTGATTGCTAGTGACGCAGCAGATCGGCCAACCTTTCGCACGCTGCGCGCGAGCGTATGTGTGCGTGCGCACATGAGCTGGCGCGCTCCGGGAAGTGTGTGCGGTATGCATGTCACGCTAAAGTATAAAGCAAGAGTCGTCAGATGCATTTTCCTAATAAAACAAGATACTTGTTCATACCATGACGTTTACCGTGATATTCCGGTATATACACGCCCGTGTTGCGGGTCTGCCCACTCACTTTGGCCCTAAGGCGCCATGGCCCCTTGCGCTAGAAACTCAAGTGTGTGAATGTCACACACTTCTAGGTGAGCTAATCCCCGTTTGTGCACTTTCCGAGGGAAATTCACACCGAAATTCATACGCTCACAATTGTATGTACGAGTGGGCATTCGCCGAGGGGTCTGCAAGTACGGTCAGCCGGTGTACACATGCTGTGGGCTTCCTGGTTTTCCTAGGTTTTCCTTATGGTTTTCCCGGTCTTCCCAACTTTTTCTTGGTTTTCCTAATATCTGTTTTTCTAGGATCTTCTGAAGGCTTCTTACCGTTTTCTGTGGTTTTCTCTCACCTTCAATGGTCTTCCCCAACATTTTCCGGTCTTCCTTAGAATTTCTCGGTCTTCCCTCAAGTTTTCCGGTCTTCCCTAAAATTTTTCGGTTTTCTCTCACCTTCTATTTTATTGCTCTTCTTTGGTTTTCTTTGGTCTTCCTGGTGGTCTTCCCGGTCTTCCCAGTTTTCCGGGCGGCCGGTGTACGCGCTCAAACCTAGTTGCAGACCCCTCGGCATTCGCACAAATCCGAGTGTACGACATTCGCACACTTGTGTTTTCAGTTCCAGCTTGGGTAGGTAGACCCGCAACACTGTCGCGCATTCGCCGGGACACGCGGTACACGCAACTAAACATAAAGCCGTGTGAGGGATCCGTTTCGCAAAGAGCAGCTTTTGAAACATTGCAGCCATCTCTACACCCGTCCCCTCCCCCTTTCGTTCCGCCGAGGAGCTGCACGCCGGGGACGCTACGCCGCCCCGGGCGGATCGGGGGAGCAATGCAGGAATATCGATGGGTCCATTAGTCGCACGATGTTGGGGCGATACCGCTGCCCCGGCGCGCCCCGGCCCGCCCCGGCCGCTGTAGCGGCAGCAGTAGTTGTGCGGCTGAGGACAAGCTCCACACAGTTAAATTCTTACAAGGCAAACACTTTGCAAAGTGAGGAGAATTTGAAAGCCATATTCAAAAGGTCGCGTTTTGCAAAATGAGCACCAAGGTGCGAATGGTGACTTTCTTCTGTGCGATATACACCGGGCGCGGCGCGCCGATGAGGAGGGATATCACAAACGAAAGGAGGGAAAAGGGAGAGAGAATAGAATGGGGGAGAGAGAGAGAGAGAGAGAGAGGGGGGGGGGGGAAGAGAGGGAGGCTCTGGTCGGGTCCTAATAAGGGCGGGTTCATCTCGCCCGCACGGATTAGCCGCACAGCTCCCGTGCTGCATAGCAGGACTAAGCACTCCGGTGCGTGCGACTAATCGCCGATACCCCGCACAACAAAACAAAAATCCGCGGTTGCAATTATCTCTACCCCTTTCCAGTCTATACACCTCAGACCGGACCCTCCCCGCTCCTTTCACGATATGGCGATATCGCCAGAAAGGAATGTGTCCCGCGCCGCTATCAGCACGGCGGCACCAGGAGCCTCACAGGGACCTGACCTGCCAGGTAAAGTAGGCAACCCGCTCAAAACTTTTTGCTTATAAACTTGCGCGCCGTGCTGGTGGCCGCAGGGGGGAAGTCCCATAGATGCACGCTCCTCGGTGGCCCCCGGCCGGCCTTGCGGTGCGGGCCCTGCCGCTGGAGCAGTCCTTACGCCCCCCTCCCCTCCCCGCCACGGTCAAATAACCCTCAGCTCGGCGCATCCAATCGATGCTCTGGTCTTCAGGGCAAGCCGTGGCCGGGCCGGGGGCCGGCAGCCTCGAGACCGCGTTTAGGGCGGCAGGGCGAGGTGGCCCAGCACCGCGCCCGTGTATGTTGATTTAAATTTAAAGTTCCCCGTTCACGCTCCTGCTCGCCGATGGCGCGCGGCCCCGCCCGGCCCCGCCCGGCCCCGCCCGGCCCCGCCGTCCGCCAGCACACGACGCCGCGGCAGCGCGCGACGCGGTTGAACATATTCAGTAAAATTAAATGGTGGCACCGCATCTGGCGGTGTAACAGCCGGCGTGTTCAATTAACTCGACATAATGCCGTAGACTGTGTGGTCCCGCGGGAGACACGCGGGCACGTCACGTACCGTGCCCCGCGCGAGGCTATTTCAATCATGTTATTCCGAACTGTGAACACCGGCGGCCCTAACTGGCGGGGCGCATTGTCGTGTAACCGTGCGCGGGGCCCACCCGCGCGCGCACCGTCTCATCCCGTCCGGCCCATGATCATCATCGTCGTCGTCATCAACATATTTATTTTTTTCACTTTTTTTTTTTTTGCCTGCCAAAAAGAAACAGGGAGGTGTAATTCATCAATTCATTATTAACATCGGAGATGATACCAATCAGTCGCTCTAATCGCAGTCAGCTACACCACGCCACGCCGCGCCGCTTCGCCTCGGTAGCGACGGCCACGCCACGCCACGCCACGACGCGCCACGACGCGCCACGCCATGCCACGCCACGCCACGCCGCGCGCGCGAAGCGCTGGCGCCGCGCTGCCGGCCGCCATTGGCCGACCGTCTCACCAATCGGCTGGCGGCGCTCTTCGGAAAATGGCGAGGCGCGCCACCAAGGCGGACCCCGCAGGGGGGGCAGCGGGGGAGAGGAGAGAGGGGGGGGGGGGCTGCAGGGGGCGTGGGAGGGGGCACCGCCCAGGCCGCAGCGACGACACCTCACTAGTAGCGCACCTCCCGCCCCGCCAGCGGAGGCCTGGGCCTGGGCTGCTGCTGTGGTGGTGCGGTTCTCACCCAAGGGTTCCCGTCATGAACACTCACAAGCACACACACACACGCACACACACACACACACGCTCCCGCGCTTGCACCAACAGGTGCACAAACACGCCTCCTGATTCGGATTAAGATTGTATGATTCACCTGCGATAGCGACGCGAGTCGCGCGGTGTGCAAATAAAATGGTATCGCATGCAGGAAAAAAAAAACGGTGTCGATTATCGCGCTGGCTGATGTGTTATTTGCACACCTCCCTCCACAACCCCCCCCCATGCCGTCTCCTTTTTTCCGCTGCGCGCCGCGATGACGTGGGCAGCGCTTTTCCGGAAAAGCGCAACGGGGCTCTCTTCCACTTGTCGGCGCGTTCCTGTTAGATAAGATAGGCATCATCCTTGTTCGAGGAATCGACGCCGTGGGGGACGAACAACATACAAGTATGGCGCGGGGCCGGGCGATACGACCGGCAAAGAAAGTCGGAAACATTAGGGTTGAAGAAACAAAAAACAAAAACTATATATATATATTGATTGAAAACAGTGTGGAAGCAGTGCCTCGCACCTCACTGCAACATCGCGTAATATCGAGTATTTTACGGGAGGAGATTCCGCGGGCCGGTGCGGCGCCGAAACACATTTCACAATCGCTCGCGCCGATTGAAGAGAAGAGGGGAAACAATATAGGCAGCGTACGAATAAAATGGTGCGGGCCGCGCAGCGGCAGCGCAAGAAGGGAGGGGATGTAAAATCCAAGGACTCCATAAAACCGAGTGTGACATTTAAGACGCCATAACCATCTTTTACGACCTAGTTGTGGCATGTATGGTGTGCAGTTAGGCCCTTCTGCCCACTAACATGTCGGAGGTCCGGACGTCCACCGCGTCTGCATATTTGCCTGACCACTTTGAATGAGCCTGCTGTTTTGGCCGCACCATACCACGAGCGAGCAGAGCGAGCAGCCCGCATGTGCGCTGCGCAGCGCAGCGGCTGTTAAAAAGATGTAAACCCACCGGACCCGGCCGGGCCGGGCCGGGTCACCCGTCCTCCGGCTAAACACTGAAAATCACGAGTGTCATTGCTTTGAGTCAGGAGAGAGGGGTATGTGAGCAGGCGCACGAGAGAGAGAGAGAGAGAGAGAGAGAGAGAGAGAGAGAGAGAGAGAGAGAGAGAGAGGAGAGGGGGGAAAGAAGGAGAGGGGGGGAGAGATGGTGAGAGAGAAGGGGTTAGAGAGAGAGAGAGAGAGAGAGAGAGAGAGAGAGAGAGAGAGAGGGGGGGGGGCAGAGGAGTACCGGCAGAGGGGGACGATGGGGAGATAAGCCTGATGGATGAACACTTCAAAGAGCTTAGGATTACACGCAGGAAACAGGGATAGCTGATAAAGAAGCCAGTTCATCGCAGGGACGCGTCGGGAAACGAAACGGGGGGGGGAAAGGGAGACAAAGGAAGAGGAGAGAAGAGCGAGAGGAAGAGGAGAGCGTCCGGGAGAGAGGAGAGCAGGAGAGCTAGCGAGGAGAGGAAGCGGCAGTGACAGCTCCCGCTGCCTGTCACCGAGCTGCTGAGGGGAAACGCGTAGAAAATCCCGATTATGCGCGCCGCGAGGTCACTCTTGTTCACCAGGGCCCCCTAATTTGATGAGATATATAATCGAGGGACACTATAAATTTCCTATGGACAGGACAATATTTTACCGGTATGAATGGACAGCGATGCACGCGTAGGGAACAGCAGAGCGCAAGAGGGGGCTATACGATACATAATGAAGGAAGACTCGATTTGAAGAGCGCGAATGAAAGAATTTGAAATGATTCATGGCAGTTATCCGCTCTGGTAATCCAAATGTGCGAATGTCGCACACTTGTAGGTGTGCGAGGATTCATTCGTACACTTGGCCACTCAAACGAGTAAACATCCTAGGAAAATTCACACGTTAAAGGGGTCAAGTGTACGAATGAATCCTCGCACACCTACATGTGTGTGACATTCACACACTTGGGTTTCCAGTGCGAATCGCGATGAAAATCCGTCAGAAGAAGTTTTTGAGGATCCGCGATGGGGTCTCGTCGACTGCGTGGTCAGCCGCGGGAAGCGTGCGGCAGGGCACCACGCAGCGGGGACCTGACTCGCCCGGATCGCAGCGCTGACCAGATAAGAGGCGGGATATCAGCGCATATCTCGCCGGACGGGCCAGGCCGGGCCGTGCCGGGACGCATCGACGCGGCCGGGTCACCCGATACGGCGGCCCCTCGCCTCACCCCTCACCCTGCCCTGCCCTGCACCGGTGCAGTTTTGTCGCACCGAGCGTAAAATTCGCCATACGTAAATCGGGGGGGAAGGTATCGAGCAGCCATTTGGATGTGCAAGTCAATGCTTGACGCATCCTGTCGGGCCGCTGCCTGCATATATTTTGAGGCAGCAGAAATACAATCGCGCGCGCGCGCGCGACACACACACACGCACACACACACACACACACACACACACACCACGGTGCGGAGAGGAGGGTGCTCGTACCCGACTGGCCGGCGCAGGCAGGACACACAAGTCCTCAAAGCACAACACTGAGTGACACCACACTGAAGGAGGGACGACAAAAATAATTAATGTGTTAGTTATTTTTTTTTCTGTCTTTTTTTTTTTTCGTCCTTTTTACTTTTACCTGCAATAATGCATCAACCCCTCCGCGCGCAGATTCTTTTAGCACCGGAAGCCTCGACCCATATATCACCTCTCGTTACCGTGTCATTGCCCCGCAGAGCGCCGCAGAGGCCCGGGTGGGGCGCCGGGGCCGGCGCCAGGGCTGCTCACCAGCAGGACAATGCGGCAGGGCCCTCGGCACGGCGGGGTGATTCCGCGCAGTGTCCTTGTCGCACTCGCCGGGCACGGCCATCGGGAGCGAGAGAGATGAAATGCTTTTCGGAACCGCCCTGCGCAGCCCGCGCCACAGCGCCGGCGCCTCGCCGTGGGGCGGCCCTGGGCGGCCCGGCCCGGGCGCCAGCAGAGCCAGCAGCGCCAGCACAGAGACATCCGGGCTGGGTCCCCTTTGTGTGACACAATGTCATCTACCTGGCCGATTTGATGCAGCGGAAGAAGGCAACACCTCACAATGCGTGCCTAAGTGTAGGTGAGTGAACAGAGCATGGCCTTCCAGTCGAGCTCGCTGGTGGTAGCGCGCGCGCCAGCCGGAGGACTATCGCATAGCGGACGCGTGTTCACCTGTAGGCTCGACAGAAAAAAATATCAAGAAGAAAGCTTAAATAACAAAGTTTATTGCTTAACCGTATATTCAGAGGGACTTCCCTCCACGTAGAAATAAAATGTTTGAAAATCGAAAACCAGTAAGTTCCTTGTGCGCTTTTTTTTTTTTTTTTTTTTTTTTTTTTTTTTTAATTTTTTTTTTTTAGAAAACAGAACCACGCCGCTGCGGACGGTAAAAGCGCCATATACGACTTAAAAGCACCAGGTCCGAAACGCTTAATTAATTCATCCTCGTGATCGCTTGGCGTTTAGCTGCAGAGAGGAAGAAAATTGAGGTAGCGCCGTCACAAGTTAATTGAGGTCTACGATATTGAATGCCAAGGCAACAAATAACTGCACCATGAGACGAACAGCAGCAGCAGAAGCAGAAGTGGTGGAGGGGAGGAGAAAAAAAATGGTGAAAGAATAACAAGCGGTTTATGGCTGGGCCGATCTTGTCCGGCCCTATCTATCTCGCCTCATCCCTCCCCCCCCCCTTCTATCTCTCTCCCCCCCTCCCTCCCTCCCTCCCTCCCTCTCTCTCTCTCTCTCTCTCTCTCTCTCTCTCTCTCTCTCTTTCTCTCTCTCTCTCCCTCCCTCGCTTCCTACAGTGTCCGCCCTCTCTATCTGCGCCCCAAATAACAATAGCGTAAGTGCACCGTAGGTGTAGACCGGGTCGGTAGCCCCGCTGGGCCGGGCGGGCGCCGGGCGCCTCCTGGCGTCACCCGCGTCTGGCGGAAAGGGGAGGAGGGCAGGGGTGAAAATCCAAACGCGCGACGAAACGACGACGGGTACGGGCGTACGGGGACCACACTCGCACAAGGGAGGGCCTCACTACAGAGCCGGCTGTACCCGGTGTTTCTTTGAATGCGTAACAGTGTTGCGGGTCTGCCTAGCCGATTCGCCCGTAAGGCGCCATGGCCCCTGAAGCCCTGGCGAGTATGCGATCCCGCAACACTGTTACGCATTCAAAGAAACACGCGTTGCACACACTAAATGGAAAGGGACAATTTTGTCCCAAGAAATGTTGCGTTTTTGTACACACCAATTCCTTTTGACAAATTTGTGTAATAATTTGGGATGATTTGTAATATTTTGGTTGCAAATTGTCTCATTTTATTGGGACAATTTGTCCCAAGAAAATGATGTGTACAAAATCGCAACATTTTCTGGGACAAAATTGTCCTTTTTCATTTAGAGTGCAGTGACTGGAAGTCAAATGACTGGAATATGACGGTCGCACTTGCACCACCTGTCTGTCAGCGTGTGGCCTGGCCTTGGGTGCGGAGGGCAGCAGGGCAGCGCTTCACAATGCGTCAGAACACCACACCCAGGAAACGGTGTTCTTGATTACAGTCAAATGCAGTCGAGAACATCTACTCGAAATGAGCATGTGGAACTTGAACCAAGTACATTATATACTTGGTTCAAGTTCCACATGCTCATTTCAAGTAGATGTTCTCGCAGTTCTCGACTGCATTTGACTTCTACTGTAATCAAGAACACCGTTTTCTGGGTGCACTATTTTCACAACTTTTTTCCGCTTCAGTTTATTTTTTTAATTTATTATTTTCGTTGGACCTGAGGCCTGCTGAGACGACATTCTGAGCGGCGAATAAGGCTGTCGCAGGCGAGAGACGATAACACGGCGCACACTTCTCCACCGTGCTCATTGACCGCCAGTCCTGTCCGGAGCGCCTCGCCCCGCCCCGCCCCGCCCCGCCCCGCCCCGCCCCGCCCCGCCTCGCCCCGCCCCGCCCCACCCCACCCCACGCCGCAGAGGGAAGGACCCCTGCCGAGCAGCGCGCCTGGCTGGCCAGCGGCGGGATTATGGCCGAGCAGGGAGATGCAGGCAGGGAGAGAGAGCGAGAGAGAGCGAGAGAGAGAGAGAGAGAGGAGGGAGAGAGAGGAGGGAGAGAGGATACGCGTGTTGCGTGGCGGAGGCGCGAAAAGCAGACGAAGATAAGAAAGAATGAATGACGAATAAATATTTGAGCGGCGCGGTGTGAAAACACTGGCGTCGTGGGGCGCGTGTGCGGCCCGCTAGCGACCGAGGCAATTAGTGTACAGACGGTAACTTGAAAACGAGACGCGCGGAGCATAATAACGTTAGCGGAGCGTAACGCTGCCCCGACAGCACCGAAATGTAACGCAAAACAGGAAGAGGCGCGGTATCATAGTGTAACCACAGGGAACACACAAGTACAATGTCGCACTCTGGACGTGGACAACTTCCATTCATTCACCTGTCCCTTCTAGTGAGTGAAATGATACACAAGTTCAAGTGGCGATAACTTAGGAATCAAGCGTACGCGCTCACTAAACTTGACATATGAGGACTCTGAGGACCCGAGCTGGAAAAATGCGAGTTGTATCGTCTAGTAAGCAAGCAACGCAATCGCGCAGTTGATTTGTTTCCTCCTGCTGTTTCTGATTTCCCGGTCCGATGCGCTGCCGAGGGCTTTGGTGCTGCTGCGGTGGCGCGGGGGACAGGGCAGGGTGTCCGGGACAGCCAGCATGGGCTCGTAACGGATCCAGCGGGGAGAAAAGAAAGGAACCGGCTGACGCATTCGTACACACGGCGCGGTCCGGCTCATCAGTCATATCTCCCATCTCCCCCCCCCCCCTCCCCTCCCTCCCAGCCGGCTCCAAGCTCCAGGCCCCGGGCAGGCCCGGCCCGGACCCTGCCAGCCTGCACTCTACTACGAATGCATTCGCACAAGCTGCGTGCAGCTATCTGGCATCTCTCTAAAGTGCCCCTCCTGAATATCGAACATGCTCCAGGGAAGGCGTCATTAGACCCTCCCCCTCCCTCTCTCTCTCCCTCTCTCTCTCTCTCTCCCTATCCCCCCCTCCCTCTCTCTCTCTCCCGCGCTCTCCACACACACTCACTTTTTATGTTTTCCTAAACAGGTCGATTTTCTCTGCGTGGCCACCCTCCCGCTTGTTAAAGCCCGCCTGGTCGAAAGCTTACATTCCTTACGCCAAATTCTCGATGAGTTTTACAGATCCCTTTTCCTTCCCCCGTTCACCTCAAACACACAGACACGCACACATGCATACGAACACATTTTCTTCTTCTAGAGTTTGGACAAGTTATGAAGATGGATCCACACAGAACCCGCTCGCGCAGACACACGTACACACACACACACACACACACACACGTCGCGCGTGCGGTCCTGGGCACAAAGACTAAACGGATGCCAAAAATTCCTTTATTGTAAAGAGGATGAATGTGCGTGGCAATAAGTCTGAAGCCAAAAGACCTGCCAAAGGGCTCGCGGCGTGACCCATGGACCTGCAGGTCCCTGCGGGTCCCGGCGGGTCCCGGCGGGTCCACAGGGCCCCGCAGACACCTCAGCGGCCCCTATGAGCGCCCATGCCATGCGGCCGCCCTATGGAACGGTGCGTGCGCGCGCGCGTGCCGCGAGGCGTTCCGAGAATCGAGGGGCCGGACTTAAGCTGTCATCTGCTCAGACACGCTGGCCTCGCTAACCTCTCTAAAGGTAAGAGACGCCTATCCACCAGGCAGGGTACAGTGACCTCCTCGCCGTGTGTGTGTGTGTGTGTGTGTGTGTGTGTGTTTGCCGGTCGCGCCCGTGCTGCGCTGCGGTCGCGGCAAACACCCGGGCTTTCTTTGGTTTCTACGGTACGCTGAAACACAAGTTGACTGACTAGGACGAGGGAAGGAAAAACACCGGCGTGCGGCAAAGCCACTATTTTGAAAGGCACAAAATAAAAATCTCGAGTTTCGGTTGCAGGAAGCGCGCGCGGCAGCGGTCGGTGGCGCGGCCCGGCGGTCCCGCGGGGGTCCGGCAGCGCGAGAGAGGGGAAAGGAAACGGGGGCCCTGATCCCGGCCCGACGGGCCCGACCCGGCCTCCAATACAATCAGGTTTTCTTAAATTCTATCCATTTAAATTTTGTCAAAGGCGATGGAGAGGACGTGTATGGGGACCTGTGCGCGGGACGGCGCGGGGCGGGGCGCGCTGCAGGTGGCGGGGCGGGGTGGGGCGGGGAGGCGGCCCCATGAATGGGCCCCGGGAGAGTGAATGAGAGAGTGAGCTAGTGAGTGGCTGAGTGGCGCAGCCGAGCCGAGCCGAAGCCCGAAGCCGCCGTCGGCTTATACTCGCGTAGTATGGTATACGCATCGCCAGAGTCAACCGGGCAGTGTGCGACAGAGAGAGAGAGAGACCAGACACGGCGCAGATAGGCGCCCAGCGCGGGGGGTGCGACAGAGAGAGAGGTATCTCACCGCGAGCCCGCTGCCCCCCACCACCTCCCCCCTCTGCCCGCCGAGCGCGGAGCCGGGCGGGCGCGGTGGGGCGGGGCGGGGCGGGGCGGGGCGGGGCGGGGCGGGGCGGGCGGCGCCGAGGAGGGAGAGAGAGAGGCGGCGCGCGGCCACAGTGAGGCTCGGACCCTCGTGCTGTTCGTGCGTCCCGCCGCCCGTCCCGTCCCCGACCAGTCCCGCGAGACGCGCTGCGCAGCTCCGGCCGGCCCAAAGTGTGCGCGATAACAGTGACAACAACAACAACCCCGCGCCCGCGGAGTGTGCGTGCGTGCGTCCGTGCGTGTGTACAAGTGAGTGCGAGCGAGCAGAGAGAGAGAGAGAAAGAGCGGGGGAGTTACCGCCGTCCATGCCACGACCGGCATGGAGTCGCACCTGGACGACGACCAGATAGTCCCTGGTCACCGCGTCCCCGCCTCCTCCCCCAGCGCAGACCTGGACCCTTGGCTAATGCAGGTGAGTGTGAGTGAGTGTCGCTCTGAGCGAGCAAAGAGCGAGCGAGCGAGCGGGAGAGCGAGCAGGGAGTGAGTCAGCAGCAGCAGCACCTGCGCAGCAGCGCGCTCAGGCTCCCGTTATCGCGGTCCCGCCCTGCTGCCCGCCCCGTCGCGTCAGGTGTGGAAGATGACATCCCCGGGGTGGGACTTCCCCGCCCGGGTCTGACGCGAGCGTTGCCCAACGTGGAGCAACACGTGTCGCGTGGGGCCGGCAGCAGCAGCAGCAGCAGAGTGACCTTCCCCTCCGTCTCCAGAGCAGCGGGGCGCTGCGGTCGGGTTTCGCCTTGCGGCCGGCGGGCCGGTCCGGTGTCGCCTTACCTATACGCTGCCGCCCCGCCCCGCCCCGCTCCACCCGCGCCTTCCAGAAAACGCACGCCGCGGCCGTCAGTCAGTGATACCGATTGGGATTATCGGCGCGGGGCCTAAATATAATATCCTAACCTCGCGCGCGGCCGCCCGCAGCAATGTGTCAGAATTATACGAGGGTCCTTTTCCTTGTGGTATTCAAAACGCGGCGCGCGGTGACCGGGCCGGGCTGCTGGCTACAACCCCGTGCCACGTATACCTCTCGGCTCGAAACCCGCCAGTCATGCTGACATGTGCTGTGGGTCGCGTGGCTGCGCCTGGCCTGGCCAACCTGTTGCTTGTTCCCGCGCCCCGCGCCGCCCCGTAATGAACGGTCCATAACCTCCTCTAACTCCGCCAGTAATATCACGTTGGACTCTCCCCTCCCCCCCCCTCCCTTTTCCCACTAATTTTCTCTCTTCCTATGAAGCTGCCTAAACGGCAGCGGCGGTGGCGGCGCGGGGAGAGCGGTATGGGAAATATATTGCTCTCGATCCGTCATTTTTCGGAACGATTATTGTTGACACGAGTGTGGGCACCGCAGGCAAGAGGGGAGGGGGGGGGAGCAGCAGAGCCGGGCCCGCGGGCTCGGGGCCGGCCACCATGCGGCGAGACATTTAGTAAAATTAGAAAGAACCGCGCCGTGCCGGGCTGAGCCGAGCCAGGCTGGAGCCGACTCGCCCCCCGACATGGACGCATAATTCAAATTATTTGAGGCGGCTGTGCGAGCGGCGCTGCCCGGCCCGGCCCAGCCCGCCGCCAGGCCCGCCTGCAGGATATTACACGAAATTGCAAGGTGTTGGACACCGAGTGTTTCCTCCGCGGGCGGGACTGGACGGGACTCGAGTGTGGCTCACTTCAAAGTGTATGCAATTAGCACGTTGCGCACTTGTGATGTGTGTTGCGACTCGGTGCGCGAGACGGCGCTTGCATGCTTCTTTTTGCACCGCGGTCCGATACGAGAGTCATCGCAAGGTTTATAGGCGCTTCGGGTGCGGTCGCACTCGAAGCCCCCCAAGTGCACGACAGTTTGACAGTCACGCCAGATCGCCAAAGCCAAAAGGTGTCAAGTAAAGTGCACGCGTCACTTCGGCAATAGGAATGACAGCAAAAATATCGGACCAAACACTTGTACAAGTGACGGCCGGGGGAACACCGTGTCCAGCGGACACGACCTTGGGTAGATAACGCTGCCGGCCAGAGCCCGGCCCGGCTTGTCGCCAAGAGCCGCTGCTCAAATAGTTTTGCGTCGATTATCTTGCCGAGCTGAGCCGCGGCCTGATCTGCACGATCAGCATCGTCACTATGCTGCAATGCCCGCCTGATGCTCGCCTTACCTGACTTATTTGTGCGACAGAAGTGGACGGCGCGGCGGCAGGTGGACGCCGCGGGAAGCGCAAGTGACCATGGTCCATGTCCCAATGTAGGAGCAACTGCGCAAAAGAGAGCAAAGCAATAACAAGATTAGAATTGATCTCAGTGAAAAATGATGACATGTTACAGTCATAAGTAAAATTGGACTGATGCATCATGGTTCCGCTGGTGCACGTACACAAAGTGGTTCGATCTTTTTTTGGGAAAGTGAAAAACTTTGCGGAACTCCCTGATTTCGAGGAGAGCTCCTCGGAATTTGAGGATGTGCTCTTAAAATATGAGAGATATTCCCACGTTGTTTGACGGGAACTTCCTGAAAATCTGACGAGCTTTTACCAAAATTGGGGATTTTCTGAGTCTGAGGGTTTCCACTGATTTTTCTCTCAAAAATTCACACTGTTTTAAGCGTGAATGGTTCCGCTGGTGCACACAGTGATCCGTTACCCCGTTTCCCCACGCGTGTCTCGCTCGCAGAGTGCGAAACGAGATGGCCGGGCCGGGCCACACTGCAATGACAGAGCAGCGCCCACCTCGTCAACATGACGATTATAACCAAATTAATCGTTGCATTATTTGGCCATCCGGCCCGGGCCAGCCCGGCCTGCAGGCGCGCTCCTAGTGGGACGGGGCGGGGCGGGGCGGGCCGGGCCTTATTCTCCTTCTTTAATGGCGGCTGCTGCTGACGATCCGGTGAGAGATCATTAAAAATAACATCATTAAAATATAAAAATGATATTATTATTATTATGATGCATCCGAAAAGCTCCGGCGGCAAGCGGCCCGGCGCGGCATTAAAAAGACCTGCTGTTTGGGCCACAGCAAGCCCCCCGGGCAGCAGGGCGGGGCTGGGTGGGAGGGGACTTTTGTCTCACAACATGCAACATAATTTGGCGTGCGTGAGGCGCACTTAGGCCCTCTCGCAAATGATATCGCCCTAATTGCACGAGTGTGACAGTCGAGGGAAGCGGGGCGAGGCAGAAAAACGCATTATTCGCGCTTCTTATGACCTGTTCGCTCTGACGAGAGAAAAGAATGTCTGCAAACATATGAAGGGAGAGAGGGAGCGCGAGAGGGAGGGGGGGAGAGAGAGAGAGAGAGAGAGAGAGAGAGAGAGAGAGAGAGAGCTGCTGCTGCTGCTGCAGTGGACCTGACGAGCGGACCTGGCGTAGGGGGGAGGGTGAGGGGGAAGGGGAAAAACTGGGCGAGATGCACACGGGAAAAGGAAAGCGGGGGCCAAAAATAAGAGACTTCCGTGTGACACCGTCGCTAATCAGGCCGCCGGAGCTGCAGCAAGCTGCAGGCGGCCTGCAGCAGGCCCATGCGCACTGCCCAGTCCATGCCACCAGCAGCGACAGCGCGGGTCTTACGCCGGCCTTACGACCTGCAAGTTATTTGAAAGCGTCAAAAAGCGGGCGAAAACGGTCCCGCTGCCACCGCGCGTCGCGCCGAAGCCAGGCCAGGCCAGGCTCGCGGTCCAAACGAGGATGCAGCAGCAGCAGCAGCAGCAGCAGCAGCAGCAGCAGCAGCAGCAGCAGCAGCAGCAGCAGCAGCACCAGCAGCAGCGGCAGGAGCAGCAGCAGGAGTAGCAGCAGCAGGAGCAGCAGCAGGAGTAGCAGCAGCAGCAGCAGCAGGAGCGGCAGCAGCAGCAGCAGCAGCAGGAGCGGCAGCAGGAGTAGCAGCAGCAGCAGCAGCAGCAGTAGCAGCAGGAGCAGCCGCTGCAAAGAGGCATTTCCTCGTTGGCCGTCCGGACCGACCCGTTACAACTGCGTTCGGCCGGCGACGCCACCCCGCGCTGCGCCACGCCATGCAATGTCGTAATTACGGGTCGCCGTGGCGAATAACACGAAAATGATTCCTGAGATGACCTCACTCGCGGCGCCGCGCCGCCTGCTCGCGCGCGGTCTGTGTGTGTCTATGACACGTGTGTCTTATGACTCTCTACCAATGCATTTTGTCGCCGCTTGACCTCATGGCACAATGGCACACATCAGACAGACAGACAGACTTAAAGACAGACGAAAATAATTTAAGAATAGCAGACAAACAAACAAACAAACAAACAAACAAACAAACAAACAAAACTATATGAAACTATTACCAGGCAAAATAAACGCGCGCGTCGCAGCTTTTGCTTACGGTGCCATACTGCCACGGTAGTTTTAAAGTTATGTTCACTGTAAAAAGTTGTTGTAAAAAAACAAGAAACAACTTTACAGGTTTCGCTGTTATATCGGAAAACATATTTTTCCGGTAGTTTGATGAAAAATTTTGTCAATTAACAAGAAAAATTGTGAAACAACAGATAAAGTTTGTTCGTAAAGTTACGGAATTCTTTGGTAAGACTTCAGTAAAGTCACGGCTTCAGTAAATGAACATGAATGAGAAGTAAATTCAGTCAGATCGTTTGGACAAAATTCACAGATATTTGCAGTTAGTTTACAAAATTGCTGTTTTACAGTGTTGGTACCCCGCCACTATAGTCAGATTGTGAGTGTTGCAAATAACCAAGTAAATGTGCGCATTTTCCTCGGAGCGCTTTATGTAATGGCAAGTGCTCGAATAAAACTACAGACACACTGTGGCGTTTCCAGTGTGCGGCACATCTCGCGGGGTACGTTCCGTTCCGTCTAGGCTACCGGTCGAGGGGTACCTCACTTTTTGAATGGGGAATGGGAATACACTAATTGGAGGGTTGTATCGTGATTGGAAGTAAAATTTGACCAAACTTTGAAGAAAGCTATAAAATTTTCGCACCAATACGATGTTTTGCAATTTTAAGGTGTTTAAAGAAGATTTTTTTTCGAAAAAATTTGTGACTGGATAGTGATTGGAAAATGATTGGAACGCAGGGTGTACACTGATTGAACAAGGTGAGGTACCCCTCGCTGCCGGTGGCGTTGTTGCGACGCATCGCGTTGTTCCAGGAACGACGTCCTGCCATGTGTCAGCATTGAGGGGCAACTCGCGGCAGGTGACCGATATGAGAGGCTATCGGCCAGCCCCACCCCGCCCCGGCCTGCAATGGCTTCACCCCCACAAGCACAAGAGAGACGAGCAGGCTCTCAGCGTGAAAGGGAATTGGAGGGAAAAGGAGAACCCCGAGGGGGCAACCACTCCCTATCCGGAGGGACACATGATTTCACGATTTATAAGATTTCTCAAGAATTCCCGAGATTTCTCGAGATTCCTCCTTCTCTGATTTTACCTGATTTCTCTGATTTTGTAGGATTTCTTCACATTGCGTGTGATTCCACGATATTCCAACCAGATTTTAACGGATTTCTCAAGATGCCTTCAAGATTTCATGGGATTTCGAGAGATTTCGGTGAATTTCGTTTAGATGATTTCCAATTATTTCGGTGATTTCGCGAGATTTCAATGGGATTTCTCTGGGATTTCACCGGCTAGGGACACATGATTTCTTGAATGGTTGCCCCCTCGGAGAACCCTGCAGATATTTTGAAATCAAATAAATTTCAAAAATAGAAAATAAAAAAAAACTAATATTTAAAAAAAAAAAACACTGCAGGAACATAATATTTTGTAGAAAATTTTAGAAAATTCGGCATATAATTAAACGCGCAAGAAAATACCGGCAAGACGACAAGGCACTGTGCTGGGTTGAAATACGCTATACTTCCTTCGTAATTTTCGGCAATGTGTGGCGGGGTGTCGGACGGGCAGAGGCCAGCCCTGCAGGCTGCAGGACAGGCGTCTCAATAAGATGCACCGCACGTCGTGCGGGGCTGTGCGCGGGGCGCTGCGAGGCCCAGAGGGGCCTGGAGCCCGGCGCGGCGGGGGGCAGCGGGGCCTCCGGTGAGGGGCGCGCAGGGCCCCCCAACTGTCTCCTCCATGTCAAACGCGTCCGACACGCCGAAACGCGCCGGGTGGTCCTGCGCCCCACCCCGCCCCGCCCCGCCCCGCCCCGCCCCGCCCCGCCCCGCCCCGCCGCGCCCACGCACGAACTGCATGTGGGGCAGCGCGCGGCGCATTATACCTCGCAAAATTACCGCATCACACGGTCCTAATTAGAGCAGCCGCACGGCTAATCAAATCACCATCACGACCGGAGCATCATATATACATGTATATATACATACATACACGGGGCCCTCAAAAACCATCCACTCGGCCGCGGTAACGTACTGCCGACCGGCCTTTTATGCAGTCACAGGCCGGGGGAGAGAGAGGGAGAGGGAGAGGGAGAGGGAGGGAGAGAGTGAGAGAGAGAGAGAGAGAGGGAGAGAGAGAGAGAGAGAGAGAGAGAGAGAGAGAGAGAGAGAGAGAGAGAGAGAGAGAGAGAGAGAGAGAGAGAGAGAGAGAGCGCCGAGACAAGACGAGAAGAGCGGCTATTTCGTTGTCGCGTTCCGAATTTGGTTTTGGTGCACAAAATCCTTTCAGTGATCGCTGTCCGGCTCGTGTCCGCGCGGCTCTGGATGGCGCGAGGGCGGCGCGGGCGGGACGCGGGCCTCGAGTGGGGCCGGGCCGGGCCGGGCCGCGCACCAAACACATCCCGAGGAAGATAAAGGTAAAGCCAATACGCTTCGATCCGCCAGAAAACACACTCACACACACATACACACACACACACGCCCATCTTTGTGAGCAACGGCAACGCCATATCGACTACCACTACTTATAGATCCTATGACTGCTCTTTCCATAATTTTTAGGATTTGAATAGGCGGAGCTGGCCGCGCGCACAATTTGTCGCTGTAGGCGTGAGGTGAGAGATTAACGACGGCTGATCCTCTCCCCTCGCGCTGTGGCGGGATGGGATGCGCCAAGCCGCGCCACGCCGCGCACCCATCCACCGATCGCTCCCATCCCGAAAGCAGGAAACACAAGTCAATAAGATTTGATGGCGCCGCGCGAGCGTTTTCGGGCGTTAACGTCAAACAGGCGATGGGAACACGGTGCGGGGAGGAGAGGGTGGGGGTATTATTTGTTAAGGAGGGGAGGAGGGGGGGGAGGGATCCCTGTAAAGTAGCAGCAGCGGCGGCGCAGGAGCGAGCGTTTCCTCGCATCGAAAAACTGCTTTACGACTGTTTATAGATAACCGCAAAACACTCGTCCTTTCCCCGCCCCGCCCCGCCCCGCCCGCACCGTTCAGGTGGAAACGGGTTGACGTGGCGCGGCGGGTTCCTGGACTACGATTAGGCGCGGCAATAATAACGCGCAGCAAAACGATGAATGAATGTTGCGCCCTTCCTCCCTGCCCCTCTCGATACGCTGCGAGTGCAACGTAAGCGCGAATGAATGAATGGGTGGGTGGGGCCGGGCGCTGCGAATGAATGAAACAGTTCCACGTTTTACGCTATCTCGGCGACATTTGCTATCGCCGGGCCAGGGCCGGGCCGGGACAGCTTTTCTGCGCCGCGATGGGTTTAATTAGAGCTTCTACCTCTTATCGCGACAGGATGCGGCCGCTTCAAGTTTTCCGCGGAATCCTGACGCCCGCGACGGTAAACAGCCGTGACTTACTGCCGCCCCCACCCCTCACCCCTACCCCCCGCATCCCGCGCACTTCAGACAACAATACCGTGAAACCTTCCTCAATGATTAATCGAGTCTATGAAACACTCAATCATCGTGGCCTAGTAGTAAAAGGAGTAGTAGTCGAAGTGGTCGCAGCGGCAGGGGTAACATGAGAAAACTTCACACCCTGCTTCCCTACGCTCTACTCGTGGCTGTGTATCCGCACACATAAGGTGTTCACTTCACAAGTCTCGGGTCTGGGCTCTGAATCACGTCTATCCCACCTATATGCCGCGGCCTCAGTTCCTGATCCCTCCCCTCTCTATACTCTCGTACGCGCGCGCGCGTGTGCGTGTGTGTGTGTGCGTGTATGTGCGCGCGCGCGTGTGTGTGCGTGTGTGTGTGTGTGCGTGCGTGCGCGCAAGCATGTTCATGTGTGTTATTTTGCGCCTGCTGCCCGTTAGCCGCGCGTTTCCTACCACAGGGCGCGCGCACTGCTCACTCACACACACACACACATGTGTACTCTCATTTTTATTATTACGCGTCACTAATACTGTCATTTTGACCCAGTTGTTGAAAACGGCGTGCGGCGCCGGCTAGACGCGAACACCAGATTGAGGGGGAAAATTGAGTCATCAATTTTTATTATTATTTTCTTTTTCTCTGGCCGGATCGCGAGGAAGATGAGCCGAGCGTAACGGGCCGTCGTGGCGCGCGAGGTAAGGAGTTATACAGTCGCATTAACGCCTCGTCCATCGCGCGGACAACGAGCGCTGTCCGGCCGTCCGGCCCCCGCCGGCTCTGGCGCGCAGCGCAAACACATCTCGGCAGATAATTATTTGCAGAATGGGCTAGAATCTCTGCGGATAAGCAGATCTTTCTCCAGGCGCGCCCGCGCGCGATTGCCACTCCGCGCTGCTGGCGTCGTGCAGACGTACGCGCCCGCGAGCACATGCAAGCAGAGCCAGCCACGCCAGCCAGCAGCCAGCATCTCTCTCCCTGCGAGCCCCGGGCCCGGGCCCCAGTGCGGTGCCACTGGCTTCCGCTAGAAAGGAGGCCAGTCTGGACGCGGTATAATTAAATCAAGGGAGACGCCGCCTCGGCTGGGAGACAGTATGGCTTTCGGTTTCAGACCCTTCAGAGATACGCCCCAAAAAAAAACATGACGTTCGGTTGCGAAACCTCTTAACCCCGCGCGGGGCGCCTCTCCTGCCTGCCACCTGTCGATATATGTTCGGAATGACAGCCGACTTTTGGACTGAAAGATATATTGGCCGCAGGTGAAATTGCTTGAGATAGGTGAACAAGGTCTAAAGGTCTATTGTGACGTCACGCGGCGCGTTGACAGCACGGCTGGCCAATGGGCGTGCGCCTGCCTGCGTCAGAGGCCCACTCCAACGAACTGGGCCGATGAGCGGGCGGGGCGGGGCGGGGCGGGGCGGGGCGGGCCTCGCGGTGCGGTGATAGCGTGCCCCGCCGGTCCCGCCGGTGGTGCGGTCCGGTCCGCTTGTAATCTGCATCGCCGGCTATTTCAGGACAAACGGAATCTCCCCCTTTGGTTTGAAGAAGATCGATGTGAACGCGAAAGAACTGCGTCTTTCAGAATATAAGGGTGGTGCAATGCGAAGAATCTGACTCTCGCGCTCGGGTATGCGACCCATTTACCATTGCATGACAATAACAGGCGCGGTTTTAAGGGGGGGGCGAAGGGGCGATCGCCCCCCCCGTCAGCCCCAAAATCCGCCTGTAAGTAGGCAATTTGAGGTACAAAACCCCTGTATATAGGCAATTCGCCCCCCCCGTCAGCCGATCCGCCCCTCCCGTCAGATCGACTTAAAACCGCGCCTGGACAATAACGACTCTTCTAAAAATTGGCAGCCTCATAGACACGAAAACAAATTATATTATTCATGATATAGTAAGATGTAGATTTTACTGGTGAGGTGTCATACGTCTAGCGATCTGCGACTCACGCCGTGGGCTTCCAAGGTACCCTGTTAAATGCAAACTCGTCAATGCGGTTCCAGAGCCCGGCCCGGCCCGACCCGACCGACCAGCCTGCTGGTCGCGTTAGATGAGGTTCTCCGCGCGGCTCCGCGCGAGCAGAGGATTGAAAATCAGGTCGTTTTTCACCATCCTTGTGTGGCTGCTCGCGCGAGGTCAGAATGATTTCGATTTGCAATTCTCATACCTCGGCGAGCAGCGAGGCGCAGTGACGCGTACTGTCTGCTCGGATAACTGTTAGATTATAGCGTGTCGGGCTGACCGGCCGCAGAGCCGCCGCAATAGGCACTCCCACATGGGGACTCTATTGGCTCAGCGAGAGGAAAAAAAAAAGCCCAAGAAATAAAAGACCATCACGCTCGCGCCGAGGGCACGTCATTGACCACACAGACACAGTCACAGGGTTTTGAAAGATAAAATAAAAAAGAAATAGCCAACAGTGCGCTGCCTTGTTCCCACACTAGAAAAATACCCAAGTGTGCAAAGGTCGCACTCGCTTTTGTACGTGTGTCAAATTCTCATTCGCACATTTCTTCAACTAAGCTGTGTAAATTTTCTAAGAAAGTCCCGACTCTCTTGTAGGATGGAAATTCACACGCCAGCAGATGTGCGACATTCACACACACCTATGGCTCCCCGGCAGGGTACACGAGTCACGAGATGTTCCCCGATGGAGGTATCGGAAGTTTCGAAAGCTTATTGAGCGAGCGTCCGCGGTGGTCCGCTCCGGCTGCGCCGCGCAGCGCAGGTCCCAGGCGAGAATTAAAAGTGCAAACGACACGTATTGTTTTGGCCGAAGGACTCGCGGCTGCGCGGCTGCACGGCCGGCAGTCAGGCGAGCAGACAGACACTTCCTAGCCGCGGAGCCCGCTCAGCCTGCGGAGGCGAGGGATCTGTCTGACCAAGTAGTAGTTTCCCCCGCCACAACGTGCACCTGCCGCCCAGACCGACAAACGAGTTGCTGCGCGGCCGACAATTGGGCGTGGGCGAACCCGACAGCGCTAGACGAGGCGAGAGAGCGAGCGAGCGAGCGAGCGAGAGAGAGAGAGAGAGAGAGAGAGAGAGAGAGAGAGAGAGAGAGAGAGAGAGAGAGAGACTAGAGGCTGTCAGACAGACGGCCGCTGCGGGAGGGCCTAACTGCATCGGCTGCGCCGCTGCCCTCTGGCAAAAGCCTTTGGCAACTGCCTCTGGCTGCCGTTCGATGTCCTGCTGGAGATGATGCGTGGCGATGTGTGGCGCGGCGTAGCGCGGCGTAGTAGTACGGGGAAGAGGGAAGAGGGGAGAGGGGGAGAGAGGGAGGGGAGGAGGGGAGGGGGAGAGGGGGAGGTGGGCCGCCGGGCGGGAGTGAAGGGGCGGGAGCGGGCGGGCGGACGGCTTGGGGCAAAGCGCCGTCGGCCAACTCGCGACATTCCAGCAGTGGCTGCCATCTCTCTCCCTCTCTCTCTCTCTCTCTCTCTCTCTCTCTCTCTCTCTCTCTCTCTCTCTCTCTCTCTCTCCCCCCCCCCCCCATTCCAACCTCACCCTCACCGGCCCGTCCGGTGTACCGCGCAGACTGGTGGAGTGAGAGAGAGAGAGAGAGGGAGACAGTGAGAGGGGTGCGGGCTGCTCGGAGGGGCCCCAGCCCATCGCAGGGAGATGTCCCAATTAGCCCGGCGCGAGTGATGCATTTTCGGGAAGGGAAAGAAAGTGTTTAAGGCATTTCCTTACCTTAAAAACACCTACCGATAAAGGCGGTGCAGAGAGAAAAACAGGGGGAGTGAGAGAGACAGAGTGATTGTGAGAGGATTGTGTGTGAAAGAGAGGGATATAGAGAGAGTAATTCCCTAACAGGCCGCCTCACACTAAGCGCGGCGAGTCTGTTCCGTTGGTGAGACACGCGGCATTTCTTTTCATTCGGCAGCAGCAGGATTGTGTGAATGCCTTCTTCATACGGCGCGGTACGGCGCGGCGAGCGGTGCAAACTATGTGCAAACTATGTGCGCACTCGTCACTCCGTCATTTTTTCCGCCTTCTCTCTCCCTCCCTCGCTCGAGCGCGTCCGTTCTGATCATTTTTTTCCCCTCTCTTGTCGGTTCATCCTCTATCTTGCTCCCTCGCACAATCTGCCCCTCGCGGTCGCGCTCGCTCCCACCACTAGCGCACTCTCGTGTGTCTCAGTGTCTTCATTACTGCATCGAGTACTCGCCAGGCTTTATCAAAATTCCACGCCGCGCATCCGCGTCAGAGAACACGCGAGATGTCGAAACAGAACTGAAAAGCGGTACATAGCTACAAGGCATCGGCCTCCGGGCCGGTGAGGCGCGCTCCAGTAGGCAATATAAAGTAGCCCAAAACACAGCGGAGTAAAGCGGGCTGCATCAGCGCCCACAATCTCGGCAACATACACCCACCTGTGCTAGGGTGTCGCCTAGTGGGCAGGCGACGATGCAGCCGACTTAGGTCCGCTGTATTTAGGCTTCCAGAGCTACTTACTTTGCCTACTTCTCTGGCGGGCGCGGCCACATACGCGGGTTGGAGCCCCTGGCCGGGCAGGCAGCCGTGGCACGCCTGCCTGCGCCGCGGTACAGCATAGCTCCCGGGGGATAGACCGCTCGGGAGGAAAAGGTGTGAGGGGAAGGAGAGGAGAGAATCAATTCGAAAAATCATTGTACATCCCCAAAAAGTCATCAATTTTTTAAAGTCAAAACTCAAAGTAAAATCAAGAAAAAATCCGAAAAATCAAAAACAAATGAACAAAAAAAATTGTGAAAAAAATAGAAATAAGGGGGGGGGGAGAGAGAGAGATCAAGTTTTATCAAAAAGTGACAGAAATCTTTACTTTTCTCTTCAAAATTTTATAAAAAAAACTTTAAAAAATTATTTAAAAAATCAAGAGTTAAGATATCATTGGACACACTTTAAATGAGTGATTCTCCCCTTGGGTCGCAGGCTTGAATACTTCCGCACGTCTGCTCATATCAAGAAGACATATTTCATCTTTTTTTATATTTTTAGGCACGAAGTAGCCTTATTCAACTTTACCACCTTGGCTCGACGGGTGACGATGACGAGGCGTGACGACGTGGCGACGTAAGGATGCACTCGCGTCGCGCGCGTCTCCACGATAAGATGAGAAGGAAAAGCGGCCCGTGTGTTTGCACTGGCGCGAGTGTTATCAGGCGCGCTAGTCACCACCGGGGCGTGTCGGCGGGCACGTAGGACCCTCCGTACCGCGTCTCACACTCTGCACTACACCCCTGCCTGCCTGCTGACCTTACAGCCCGCTTCACCCGGCTTCACCCCCCGCCACAGCAGCATGGTAAACATTTCCGTGTCATTCCAGCACATTCGACATAGTCAACCGTTGTCAGCAGAGCTCAAAAGGGTCGATACAGAGATCTCCGCGCCACCACGGGCCTGGGCCGGGCCCGCGGGCACAGCCGATTGATTACTCAGAACATCGATGTCGTACCTCCGTCCTTGTCGCACCTATGGCGGTGCCCCATGTTGCAGGTGGCAGGGCCCCATGAGTGCGACAAGGTCGGAGGCGCGAGAGCGCGATGTACGAAATCAGACGGCAGCAGCAGGAGGAGCGCGGTCGCTGCCTCCGCCGGCACAAAAATGGGTCTGCGTGGTGGAAGGGGACACATTCTGAAAAGCGATCCAGTTCGCTCCGTGAAAACAAGTGAGTGTGCGACGCGGCGAACGGAGCGGGAGCGAGCGGGCCTCTCTGGCCGGGCCGGGCCGGGCCAGGCCGGGTCTCGGCGTGCCGCACATTCCTGCCCGGAGCCTGGCGACTGCGACTCCAGTGAGCGAGCGAGCGCGCGCGCGCACACACACACGCGCACACACACACACACACACACACACACACACACACACACACACACACACACACTCCGCGGGCAGGGGCTCCTGCCGGACCGCAGCAGGACTGCTCTGTGGCGCCCCACAGTCTCCTGCTGCCGCAGGGAGGGGCGCGACGGGACGGGGCGGGGCGGGGAGGTCATTCATCGTCTAGCGCAACAGGTTTGCTAAGGCTGCTCTGACTACGGCTCAAGCGATACCCGGGCCCGGGCCAGGCCAGGCCGACAGGAAGAACTCTTCCCTTGCCTTCCCTTCCGCCGCGCCGCGCCGGGCCGCGCGTGAGACGGGAAAATATTTGTCGACAGATATAGGAAGGGGATAAGCCCCGCCGTGGCGGAGGAGGTGACGCGGCCGAGACGGGCGGCGCCGCAGAGCCGGCGCTCCAGAGAGAGACATGCGGGCGAAAAAGAAAAATAGAGAAAAAAAAGGGGGGGGGGGGAGTCAGTGCAGCAGGGTCAGCAAGCAAGCAAGCAAGCAAGAGGCAGTGCCGTGCTGTGCGCTGTGCCTGTGCAGTGCAAGGGCCGGGCTATCTACAAGATAGCCGCGTCCGCAGTGTGTGCCCTGTGCCCTGCGCGCCGCACCGCGCACGCGCATTGCGCAACAACAATGTTTCTGTCCGAATGAAACCGGCGTGGCGTCAAGAGACAAGGTGCGGGTTGGGTCCCTCTCTATATTTGCTCCCTCTTGCTCTGCTCATGTCTCCACCTGCGGCCCGGCCTGGCCCGGCCACCTGGTTTGTTTTCTTCGTGTATCGATAGCCGTCACACATGCCGGATTACAGAGATAACAAACACTTATCTCCGCTCAGCACCGCGTGCGGCACTGGATAGAGCACAGCGGCACAGCCCGCGGGGCCTCGGGACCGTTCGTGTATAAAGTTTACGTAAAAACGGTATCATCAAACTCACGCCCGTAAAAAGCCCGAGTCGCTGCCGCAGACCAACATACCTAAATTAGGTTTGATTTTGTCCACCAACGCGTTTCCGTTTGCCCTGCCAGCCGATATCGTAAGGAGGGGGGGGGGGGGGCATTCGCTCCGCGTCGAGATACTGCCGGGTGGGGTGCAGGCTTGCGGAGGTGGTAGAGGAGGCGGTGGGGGGGGGGAGGGGGGGGGAGGGCAGAGGCAGGTCCCTGCAGGTTGCTCCTTTTATCATGTACCTCTCCGTATCATACTCCGCCGTGTTTCGCAATTTCCTCTTCACACCTTTTCGACTTCGCGGACGTGTTAAATCTGCATCCCTTTGAAATGCGCGCGCCAGTGCGGCATTTGAATGAGAGGCGGAAGTTTTGATTGGCCGTAAAGCAGAGCTGTCGCATTTTCTCGATAGCCAATCAGGGACCCCGGCCCCGGCCCCGGCGAGGCGAGAGGAGGCGAGGCGGGCCTCTCGCGGCGAGGCGAGCGTGCCCCCCAGTCAGTCCCACTTCCTTTTCTCCTCGGAAGAAAACTGATTGAAATCCCAGATCCCTTTAGAGGGGGGGGGGGGGGGGTACAAATAAGATAAAACATAGACATCCCCCACCGGATATATTCTTTAAAATTTCTCGCGCAGGTTTGACATCCGGCTGCTGGTCAGGCGGCTCGACACGCACGGGGGTTAGACTCGCCCGCCGCGCACGCAGCCCCGCGCAGCCCCGCCCCGCGCGCCCAGACAAAGAGGGAATGCAAATTTCCTTCCCTCGCCGCTTTCGGACGCGGCCCGCGCGGCGCGCGTCACTGTCTATTTTCGTCTTTATGGCAGTTGGTCCGGTCCTTCACTCCAGTCTCGGTCGGATACCAATACTGCGCCGTGGCCGGCCGGGCGGCGTCGAGGGAGGAAGGAACTGGTTTGTCCCATTGCCTGCCTGCTGCTGCGTACCCTGTGCCAAAAAACCTTTCAGCAGCTTTTTATTAAAATCAGATTATTTTTTTTTTCATTTTCAATGCCGGAAATAATGCGACTTATTTTTCTGTTGCCTGTACTGTACGCGGTGCGCTTTGACAGAGAGCGCACGATTGAGAATTTCGTTTGCTGCGCGCCGCGTTGTGAATCGCGAGCGCGCGCGCGCACAGACACAGACACACACACACACACACGAGCTCCAGATATTCCTAATTGCGTGGTGCGGCGCGGTGCGGCGCGGTGCGCGACCCATTGTGCCCCGGCAGACATACGAGCGGGGAACGCCCGGCCGCGCACCCTAACCCGATTATTTAAGCGATAATTCAAAAAAAGCGCGCGCGCGGCTGTCCGCCGCTCAAAGTGCGATGTGAGGAGGAGAAGGCGGCGGTCCAGTCCGGGACGAGTACTGTAAGGTGTCCCCCAGTGTCCCCGCCGCTCCGCTCTGGCAGATGATGCGACAGTCCGTGATTAACGGAGTGCTTGGCTGGACCAGGCCGCGCCGCGATAACGGAGTACTACTTGAACCCCCCACTGGTAAAGCAAATGTTTAGTTCTATACATCAATTGGTGTTTAGTTCCAAAGGTTCATAAAAGCTATACACCTGCTGGTGTGACGTTTAATAAGTCCAACATACACCAGCTGGTGTATAATTTTTGAAACTTTGGCACTAAACACCAATTATAATTGATGTAGAGAACTAAACATTTGTTTTACCAGTGCCTCTTCGGTTATACTCACGCGCGCTTAATTCGAATGAATCCGTTGCATTTGCATCCTATACGACGAGAAGGGGGGTAGAGGAAGGAGGGAGGAGAGGGACGGGTGGCAGGGGGCGGAATCGCTGCTGCCGTTTGCGGCCTGATTGGTTCTCACGGGACGCCTTTGCGTGCGGCTGCGGGGAGTGTCACTGCACGGCGTGGCGGGCGTGGCGGGCGTGGCGGGTGCCTGCAGGCGGTGTGGTGCCGGTGCCTCCGGGGCGGGGCGGGGCGGGGCGGGGACAGTCCCCGGCGGCACCTGCAGCCTCGGGCACAGGGGCTTCCGGCCGCACAAGTCAGACCACCGCGGCTGACATGAGGAGGACGAAATAAGAAGAGGGATGGTCTTATTAGAGTATGAACATTAAGTAAACATCCACCCGACGATCTTTCTTTCTATTGTTTTTGAAATTCTTCTGTATTCTTCTGTATTTTTAATCTCCTGTATGGAATTTGATCATAGGGTGCGCGCCAATGTTTCACGGTAAAGACGATGTCTAATTTTTGGAGGAAAAGGGAAAATTTTGAGGGACACCCTCATTTTGAGGAGAAACTCCTCAGATTTTGAGGAATCAGGAAGTCCCCGGATTCGCCCTATATTTCGAGGAGACTACCTCAAAATCTGAGGAGAGTGACTTCCTCAAAATTTTCCATTTTCCCTCAAAAAATTAGACATTGTTTTTACCGTGCCGTGCCGATGCCGGGGCGCCATAGGGCCAGCAGGGCAGGGCGCTACCACCAGTACAGCGAGGTCTATAGAGGGCAGGACGGGCACCGCGAGGTGCATCACGTCCTGGCGAATGGGATGAGGGATCGAATATGATTATCGATGTGTGTTTTCGCACGTCCCATCCCTTACGGTGCCGTTCCTCGTGTATATGCGTGCATATGCAAGTGCGTCCCGCGCGTCCCTGTGTGTGTGTGTGTGTGTGTGTGTGTGTGTGCTGTTCCTCTTTGAATGTACTGAGAGTCTGCGCATGTGTGTGTGTGTGTATGTGTGTGCAGCCTCGTCACCGCGAGGAGGAAGTGATCAATCAGCAAGGAATTGCGTTTGGCTCGGAGCACTGGTGCATGCGCTGGTGTGGTCTCGCCTCACGTCAGGTCTCCGCCGCTCCGCCCCGCCCCGCCCCGCCCCGCCCCGCCCCGCCCCGCTCAAAACTTGTCGCGTGTCTAAACACACGGCAGATCGACCGCCGATGGCGTGATAATGACCTCCTGTTGACATCCACCCGTCCCGCCGCGTCCACGACCCTGGCGCCACTCACATCCCCTCGTACACACACACACACACACACGCACGCATCGCTACTGGAAGCTCCTCTCCTCCTCTTCAGGGCGCGCGCACGCGCGATTTCACGCAGAAAAAATATTAAAAAAATCCCATGCGCTCTATTGCCTATGGGCCCGAGGCGTGCGTACGTGCGTGCGTGCGTGTAAGCGGCGCGGCCCCGGCGTGTCGATTCACTCATTCAATCATGTATTCATTCATACGCAGCGCGGCCGGGCCGTGCGGCCCCGGGGGCGGGCGGCAGGGCGGGGCGGCCGAGCGTGCCTAATGAGCGTGAAGCACGACGCCACGCCGCCGCCCCGCGGGAAAATTGAAAAGCCAACTCCGCGCGCGATTGTGCATTATCCTATTAGGCGTTTATTTATCAGCCGATAAATACCGCGCGCCGCGCCGCGGCCTGCAGGTCTGCGGATAACGCCGCGCACACGCCGCCGCGAATAAGGCTTCTTCTTCTTTCCTTTTTCCGCAAAGCTTTCAAAGAGGCGATTAAAACAATAATTGTTGTGATGGTATCGTGGGGCACGAGCCAGTACGCGGCTCGGGTGGCCTGGCCTGGGCTGGCGCCGCGGGTGAATCACTCGCTGTATTTATTGACCCCTCCACTCCACTCCAGCTGGCCCCGGCCCGGCCCGGCCCGGCAGGCTGCCTGCTGCTTCGCGGAACCGCGCGGCTGAGCTGGGGTCAGCCGAGTGAGTAAGACGTGGAATAGACCGCGGCCACCTCCGGTCTGCTCCGGGACCCTCCAGCCAGCGCTGTTGCGTGCGTTTAGGGGAGGAGGGACTAGGCGAGGAGTTGACGGGCGAGGCGGCATGGCCGGGCCGGGCCGGGCCGGCGGGTGACGCTACGCTCGGCGCACTATGCACCGGAAGGTGACCGGAAATGCCGCGAATTCCCCCCCCCCTTTCCCCACTCCACCTTTTCAGCATATGACACACTTATTCTAGTTCTGTCTCTCTCGTTTTTTACCACCTTGAGGCGGAAAGGGACGCGGAAAACTTTGCGGTGTGGAAAAAACTGATAAGCCACCTCGTTAAACTAATAAAAAGAAAAAAGTAAATAAAGAATTAAAAAAAAAATGAAGCAAAAAAACGGAAATAGTGAAAATTAAATTTAAAATAAGAAAAGACGAATTTGTATGCATGACACCGCATGGCACGCACACAAATAATTAAAAATCCGTGTTGTCGTGCGATGACGTCACACTCTTATGGCAGACCCGGAAGTGCCGGGCACAGCGTGCGCGCGCGCGGCCGATATCCGTCACACAGGGCGCTACTAATCATTATATTGACCGACCCGCGGCCCGCACTTGTTTGCTCTCTCGCACAAGAAC
This sequence comes from Frankliniella fusca, assembly GCA_029379305.1. Taxonomy (NCBI): domain Eukaryota; kingdom Metazoa; phylum Arthropoda; class Insecta; order Thysanoptera; family Thripidae; genus Frankliniella; species Frankliniella fusca. The sequence goes on along the minus strand of JAHWGI010000960.1, from coordinate 1,897,539 downwards.
ACCTTTTAGTTTTCGGGGGCCGTCCAGCCATTGCCACGCACGAGCGCGCCAGCGCGCCTGGCCTGGCAAGCAAGAGGGGAATGAATGGGCCGGCGCAAGAGATGGAGGCCGCCCAGCGGTCTCTCTCTCTCTCTCTCTCTCTCTCTCTCTCTCTCCAGCGCCGGAGAGGACTCTGACAGGAGCGGCACGTTCCATCGTGCGCACCACACGGAGCGACAGAGAGAGAATGAGAGGGAGAGAGAGAGAGATAGAGAGACAGGATCTATAACAAAATCCGTCACGCCGCGTGCGACTCGCGCCCCCCGACACACACGAGGATATTTTATGTGTCGTCGTCGTCACCAAAGTTTTCCCCGACGAGGCGCCCCGACCTGACGTGATTCCGCGGGCGCAGCAGCGAGCAGGCGTTTGAAATTGCCCATAATTTACAGATTTACGGCCCGGTTGATTTTTGTCGCGCGGAGCGGGGCGGGGCGGGGGGTGGTGCGGGGCACGAGGAGCCGGTCATCCCCCTCTGCCCCGGCGCCAGCCTGCGCCAGCCCATCCGCCCCGTTGTCTTGTCCGGCTGCCTCGTTAAAATCCCCATCGACCTGGCGGGGGGGACGAATAAAACGCCACGCACAGTGAATTTCTGTCTTTTGTCATTTTTCTTTTATTCTGCTGTTTCGTTTCCCTCTCCTTGCGGCATAGATTATTCCTAACGCGTGCTCACTGCCATGCGCGCGCAGGCTCGCCTGCACAGCGCACTTCCCTCTCGGGCCATAGAGGACGTATGTCTCGCCTCATGGCTGGAGCATGTGCAGCTATCACCTTAATATGACTGAGTCTCCTGACTGGTCTGGGCGTAGGAGCCTATTGTCACTCTGCGCAGCTGCGGCGTGGCGCGGCGTGGCGCGGCGCATGCGCCCCAGCAGCAGCGCGGGGCCCCCTTCCTTCCTCCTTCCCCGCTCCTGCTCCCGCTGCGCTCCGCTCCGCGGCGGATTTTTATGATGACGCCAGGGTGAAGGTCGCACAGGAGAGCCTGCAGGCTGCAGCAGACCTGCTGCAGGAGCTAGCGGGCAGGGCAGGACTAGCAGGCAGGAGGTCTGCCGCACAGGAGAGCCTGCAGGCTGCAGCAGACCTGCTGCAGGAGCAAGCGGGCAGGGCAGGACTAGCAGGCAGGAGGTCTGCCGCACAGGAGAGCCTGCAGGCTGCAGCAGACCTGCTGCAGGAGCAAGCGGGCAGGGCAGGACTAGCAGGCAGGAGGTCTGCTGCACAGGAGAGCCTGCAGGCTGCAGCAGACCTGCTGCAGGAGCAAGCGGGCAGGGCAGGACTAGCAGGCAGGAGGTCTGCCGCACAGGAGAGCCTGCAGGCTGCAGCAGACCTGCTGCAGGAGCAAGCAGGCAGGGCAGGACTAGCAGGCAGGAGGTCTGCTGCACAGGAGAGCCTGCAGGCTGCAGCAGACCTGCTGCAGGAGCAAGCGGGCAGGGCAGGACTAGCAGCCAGGAGGTCTGCTGCACAGGAGAGCCTGCAGGCTGCAGCAGACCTGCTGCAGGAGCAAGCGGGCAGGGCAGGACTAGCAGCCAGGAGGTCTGCTGCACAGGAGAGCCTGCAGGCTGCAGCAGACCTGCTGCAGGAGCAAGCGGGCAGGGCAGGACTAGCAGGCAGGAGGTCTGCTGCACAGGAGAGCCTGCAGGCTGCAGCAGACCTGCTGCAAGAGTATGCAGGCAGAACCAGCAGGCAACAGGTCTGCAGCGGGCCTGAGCGATGCCACCACACACACTTTATACCGCGCTCAGCTGGCAACGCGTTATATACATGACACACGCGTTGCACTGCCGTCAAGGGAGGCAACTACTCCCCGTCTTAGAGGATTTGTACTTATTTCACAAGAAATCTCCCAGGTTTTGAGTGATTTGTATATTCCACAAGATTTCATGAAGTTTTATCAGATTTCTTAGGATTTCCCAGTAATTTCCGAGGACTTAATCGAGATTTCTCAGGGTTCCGTTGCGATTTCTAAAGATTTGCGTCGAGATATCCCTGGATTTGTACACAGGATTTCTCGAGTGCTTGCCCCTCGCACGCGTTGCAGCGCAGGGCCGCGTCGTGTGCGTCTCGCGCGCCGCGGCAGCAGGGCTTCTTCTCTTCTTCCTCGCAAAGAGAGCCAGAGTATCACTATAACTATCCCACACACCACTGCTGTTCCACTCTACACACGCACTTCCTATAATCTCGAAACAAACAGGGCCGCTGCTCGCCCCGCGGGCCCCGCGGCCGCGCAGAGCAAAGGCACCCCGCTGCAATAATAAGTCCGCAGCCCGCCCCGGCCCGGCCGGCCAGGACGGCAGTTAACTTGTCCTTGACGCGGGCCGCTCAATGAGGATGGCTATCTGGTGCGCACGCAGGGGTATGAGGGGGGGGGGAGGGGGGAGGGGACGTTGTTAAGGCGGCAGCAAATAATTGGGGCGTGGCGGCGCGTAGCTCCTGTTACCCGTGCGATACGCACGCCCGATTACCCACACGCTTGCGCGCGCACACACACACACACACACGCACACACAAACGCGCGCGCACGCACGCACGCCAGGGGTTTGAGCGCGCATGCGCCCTGCGCTACTAAAAGTATAACGGCTCGCACTCTATTTTATATCTTTGCTAGCAGCGCGCCGCGGCTGTGCGACTCTGGGCGGCGCGGGGCTAGTTAGCGGGTTATATAGAAAGCAAATACGCAGATTTAAAAAAAAATAAGACGGTTCTTCGAAAAGCGTTGTCGTCCCCTTTCTTTCAAGCCTGCTCATGACTTATTCCGGAGAAAATAATTTACGTGACGTTTCCACATAAATGACGTAAAATTGTACTTTAAAGCCAAGTCAACTCAGGAGGTATCTTGGTGTTTTTTTTTTTTAATCCTTTCTTCCGAACAAGCGACGAAATAATGTACCCACACTGGATTGTTTTTCTGCAGCAGCAGCTTCATGAATGCTGGATGGGACTCTCTGGTGATCGTATCGGGTCTGCAGAATGATTCCGCACACGGTGCGCGCCGCACATGTGTGCCCAACGGCACCTTGCCAAATTGAGTAACCTTGGCGGCCGGGCTCGGCTCTGCTCGGCCCGGCTAGGCTCGGCGCGACACAATAGTGGTGCATGCAGCTGGTGTCTGGTGTCCGACGGGGGAAGAGCGGAGTGGAGCGCCATCTCTGATTCGTATTCGATCGCAGCCTAAACGACACTGTAGCGTGCGTTCTACGACGTACCGCAGGTGTTCCAGAGAACACGTAACCGTTTGCGGTCCTCCCGTGCCTGCCTATACACCCGCGCTCCCCAGCCGCAGGCGCCGCCGTGACCCGCTGGGTAGGCAGACCCGCAAGCGCGTTCAGTGTTTTCCTGAAACGCCCGGTGTGACACCGAGGGGGTGACAACACTGGACTTTGGGGTACGAATGTGGATTCTTGTGAATTTTAGTGAGGCGTTTTAAAATTTTCAACAATGACCCTCTCCTCAATTTTTGTAATGCTTCTCTGAAATTTTCCGCGTTGTTTCTGAATTACGAGGAGTACATACGAAAATTTCAGAGTTGTTTCACCCTCGTACGACAAACAGTCTCTTAAAAAGAAAAGAGAGGAAAACGGAAAAATCTCTATTTTTGGAAAAGAGAAGAGAGCGGCGCGGCCCCGGCGCTGCTACTGGTGCCAAAGCCAGGCAGGAAGGCCTCTAATTAGGTCGTGTTTACAGAGCTGAGTGCGTCCGTCTCGTCGGGTGCATTACCTCTCACTGCCACCGCGGCGCACAGCGGCCACCAGCCAGAGCCACTGCAAAGAAAACAAAAACGAAAACAGCTGAGGAATTCCCCCGAGCAGCTCCGCGAAGCAGCAGGCGCAGGCAGGGGCCCCCGTGCGGGAAAACACGCGTTCGCCGGGTTTTGATCCCGCTTGTCTAACCATTCCTTTTTTTTTGGGGGGGGGAGGGGGGCGGTTGTATATACTCCGTTTTATTTCGCGTAGGTCTTCGATGTCGTCCGCACGATTGCAGAGGTTGGAGAGAGAGAGTGGAGTCTGCTTCATGAATTAAAGGCATGCGGGCCAGATATGAATCCATACCCAGGACATTAGACCCTCTTGCTGCTCGCGCCCCGCCAGGATGAGGTGCGACTTCTTAAGGTTAAGCCGGCGGCTCTGGTGGCGGAGAAAGGCGGCTGACACACACACACACACACACACACACACTCACTCACAAGCACATATCTGGGGGGGCAATGACAATAGCTCGTAGTGCATACGTATGTGTGTCGGGTCGTAAAATGTTGGTTAGCTTTTAACTTTATTGCGCTTATTACGGTGTTTGTGTGTGTCTGTGAGAGTGTGTGCGCGAGCGCGCGCGTCCCCCCCGTCACCACTTTGCTACTCCAACCCCCTCGGGGGCCCCCCCTAGCCCCCCCGGGCCCCCGCGGCCCCTCGGGGCTCGACTCTTCTTGTCCCGCATGAAAGCTCGGTGCGACCCGCATAGGTATGAGAGGGACGCGGCGTGGCGAGGCGCGGCGTCTTCTTGGCGCCTTGGTCGGCCTCCTAACGGACGCAGCGGACGCGACCCCCTGAGCGCGCCAAATCCGACGGAAATGTATCTAAAAGACCCCCCTTTTTTTTTCTTTTCTGATTTCAGGTGAATACTCTCGATAGCAGAAAGAGAGACAGCTATCGTCTGGTTTCGGATAAAATTCACGGCGACTGTGTAAGTGACAAATCTACATCAAAAAAGACTACACAGGGCATTGGAGAACAACTTATGAGGGACTCAGAACACTGGGCTTCCACAACGAAGTTTTCACTGGAAATGTACTGGCCGCATTTCTCGCCCGTAATGAGCGAAGCATTTTTGCATCGATCAGTAAAAGTGACGTTCACTAAAACGACTCAAATCGAGTCTTTTCTGGTATTTTGAAATCGCTCCAGTAGAGTGACGTTTGATGATGTGACTCAAAAAGAGTCATCAAAGTTACTCTAAAAGAGCGATGTTTATCCATGTCGCTCTCCCAGGAGCATGAAAATTTGGTACAGAAAAGTCGCTCTCCCAAGATCGACAAGGGCGACTCCTCCATATTTTCAGTGTTAGCTTGCAAACAAGCTTGCGTCGATTTAGTCCGTCTGGAAATATGAACTGTCGAGGCGTACTATGCCCAGACCCACGCCTGTGCTAGGGAACGTGTTCGCTAACTGATGATCCCCCCTGGTCCTGGGCGGCTAATCCCTGCGGCATGCCCGTCCCAGCCCGCAGGGCTGTAGGCTGCAGGGCCCCCATGCCCGAGCCCCGGGCCCGGCCGAGCAGCGCGCCGCGAGCCGCCATAAAAACGCTGTACAGTTCGCGGAAAACTTTCTCCGGACGGACTATAGCGCTGTGCGGCGGCGCGGCGGCGATGGCGCAGAGAGGCTCCTTACCCTGAGCAAACGCAGTAGCGCCGCTCTGCTGAGAGAGAGAGACAGAGAGAGAGAGAGATAGCAGAGAGAGAGAGAGAGATAGCAGAGAGAGAGAGAGAGAGAGAGAGAGAGAGATAGCAGAGAGAGAGAGAGAGAGAGAGAGAGAGAGAGAGAGAGAGCAGAGAGAGAGAGAGAGAGAGAGAGAGAGAGAGAGAGAGAGAGAGAGAGAGAGAGAGAGAGAGAGAGAGAGGGGGACGGAGAGAGACTTGAACGCGGGGCGAGCCGAGTGGGGCCCCATTACATCGACAAAGTCATGGAGCTCGGCGAGCCTATATAGACGATCAGCGCGCCGGGCTGGATCAGTCGCGTAGCGTCGCGGCCGCTTCAATTTATTTTTGTCAGCGCGCGGGCAGCAGCAGGAGGAGGAGGGATTCCCACACACTCTCTGACAGCAGCGCAGAGCGGGCAGAGCGGGCCGGGTCGTCTCGTCCGCAGCGTCCGCAGGTTGCACCGGCCGGAGCCGGACCGTCCCGTCCGTCATACGGCGGTGACTTATTGACTGGCCCAATCGCAAACGGAGCAGCCGCGGCCATCTGTCACGCGTATGGGGTGTGCAGAACTATACGTCTGTGGGAGGCACAGGCACAGCGCTACGTGCTACCTCCAGCAGCTACCGCGGGAGCAGGCGCAGAGCCGCAGGGCCACTTGCGCGGCCAGCACGGCAACATCTCCTATTTCCCTGACCCCTCTATCTACTCCAATCTCCTGCGCGACTTTCTCCTGATTTTCCTGACAACAACTTTCAAAAAATTTGACGTTTTCCTGATTTTGCTGACGCGTGGCAGCCATGCAATTGGGGGTCAATGCCACCGCGAATAAACAACTGTTCTCTATTTTATAGTTATCAAAATTCCATTTAACTTTTAATTAGTATTTCTGGATTTGTTTTTCCTTCTAAATTTTCACGAGTTCTTGGCATTTAAAATCAGATTATTTTGGTTTCAATTTTTTTCTTATGTAATTTTTTTTAAACTTGATTTTCCAACTTGTTGCCCCCGTGCACGTGAACTCAGAGAGGGAAAAAAACAGTTCTTGAAGCAGGAATTATCTTCTTGTTCTAAGGAGATTGCGGTTCCGGCTACATTTTATCCTTGATCCGGGTACGTTTGGCACTCAGGTCAATTGCAGTGCCACCGACCCATGTAAAGCAAATGTTCTAATTATTAGGAGCGGAAAATGTTCTTGATTTAGTCAAGCATGATTTTCCTCTTGAATCAAAAACGCGCTTCTCTGAGAATGAGTCGCGAGACGGAAAACCACGAGGTCGTGTGGTCCGCGTTGGTGGGGCGGGACGGGACGGGGTAGGACGGGTCGCCCCCACCCCCACCCGCGCACGGCACGGCACTGCCGACTGATTCAGCAAGATCGCTCTCGTGCCCCCGTCCTTCTCGCACTCATGGGGCCATGCCACCCCCGACATGGGGCACCGCCGTGAGTGCGACAAGGACGGCGGTACGAGAGCGATCTTCTGAATCAGTCGGCTGCCGCCCGCGCCGCCATGCCGTCACTCCGCGGCCGCTTCTGGGAAAGGGACCGGGGGAAACGACCAACGTCAGCGAGGTATTTCGGACAGCAGCGGCCCGGCCAGGCCGGAGGGCCGCGTGTGGGTCCGCCTGCAAGCGAACCCCCTGATTGTGCTGTAAGTGACGCTTTCGTCACACTTTGTGCGACATTGTGTGACGACCTGCTGCTGCTGCTGCTCGCCGCGGCGTGACGGGGTCGCTGACTGAGCCCGACCCAGCGCGGCCCGGCGCGGCGCGGCCCGCGCGTGCCTCTGAATGCGCCTCCCGCTAAGAGGCGCGCGCGACACATATTTCCGTTTCCTTGTCGCGCGCGCTGCTGTGCCGCGGACGCGTCCTCACGCGCGCCGAGCAGCTCGAGTAGAGACACAACTACAAGGCGACCGTCACACGGACTTTGCGCACTCATACATACTCGTTGGCGCGTCAGCGGGGCTGCGCAGGACCGTTCACTTGACTTTTTCCAACTTCCTAACTGAGCGGCCCGCCGGGTATAGCTGACTTCAAGAGGGACCGCGGCGCGCGGCGCGCGGCGCGCGAGCGAACCGCGACAGCAACGATGTTCTGTCCGACAGCAGCGGCGACACGCGCTGCAGTGTCCAGAGGGATGGGGGACATCACGGAGAGAGAGAGAGAGAGAGAGAGAGAGAGAGAGAGAGAGAGAGAGAGAGAGAGAGAGAGAGAGAGAGAGAGAGAGAGAGAGAGAGAGAGAGAGAGAGAGAGAGGGGGGGGGGAGGAGAAATAGCTAAGGGAAGGAGAGAAATAGAGAGGGAGGGAGGACGCGCGGGGGCAAAAATAAACGACTGGCGTGTTCATTGCCACGCTCCCCGCCCCGGCCCGCGCCGCTAAACGGTTTGCAGTGGCCGCTCAGCGGCTCTAATCCCGCCGCTTGGCCGCGCCACGCCCCGCCACGCCCCGCCACGCCACCACACGCCAGAGATGCACTGCGGCATTCCCCGAGCGCGGTCTGTGCCGAGCCATAGTGACAACCCAGCAGCAGTTTCGAAACGCGCTGCCACACACGGTGCCACTCACACACACACACACACACACACACAAACGTGCACGCACGCGCGCACGCACACACACACACACACACACACACACAAGCACACAAATAACCTTCGTTTCCAGTAGGTCAGACAGACCAGCGCATATTGTGAGAAGGGAATGTGTAGAGTACGTGCGGGCCGCGCTCGCGCGAGCGTCGGTCTTAAACATCTCTCCACATCCTTCACGAAGCTCTCGCGCGCCTTCCCCCTATTTTCGCGCGCTTTACTTCCCCGAGCGGTTCCTCTCTCTCTCCCTCCCTCCTGGTGATGCACTTGAAGCCCTCAGAGCGTGCCAGGCGCACCGCTGCAACACGTGTCATGATAAATCCCTACCCTTCTGCCTTTCCCGTTCCTCTTCCACCACTGTCCCCCGGAAGAGTGTATCGAGAAAACTTAAAATTGGAACTGATGATCCAGGTACAGCCACAGAACCCAGTTTGAGACAACAATATTATCATTTTTATCACTAGAATTTCTGTCATTACAATAGATATGTTGCTGTCTCAATCATAAATTTATCGCTGTCCGTGTGCTAGCCATCTGATGGTTGCTGCATTTTTACATTTTTTCCAGGAGTACCTCCCTCTTTCTCTCTTCCCCCTCTTTCTCTCTCCTCCACTCCTGTCTCCCGGCGCCCCTTTTGTTCGTCACCTTAAGTATGCCCCCGAGGTTGGCACCGTCGCCATGCCTCTTTCTCACCCTCCCTGTCGCTCGCGGGCCTCATACGATCTAGCGGGAGAGAGAGAGCGGGAGAGAGAGAGCGCGCGGGCGAGAGAAAGACAGAGAGAGTGTGGGGAAGAGAGAGAGAGAGGAACGGCCGGCGCGGTTTGGAACGGACACAACATTGTCTTGGTCGTAAAGGGGGAGCATAATGAATCCGAGTCTTTAACCTCGGCGACCTGCCACCACGCTCCTTTTCACTAAGACGACGCATAAGGAACGACCAACGCCAACGTTACCCTCTCAGAAATAAGACCTGGAATCCGCGTTTCGTCCGAGCGGGGATCGCAGCCGGAAGGCGAAGCGGATACTCCTCCGCACGGCGCGGAGGAGGTGGCGTAGTAAAGGGACCGACTGGAAGTCCCGTCCGGCCGACCGGCAGCCAGGCCGAGCTGGCAGGCCCGGCGGGCAGACGGGGCTGGCAGCAGTGCCCACTCGAACCGATAATTAATTCCGTATCCTGTCGCCCGAAAGGCCCACTTCACCAAATTAAGATTCTAAGAGACTGCCGATCGCTTTGGGCAGCGCGAGCGCGTGTATCGATTAGACGGGCTCGTACGAGCAGTACTTCCCCCGGGACCCCTGGGACCCCCCGGACCCTGACGGAGACGTGCATCTGCGGATCGAATCGTCCGCGGGGAATGAAAAGTGAGCTTCGGAAGGGGATTTTACATCTGCAGGCGCTGCTAAGCGCGGGGCGCCTGGTGGGTAGGCAGCCCGTGTGCGCGCGCGCGCTCAACGGGACTGCCTACCCGCCGGGCTGAAAGCATCGCGCTACCGCGGCCGCGCTTAGAAGGACTCCAACATTTCTTTTTTCCTTTCCAACGCAAACCTTGCGAGCTATAGTACTATAAGTATCTTGGTGGCGCCCGACGGCGCCCGCGACCCGGCTCCAGAGGACGAAGGCTGAGCCGCCGCCTTAGCGCGGCGCGCCGCCGGCGTAGAAACAATGGACGCAGCACAAGTTGACTTGAATAGCTCAATTAGCAATAATGCGCGCTGCCTTGAACTTATTTTATCTCATCTTGTTTAGGCGATTGTGGAGGTCACCGTCCAACTCGGTTTTACTCAAATTTTTCGCAAGGACACAAAACAAAACAAAAAATAAAATACAAAAAAAAATAAAAAAATAATGCATAATTGCAAAATAAATTCTAGTTGATGATGACACGCTAACTGCACTCCTTTTTATGTTTCACGCGCGTCCACCCGCGCGGCTCCGCACGGCTCGCGGAAACCGAATGGCGAACATGAACAGGGTCGTTGCATCAGCAGCAAGTGTCAACCACGCGCCGCGCTCCGCCCCGACCCATCAACGCCGGCTACCTGGTTTTCCGAAGGAAATTTGCAGACGCTGTCATCGTCTGTCGCCAAAGTCGTCATCAACTTTCATGACACGTGTTTATTTGTCGCCCAAGTTAAACCGTCCACGCCCGGCCCGACTCGCCAGAGAAACGGTCGCCACTTCCCTTCCTCTTCGATTTTTTTCCCCTTCTCTTTTCCAAAAAATATTAACACGACGCGGCCATATCTGTCATGGTCTGCGGGAGCACGGGACCAGACCGGAGAGCTCTCGGCGGCCGTCGCGTCCCGCAAAACGCCTTGCTTACAAAATACTGCGGCAAAAAGCGAGGGGAGGGGACCATTTTGCCGCCATTCCTAAGCGCTGCGGCCGGCCGGGCCGGGCCGGGCGCGCGAGCGCCGTGTGCGCCAAAGAGGTCTGCAACATTTAACGGCGCTTTGCATCATTTCAGATTAGCTGGATCGCCGCGTACACTCAGGCAGCGCGCTCGCGCGCTCTCACTCTCGCTCGCCAGCGCCCCTACAGCTCTCTCGCTGTCTCCCTTTTGCCCTGCCTCCCCTCCTCCCCCGCCCCCCTCTGCCACACGTACAAAAGCGATACGCGTGACAAGTTTGCCGACCATTCATATCTCGCGCTGGAAACCTTTCCATCTATTTTTTTTATACCATTCTCCCTTAACATCTATTACATACAGGACATTTTCACTAATGGAAAACAGAATGTCTATTTAAGACAATAATGTTCTCTAACGAGAGCGAGGCGAAATGTAATGTCCCGTCCAGCGCGGCCCAGCGCGCGGAGAGCAGCATCGCGTCACTCATCAATATCGCTCCAAGTCTCCGGATCGTATCTCCGCGCCAACTGTATCAGCTGATCGTATCTCCGCCATGCAATACGCGCCGGGCATGTTTTATGGCCAACAAATGCATAACGGCGCAGGGCCCCGCGTGTGCAGTGCGTGGCCGTAAAGATAAGCCATCGCCGGGCCGGCCCTGGGCTGCCCTCGGCCCTCCCCGACGTATTAATCTCTTGTCTCGGCGAGACAAACTAGGAAGTCTCCTGCAGGACGAGCCATTAAAAGCTGCCCGCAAAGTGCTTCTCTCCCAAAGAGAGCGGGCGAGAGCAAAAGAGAGAGAGAGAGAGAAATAGAGAGAGCGCAGCCGCGTCGTCTTGGGTTTCCTTCGAACCCGAAAGCGAACATTATTCTCCTTTCGTGTCGTTAGAGTCCCCGGGCCAGGCCAGGCCAGCTCCCCGATGTGACCGCGATGCGTTTTCTGTTGCAGTCGAATGAGACCCTGGACACACTGCTCTGCCGGCCCGACCTGGAGCGACTGCAGAGGCTGCAGTTCGACAACGACCCGGACAAGCCGCGTAGGCAGTCGGCGTCCACCATCGACGAGTTCTTCGAGTGGCCGCGGCCGCCGCCCGGGCCCCGGCTCGCCGCCCCCGTCCCCGCCCCCGGCGCCTGCTCGACGGCGCCCCTCTGCGACGAGGATGTGTTCCTGCGGCCGCCCGCCCTGTGGGAGGACATCACCTCGTCCATCCAGAAGCTGGACCCGGACAACGCCGACATGCTCGGGCTGGCGGGGCTGTCCGGCTCGCTGGCCGGCCCGCTGTCCAGCTCGCTGTCCAGCCTGTCCGCCATCAAGATGGAGGTAGGCGAGGACCCCACGCTGCTGGCCGAGCTGGCCGTGCACCAGGTGCCGCAGGTGCAGCCGCCGGCGCCGCAGCAGCTGGCGGCCGCCGCCCCCGCGCCCGGGCCCCACCTGCAGCAGCCCCTCCACCCCCACCAGCTGCTCCACAGGCCGCACCCCATGCAGCAGGTAGGCCAAGTGTTTCAGTCTCAGTGCAGGGGAAACAATACTCTGAATTTTGGTATACAGGTTTTGAGAACGTTACTGAAATTTAGAAGAGTCTTTTAGCAACTTTAGATTGAACTTTCCTAAATGCTTGTGAGAAATTTCCTGAATCTTTCTACATTATTCTGAATTTAGCTAAAATTATTCGAGTTTTTCGGATTTTTTTTCTGAATTACGAGGTGTACGGTACACAGATTTCAGAGTTGTTTCCCCCGCGAGTGGTTTCCAACCTCGCCGCGACTGACATCTCACCTCATGTCGTGCAGCACCCGCTCCAGCGGCTACCCTTCCCCCCGCCGCCGACGCCGCCCGCGTCGGACCCCGGCTCGCCCAGCAACAGCGCGCCGCGGCGGACGCCCCCGCCGCCCTACCCCACCAGCACCGGCCCCGCCCCCGCCAGCCTGCCGCTGCCGCCGCCGCCCCCGCCGTCCGCGGGCAGCAGGCCGCGCGGCGCGCCCGGCAGGGGGGCGGCCGGGGCCGGGACCGGCAGGCAGCCCGGGCCCGGGCGGCCTCCAGTGGCGCCGGGCGCGGCGCCCGCCACACCAAAGTACAACAGGAGGAATAACCCCGAGCTCGAGAAGCGACGGGTGCACCACTGCGACTTCCCAGGTGAGCATGCCTCCCCCACCACCCCCCGACTACCGGCAACGCGGTAAAAACAGTGTCTGACTTTTTGAGGAAAAAGGGAAAACTTTGAGGAACTTCCGTAATTTGAGGGAAACCCATCAGATTTTAAGACTCCTCAAAAAATAAGGGAAATCTCCACAGATTTTAAGGAGACCTCCTTAAAATCGAAGGAGTTTTCCTCAAAGTATACAAGGTCCTCAAAGTTTTCCCTTTTTCCTCAAAAAATAAGACATCGTTTTTACGGTGAAGGTGATTCCGAACACCGTCTTGTCGTGTCCTCTCTCTCTCTCTTGCTCCTAATGGCCGTGCCCCATGAGTGTGACAAGGAAAGAGCGACGAAATCAGTGTGCGGAATCGCCCTACAGCCCCCGCGCCCCGCCCCCGCCCGCCCCCCGGGGGCTTCCGGTCGGGCAGGGCAGGGCAGGGCCGAGGCGGGCCGCGGGGCGGGCAGGTCCGGCGTTGCATTGCATCTGGTCACCTTCTCCTCTCCTCGCGTATCGTATCGAATGACTATAGCGCTGCTCTGTGCGTGTTGCAGGCTGCACCAAGGTGTACACCAAGAGCTCCCACCTCAAGGCCCACCAAAGAATCCACACGGGTGAGTATCACTGACATTTCCGTCCGGCCATACCTCCGCGGCGCCGCAGCCAGCCGCCACCCCGCGGCGCCAACCAAGACTTCCGCGCCGCAGATCAGATCTGCTGTGCGTATATCGCTCGTCCCGTCCCGACCTTGCGAGCCGTGCGTAACAATTAGATGAAGACGCGTGACGGTTTGATTTGTGCGGCGCTCCGCGACCCACTATCGCCTCTCAATGGTGTGCCTCGCGCAGCAGCTATGCGGCCGAGGACTTCCCCGCCCCGCCCCGCCCCGCCCCGCCCCGCCCCGCTCCGCCACGCGTACTCCACCGCCGCGGTCTACAAGTGTGAGAGAGGCCACCGCAGGAAGACCAAACCAAACCACCCGCGTGCGGCCGCGCACAAGCACGCCCAGTTTGGGGCCACTCGGGAAGCCTCACAGCGGCCGGTCAGCCCGCAGTGGCCGAGGCGAGAGAGGGAGAGAGGGAGAGAGGGAGAGAGAGGGAGAGAGAGGGAGAGAAAGAGAGAGACAGAGAGAGAGAGAGAGAGAGAGAGAGAGGGGCGAGGTAAAGAGAGACAGAGAGGGCAGGCGGGGGCACAGCCTTCCATTCATAAGATGCAGACGCGCGCACACACACACACACTCAGCGAGTGCGTAGTAAAGCTGGATCCACTCGTTGCCCCAGCTTCCTCCTCGCCCTGCTGCTCCAAGAGCCCCGGGTAATCTCGATGCTCCCCTGCTGCGGCCTGCTGCACTGCATCCTGTGGCTGGCTCGCGTGTCCTCTGACCTGCTGCTGCTGCTGCTGTAGGGACTCACCTTATCGCCGGCTCGCTTCCGCCGCGCCGCGGATCTCATCCTCCACGACGGCCTCGGCGCCCTCGCCTCGCCTCGCCTCCCCGCGCTGCGCTGAAACATGAGGAGGCCCCCGTGTAAAAGTACGGTATTTGCGAGCCCAACGAAAAAAATATAAACAAACAAAACAATAAAATAAATTAAAATTCGTGGGACGCGCCCAGTCCTCGGGAGTCGCCGCGGGTATAAAATGGAAGTGTGGGGATAGGGCCGGGTTAGAGGGTCCTGCGGCCCTTCGGGGGAGGGGAGGGGAGGCGTCGTCCGCCCGACAGTGTCAGCCGAGGGCCGAGTGTGTCGACTCCGACTGACCTAACGGGAACGCACTGTGACAAAGGCGTCATGTTTTTGAGGCGAAACCAGAAGGGGAAAAACAGGCATCCAATGTTTAGACGCTTGGCTAGGCCCTGCTCTCGTCTCGGCTCGGCTCGGCCCGGGACTGGAACGGAACAGAACGGGGCTGATGTCAAGAGGAACCTGTTTGTTTGGTGATACCGGCCGGCCGGTCTGGCGCGGCTCGCCGAGGCCTGGCTTTGCCCCCATCCCCGCCTCTCAAAGTCCCCCGTGTCTCATCAATGGGATGTCGGTGCTGCAGAGAGAGATGACTCCGCTTCGTTCCGTTCAGGGCAGCGCAGAGCGACATGTCTTCATATTTATATATCGAGTTCAGGCCAACCCCCCGGCTACACCTGCCCCGCGAAATGAGGCGCATCATAGATACACTGCACAGCCAACAGTCAACTTAGTACACTGCTACTAATGTGTACTTCAAAGCACGCATTAAGAAATGCATGACCGCCATGGTATGCACTTGGATGTGCATGTCCACTATGGCATAATACTATGGTATAAGTACACACTTCTATCTGCATGCCATGGCAGGCATGCACTTCGTAGCGCATACCTTGGCAGGCATGTATTTCCTGATGCGTGCTTTAAATACACATTAGGAACAGTGCACTGAAAACCCAACAGTGAGCATTGCACACTGTATAAAGCGTGCATGGCATGTACGCTGTATATAAAGTATGCATGATATGCTCACTGTATAAAACGTGTGCATGGACATGCTCACTGTATATAATGTGTGCACGGAGGTGCTCACTACAACTTCAACAGTGAGCATTGCACACATTTTTGAACTTGAGGTGTGTATGGAGATGCTTCCTGCGTACCCAACAGTGAGCATTGCTCACATTTTGTTCAGTGAGCATGACCATGCACACATTACCTACAGTGAGCATGGCCATGCACACGTTTTATACAGTGAGCATGGCCATGCACACGTTTTATACAGTGAGCATGTCATGCACACTTTATATACAGCGTGCATGCCGTGCACCGTGCACGCTTAACTGTGCAATGCTCACTGTTGGGTTTGTAGTGTAAAGCGGAGCGGACAAACTTGAGGTGAAGTAGCGTTGTTTAAAAGTTTTTGTCAAAATAAAAAAGAAGAAAAAAATGAGATATACCCTGAGTTATTTTACATGTTTTTTTATTTTGTTTCACTTTGCATGCAGAAGACGAGGGCCCATTTTTCAATCGGTATTTATTTTTAATAAAAATCCCGTATTCTGCTTGCGAGCGGCCCATCTTATCCCACGCCACCGCGCGCGGATTTTTCACGTGTCATTACACATACTTTGCATCCCCTGCTTCACCTCTTCCTCCGCGTCTTCATGTGTTTTTTTTTTTCCGTGTTTTTTTCCTTTTTTTTTCGTTTAAATCGGTTTGGGGCCGAAGCTGATGTCGGCTGACCTGCTTGCAGATTACTAAACATGCCGTAAATCACAAAACAAACCTCCCGGGGAAAATGTGCGTTCGTGTGTATACGGGGGAGTCGTCCGGGTCCGGGCCGGCGCGCGCGCGCTGTTTTGTCTACTCGACCCCTCTCCCCCCCCTCCCGCCGCAAATTAGAAGAGATTATCGTGTTGGGAGTGACGCTGCTCTTTCATATATATCGTCGCGCGCACAACTGCGGGGCAAATTGAAAACCAGCCGGACGGTCGGGTCGGCCGGGTCCCTTCTAAACACCTGCCGGGCCGGGCCGGGCCGGGCCGGGCCGGGGGGAGCAGGGCCAACACCCGCACCGGGGGCCTAATCATGCCTCGTTATGAATAGCATTATAATCCCCCTCCCCCCGTTCGTCCCTCTTTCTCACCCTTCCTTGTCTCTCTGCATGAATCTCTACCCGGATGAAAAGTACCCCAAATTTACGTGTGAGAGCAGGACGTTTTTTTTCCCCCCGTTTGACATTTTGGTCAGACATTGCCTGCATAAGCTGCCTGGTCTATTAAACTCTTTCCTATCGCTAATAGGGCTTTCCTGTACTTTCCACTTTATTTTCCCGAAAACTTTTCCCTCGCGATGCCGCCGGTCTGGCTCCCGAGGACCCGGCCCGTCCGCGTCTTCTGCCTGTCTCCGGCGACGCCTGTCAGGCGATAACGCGATAACATCAGCCCGCTGCTGCTGCTCCCCCGCCCCGCCCCGACCAATAATGCCGCAATTCGTGCGCGCGGTCAGGCCACACCTCCTCCTGCTGTCTCCCGTGCGTGCGTGCGTGCGTGCGTGCGTGCGTGCGCGCCTGAACTGCTCGAGCGTGCAAGCCCGCGCGTATTCCACTGAATTTCACTCGCTTTTTATTGTTTTTTATTGTTTTGGTTGTTGTCTGTCGTCCCCACCCCTCGAGCTGCCGCTCAGCCCAGGCAGGCATGCGTTTGCCACGCTCATGTGGTCGTGTATTGTCAGGCGCCCCGATGGGCTTGTCGAACTGGTCGCGGGGCGGGGCGGGGCGGGGCGGGGCGGGGCGGGGCGGGGCGGGGCGGGGCGGGGCGGGGCAAGGCGCGGGGCCGGAGGGTCCTTTGTCTTCCAAGTTTAAGACGTCCGCACAACAGATTGGCGACGACCGGGAGGGGAAAGGCGCGCGCGCAGACCAGACAAGCGCCCCCGGATCGGCCCGGACCGCGCTGGGCCGAGCCGAGCCAGGCCAGAGCTGAGCCGAGCCAGGCGAGAGCCGAGCCGAGCCAGGCTAGAGGCGGGCCGAGCCGAGCCGGCGGGTGCAAACACTGCAGCGCACTGCACTGCAGTGAGTATGGGGGACACGATGACAACGGGACGATCCGGCGCCATGGGCCAGCGCATTATGACTCATCGCACAACGGCGCGCCACTGCTGCACGAGGCATGCAGCTTATAGGTATAGGAGCGAAATTTATCTCCCCCCCCCCCCTCTCTCTCTCGTCCATGTGTCGAAGTACGGAGAGGCGCAAAAACAGCAATAACGAAGTGACGCTAGTCCTGAGAGTGTGTGAGTGCGTATGTGTGTAGTCTCACACACATCAGATAAGACGCGCGGCGCGGCGCCCCTTCCACCCACATGCTGCCCGTCTCCTTTCCACGTCTCTCCTTCTCCTTCCCTCTCTCTCCCTCTCTCTCTCTCTCTGCTCTCGCTCCCTCTCTCTCAGTAAGGGTCGATTGGTGTAGGTAGGAGAGGGAGAGGGGGCGGCCAGCAGGCACGGCGGACGCAGCGATAATTTATTTCACTTTACGCACGCGTGTCAATACAATCCCAATAAGTGGATTAGGACCGTCCAGCCCGGGCCGGCATATCGCTCAGCGGAGGAGGCGCGGTGAGGCGTGAGGCGTGAGGCTCGGCTCGGAGGGGGCGGTGGGGCACACGGCCGCACTCGGCCCGCCAGCCTGGTGGGAAGCAAATAAATATCCATTTCCATTCATCCCACTTATGCAACGCTATCTAAACGGCGGCTCGCGCTGCCCGGCCCGGCCCCGGCCCCGGGTAAAGACTTTGACGGTTCAGAACCAATCCTCGGCCGGACCGGGCCGTGCCAGGGCCGGCAGGGCCGCCAGGGGATTTACAACGAAATGATGAGGTTTGGGTCCTCTGCGGTCTCCTCTCCTCTCCTCCTAATCCTATCGCGTGCCGCCCGCCGCGCCGACCGACAATGTATGGGGTTGGGTGGGTGGTGGGGCCGGGCCGACCCTCGCAGGTGGGCTCGCGCGGGTGGGACCCCTGCCCTCCCCTGAGCGGTGTAGGTCATTGTGGCGGAGACTCTGATATTTAGCATGGCAAACATAGTTTAGGAGCTCTATTCATTATGGCTACGGATATCAACAAGAACCTTGAAGTCAGCATTAAATCCCTGACAAACGACCGCTCCACCCGCGAGGGAAGAGTCACTTCAAAAATTCATTCAACGGCCCCCAAAAATCATTATAAAAAATCAAAAAATCAAAATAAAATCAAGAAAATTGGATACAGAAAAATCCGGCAAATCGAGAAAAAAATAACAATAAACCGAAATGAAGTAGAAAAAAATCAAAAATAGGAGTAAAAGATCAAAATTTGTCAAACAAAGACAAATTTTCTTTAAAAAATCAAAGGGAAAAAAAAACAAGAAAAAAAACACAAAATCTAAAGTCAAAAAAATCATTGTACATATTCTGTACGAGTGATCCTCCCTCGGCGCCACCAACCGTTTGATGAATTCCGCAAGAGGAGGAACTTTACAAACGAAACAATGATAATTTTCCGAGTCAAGGCGGTACTTTTCCTAGGCGACCGGCCCACAGGGGCCAGCGGGGCTCCAGGGTGGCCGCCGCGCTCTGTCGCTAAGCGTCGCTTAGCGCCGCTAAGCGCTCGGCAGCCCGCTCTACGCCCCGCCCTTACGGCCCCGCCCCATGGCCCCGCTGTCATTGCTCTGTTACGCCCCGTGCTCCTAATGGCCCGTCGTGTCGTCTGCTAACCCCGCGCCGCCCCGTCCCGCGAGCGTCGTGGAATTGTAATCCTTGTAATCTATACCTGGACCCAGCGTGTGTAATTTTCCATCGTTTGAGGAAAGGCCTATCTTTAGGCGGTCCCGCATTCTTCACTCTGCTGGTGAGAGTGTAATAAAATGTTATTGCTAATACACTTCTCAATCAAAGAGGCGGCGGCGGCCGGCCGGCCTGGCCCGGGCCAGACGGGAGGGAGGGACGCCACGCCGCTGCTGCTCCCGCTACACCGTTAAAAATGTTTGAACCGATCGGCTCGGTCAATTGATCGCTTTATTGGGTAGGAAAAGTCGTCGTCGTCGGCCGTCGGCTCGTCTTTACCGCTGCACTGCTGGGCTTCTGGACGCAATGCCTTCCGGGAACGGACCACGGCGACGCTTTGGCGGCGCGCACACGGCCTGCATCGGTCAGCAGGAAAGGGGGAAGGTGGAAGGAGGGGGGCGCCGTCCAGCCAAAGAGGGTGGGTTCACCTGTCGTCCAGTTTGGAGCCGCTCGGCGTTGCAGCTCACTGCTGTCCGCTACGCGAGATGGCGCAATCACACCGCCGCGTCGAGATTCGCCTATTCAGGCTGGCCCGGGTCGTTTTTCACTATTATTCATTTCCCTCTCTTTTCTTTCATGAGGACATCGCGCTCAGCGTAGCGGCAGTTATTCTATATGGGACTTTGCACAATCGTGCTCTCAGTGTCCTGGCCCGATGGGTCCCGCCTGGTCCCGCCCCACCCCACCCGCCGCTGGAGAGCACATCACATGGTTCTCCATTCAATTCCAGAAGCGACACTCCGCCGTCGTCGGAGGCTGCTGGCCGCGGATAAGCCCCCAACCATAAGCCCCGCCCTGGCCCGGCCCGGCGTCCTACACCAGTCATCCCGACGGCTTAGCTCAGCCCGCCTCGCGGCAACTACCGCGCATCCATCTTCGGTTAACCCCTTCTGCCTGTGCTGCCGTTTCCTTTTCTGGTGTCAAGAAAGGGAGAGAGAGAGGGAGAGGGATAGACGGAGGGATGATGCGAGAGGAAGATGGGGAAAAATGCAGGCAAGCAGTAACGGCAGTAACGGGCGTCTGGAATGGAGCGTGCTCGCCTCGCTCGTCCCTTGCAGCCGCGGAGCTCGGCTTTCATGGCGCGCGCGAACACTAAACATTTTTGGAGGCGTCAGGAGGACCCATGGGCCTATGGACCCATGGCCCGGCCTGGCGACGCCCCCGCGAGCAGCAGGGACATGGAGCGCCAAGGGCCGCGCGGCCCGTGTAGCGCGCCCCCGCAGAGAGAGAGAGATTGAGAGAGAGAGAGAGAGAGAGAGAGAGAGAGAGAGAGAGAGAG
Source organism: Frankliniella fusca (assembly GCA_029379305.1). Lineage (NCBI taxonomy): Eukaryota > Metazoa > Arthropoda > Insecta > Thysanoptera > Thripidae > Frankliniella > Frankliniella fusca. The sequence goes on along the minus strand of JAHWGI010000960.1, from coordinate 1,877,465 downwards.
AGAGAGAGAAAGAGAAAGAGAGAGAGAGAGAGAGAGAGAGAGAGAGAGAAAGAGAGAGAGAGAGAGGGAGAGAGAGAGAGAGAGAGAGAGAGAGAGAGAGAGAGAGAGAGAGAGAGAGAGAGAGAGAGAGAGAGAGAGAGAGAGAGAGGGGAGAGAGAGAGACTGCAATAATAAACCCCAAGTGTGCGAATTCTCATCATTCATACACTTGTCCCCTACAAGTTTGTAAAACGCGTTTGCAAAATTCACATTTTCCGAAACACGATCAAGAAACGAATAGCAATTCCTGCGAACATGCGAGAAGTGTACGCGACCTGCAGCACACACTGGGGTGTCCAGACGGTTAGGTGGCACTGCGCGGGGCGGCCGGGGGCGGTGCAGTAGACGCGTTCATAAGGTCTTGTGGAAGAGCCTTAGGTTGCCTATGTACAGGGGTTTTGTCACTCAGGTTGCCTACCTCTCAGGCGGTTTACTGTAGCCGGACGGGGCTTCTTATAACGCGCCTGCCTGCGGTGCAACGCGACAGGAGCACGCGAGGGGGGGGGGGGGTATAATTTGGGTCGCTAAATGCAAAGCGAAGCGCACACATACGATCGCGGTGCCGTCTGGTCTCGTTTCGTCTGCCCGGCGGCGGGGCCGGGGCCGGGGCGTCTGTGACGGCCGAACCGTGTTTTAGTGACTGATCGCGGCCTATTAATTTAAAATGGCTCAACAACTGGATGATGTTGGGATCAGGCAGCAGGGGGGGGGGGGGGGGAGGCAGCAGCACCAGACTCCAGCTCCAAGCTCCAGCGGCTAGCTCTGCGCGGCTCTCAATATTCCCGCTGCGTGAAAAATCGTTAGCGATAAAAGTTTCAAATTAGAGCGTTAGGCCGTGCCCGGGGGCCCGGGGGCCGAGGCGTGGCGAGCGCTGCGTGGTGAGCATAGGCCCGCTAGAGCGCCGCTAGAGCGCGCGCTGCGCCTGTTCCCACGGACATTGTCCAAATGAAATTCCGAGTCCATTTGTCTGTAATGGAGAGAGCGGGCGGTGGCGAGGCGTTGCGACCGCCGCGCTGTGAGGGGCCGAAAGCGGCAATCGAGATAAAGCACATCGGATCACCACCACGCATAGAAAAACAAGAAAAAACATTCAAATTCTTGTCCCAAAAATTTGCCCCGCCTTCACATGTATGTCCCCGCGCCCACCGCGCGCGTCTGTAGGGAGGCGCGACAAAGTCGTCCCCATTAGCACGGCCAAAAGTCCATGGAAAAGACAGAGCTTTGGCAAAGTCACATTGGGCCCCCATTAGAAGCCCCTCTCCTCCCGGCCGGCGCGGCGGCGGTGCCTTCGGGATCGCTTCGCATCCCCTACCCCCTCTCCCTGCCTCCCCCCCCCCACCTCCCCCGCCGGCCGATTGGTTCCTCGGACACAGACACCATTTGCATGTAAATGCCTAATCAAACCTGTTTTCGGAATGCACTATAAATATTGCTCTAAATTCTGCTCGCGCTGCCGTGTGTGTGTGTGTGTGTGTGTGTGTGTGTGTGTGTGTGTGTGTGAGCGCGCGAGCATGTGAGTGTGTGCGGGCGGCCGCGTGTGTAACACGCACGGGTGCGCGCGCGCACGTGTGTGTGTGTGTGTGTGTGTGTGTGTGTGTGTGTGTGAGCCATAACTATTTATGTCTGGTGTAAAGCGGTAGCCTCCCGAGTTTGCAAAGCCGGGGCCAATATGTGTTGCAGCGGCGGCCAATATCGTATCCGGGCCCGCTGCCGCTCCACCCCGCCCTACTCCTCGGCTCCGCGCCCGGGCCCGCGCCGCAAGCTGCCCACACAATTTTGACACTTGGGGTAGTTTACGGGTATGGCTCAGTCAGTGTCCTTTCTCTCCGCCTCGGCCGCCGCTGCCCCATGCTGGGGCGGCGCGCGACTCAGAGCAGCCGGCGAGATAGACTTTTAGGAAATAAAACAGTGTCTCGGCTTTGAAAGGGGCACTGGCAGCAGCAGCCGCACGGCCGCACCAGTGGCGGCGGGAGTTTTCATCTCCACCATACAAAAGAGGTTTGCGTCCGAGAGGCATCGCGCGCAGCGATACAACCGCGCGCCCCGGCCTATTGGGACGGGGAAAGGAGTAGTTTTCTTGTTGTGCGCTGCAAATAATGACCGGCAGCGGCGCGATGCTGGATATAATAGGCGAGGGAGAAATATTGGGCGCTTTATTCAAACACGATCGCGCCCCATTAGTGGTCGGCGGCGGGGCGGTCGGGCCTCCCGGGCGGCTGCCGTGCTGACCAGGACCGACCCGGCCCGGCCGCTTGTTGGCCACTTAGCCCCGCCCCGCCGCTCAGCCTCGCCGCCTTGTTAAAAGGGCTGAGCTTTGACCAATTAGGCGCAGGCGCGCGCAGCCGCAACAAGTCGCGCAAAAGAGCGCGTTCATAATTTTCCGTTAATGTTCCGAGATTTGATTCGGGGAGAGGGTTTGGGGCGGACGTAACCATGTGGGGAAAAACAACAACAACAACAACAACAACAACAACAACAACAACAACAACAACACTCATTTTAATGAAATCGTGTGATAGTTTTGTACCGCGGGATTTGGTTTTTCGAAACCAGCGCGGGGCCTTTTTCTTCTTCTTCTACCCCATTATCAGTTGGGTACCCTCATGTAAACGAGGGTCTCGCCGGCATGTAAAACGGTCTATGGACTGGCGCCACCGCCTGCTGCCACGCTGTAAGCTCGGCTGTAAGCGCGCAGGTGCACGAGAAAGAAAGCTCCCCAGCGAGCGCATATGCTCAAGAGGTATCTCCGTCTCTCTTTATCTGCTTCTCTCTCTTTCTCCCGCACATCACCTCCGAACACTCGTCACAAATCAAACGCGCCCAAATCAAACGACGAGAGCAGCGGTCCGCGGCGCGCCGGCCGTCCGTCTTACGAGCGGCGGCCGGCTCTGAGGGAAACACTAAAACGCGTCCGAAACAGAGAAAAGCACTTATAGCAACGCAAAGACGTGCGCGCAGCATTTAATACCCCCCCCCCCCTCCCCCACTTGGGAGAAAGAAATTATTGCCTACTACAGGCGCGACCGGCCCCCGGCCCGGCAGGTGGGAATTGGGAAAACCAAACTTTATGATGATATGTTTTCCACATGCAGCAGCAGTAGGAGCTCACTTTCAAGGTTTCTGCACAAAAACAGTTGAACAAATTTTGTACCCTCGTAACTCCAAAAAATGTCAGTAAATTTAGAAAAAAATCGTAAATATTCTGTGACGTTCAGATGTATTTAAAAAAAAAAAAATCACAAAAGGTCTAGGAAATTCCCCCCAAAAAATGAAGCTTAAGTTTGCAAAGCATTCAATAATAAAAATTTCCCCTCGGGTTACGACCTTCATATGTTCAAAAGAACTATACACGAGGGGTCGTTAACTGCCTTTAGCTGTGTACGGAGGAATATTAGTATTATTAGTAATATCAGAGTAATATTAGGGTAATATTGTAATACTGAGGTAATATTGTAAGTAATATGGGTAATATTGATGTAATATTGGCAAAAATATGGGTAATGTTGATGTATTATGAAGGTAATATCGGTAATATTGAAGTAATATCGGGGTAATATCAGTTTCGTGTACGAAGGAATATCAGAGTTGACGACCCCTTGACTATACAGAATAAAAAACTGAACTCTGAGATTAACTTTTGTCCCCCTCGCGGCTCTGCTCAGCCCCGGCGAGCCATGCACGCGGTGCACGTCTGATGCACTGGAACTGATGAAGCGCCTGCACCTTTGCCAATTGTACCCACTCCCCGAGGCGTGGCGGGGCGGAGCTGCGCGGAATGCATAACGGAAGCCTCGAGGGGAGCTGAGCTAGCACTTGTTTACCGAGAGAGGTTGCGGAAAACTGCCACCAGCACGTCGCGTCCACGCTGCTGCTGCTGCTGCCGCTAGTGCTGCTGGTGCGCTCAAAATAAATGGGGTATTAGTAAATGCCTGTCTTCCGGGGTGCAGCGCTGCTGCGACTAGCTGCACCGAGGCGATTACGGATGGTGCGTCGCCTGATGGGTCGCGTAGGCGCGCGAGATTGGCGAAGGGAGAGGGGGGGGGAGGGTACGTATAGGGAGGAGAGGACGAAGCTGGCGGAGCAGAGGCGCGAGAGCAGCGCCCGCCAAGCCCACACCGCCGTACGCGCTGAGGTAAAACACCACGGCCTTGTTCACGCGAGGGAGTCGCCCCGGCCCCGGCCACGCCGCCGACCTGACCTTGCCGCAGGACCGACCGCCCCGCCCCGCCCCGTCCGGGCAGATTGTGATGTCCTAGCGTGCGCCTCTCGGCCCGGCCCGGCCCGGCACCCGCCGCCAGCAGTCTGCTCTCGAATTACACCAAAGCGTTTCGACGAGTACGTAGTATACCTCGTTATTGAGGTACACATACTGAGTTTTTTTCTCAACTTGCCGCAGAGCGCGCCAGTGCAGTAAAACACGCCGACGCGCGGGGTACTTGATGCGGTAGGACAAACCTCCTTGTCAATCACGCACGGACTGCATAGATAACCCATTCCCGGCAGCGGATCTTGCCGCACAGTGCACTTTGTAAAATGACCTGGCGGAACGTTTACACGGCACACTCCTATCTGCAGCCCCGTCCCGTCCCGCTGCAAGGCGCCGCGCGGCGCGCCGTAGAGAGCGTCGTTAAAAAGGCCGCTTAAGCGGTTCAAACTGAGACACACGCTCGGCTGGGCGGGGCGGGGCGGGGCGGGGCGGGGGCAGCGCAGGGTCGGGCGGCGCCGCGGCGCTCTAGCAGGGCCCCCCTTTGGCCGTGTCCGCGCCGCGCGCCCGTATACGGGCGACCGTTAAAAGCAAATAAGCGGACGAAATGAAACGTTAAAAGACAAAACAAAAAATATTGAACACTAAAGTGTCGGCGGCGCCGCCGGTGTCGTCGAAAACCCTTTTTGACAAACACATCAAGTTGCGCAACGCAATAAGACGCGCGCGCGCGCGTCGAACTGCGTGCTCTAGATATCTCGCGAGGACTCATCAGATGAAAAGGAGGAGGAGGGAGGGGGGGGGGGGAACCCTGAGATACCAAAGTGGCGGTGAGGCGAGGTGAGGGCGATCGTCGGGACCGATCTGGGCGTCAAATCAACAGCGCCGGCAGCCGGCAGCGCCAGCTCAGCTAGCAGCCTCCGGGCGGACAGCAGCGCACTGCGCCGCCCACGCCGCGAACGGACCCCGGCGATCTGCTTCCGGATACTCATTAGGGACCCGGGCCATAGCCAGCCGGGGGCTAATTGATACGTCTGCGCTTACTTGCACCGCACCTCGAGGCGAGCGGCGTGATACTGTGCGTGCGTGCGTGTATGAGCGCGTGAGCTCGTGCATGTCCGTGAGTGAGTGAGTGAGTGTGTGTGTGTGTGTGCGCGCGCGAGAAAGAGAGGCCATACGAAGCCTAATAGCACAGAGCGAGCGAGCCGCTATTACCGACTTCCTATTGGGTGGCTTTCAAACCGTCCAACCGACTCCTTTACCAACTTGTCAAGCGGCGGAGAAGGGCGACGCCGAGAGGTAGAGAGGGAGTGAGAGGGACAGAGAGGGAGGTAGAGGGGAGGAGGAGGAGCAGGAGGGACAGGGAGTGAGTGTGTGTAGGAGACCGCAGCAGCAGGTTCGAGGTTAAGGAGCCGGATGAGCTTCAGTAGGCGCAGCAGCAGCGGGGCGGGCCGGGGCTAAAGGGAATCCGAGACGCCCTGCACCTAGCCTGACTGGTAGGGTTCGACTGTGTGTGTGTGTGTGTGTGTGTGTGTGTGTGTGTTGGTGTGAGCGAGCGAGCAGCACGATGCGCTTTTACGGCCCGCGATGACCCATTTTATAATCCCATTCATTCGCGCGGAGCGCGTAAAAAAAAAAAAGTCTCCAGGCGCGCATCAAGAAGCCGATCAGATCTGGGCGAGAAGTGTGTGTGTGTGTGTGTGCTTTAGAGAGAGATGGAGAGAAGTGAGAGAGATACAGACAGGTGAGAACGAAGAGAGACGGCGGCGCTGGACGAGTCGGACGGGCCGTGGGCGGGTCTAGGCGAGCCGGGCCGCGGCGCGTTCGCGTCGTCGTATCGGACCAATAAAAACACGCAAATTAATTTTTAAGATGCTGTAAGGACACGTCGCGTCGCTCGCTGTGGAGGGACGGCGTGCCGCGATGCCATCCTTTCTCTCTCTCTCTCTCTCTCTCTCTCTCTCTCTCTCTCTCTCTCTCTCTCTCTCTCTCTCTCTCTCCCTCCCCGCACACGCGCGCATGCGCAGAGAGGACGTGATGGAGACAAAGTGCCCCGCGCACCGATGCGGCCGCCGATGGCGGTCTGGTCTCCTCCAGAGATAGAGAGGGAAGGCGTTTTCGATGTCGCGCGAGGTATTTCACAAGGCGCTAGGCGAGGGGTGAGCAGCAGCAGCAGCGGTGGGCGGGCGCCTCCCGTCCCGACCTCGCACTGCACACCACGCGAGAGAGAGAGAGAGAGAGAGAGAGAGAGAGAGACAGAGAGAGAAATTGCGAGCCATTGCACACACACATACACGCACACGCACGCGTGAGAGCACACACCTGAGCGATCACGGGTCGCGGGGTCGCGGACAAGGAGAGCGTGCGGCAACAACACGGAGCGGTGTATGCGAGTCTCTCCCTCCTCTCCGTTATATTGGGGGCAAAAATAACTGGCAGGTGTCGTCGTCCCGTCGGCAAGAACTGGGGCGGTGATCGGCGGGCCGGGCCGAACCGCCGGGGAAAATACTACGCAATACACATACACACACACACACACACACACATGAGCGTGCCGGTAATTAAACTCAATCGCACGAAGCTTTTAATTCAGAAGAGAGAAGGAGGAGGAGTCGGAGTAACTTTCATTCATTATTATTGTCGTCCCGCCGTCATGTTACGCGCGCTCTTGTGTTTCCCTGGGATGGGTGAGTGACCTCCTCCTCTTGAGGAGCACCAGTCTCTCTCTCTCTCTCTCTCTCTCTCTCTCTCTCTCTCTCTCTCTCTCTCTCTCTCTCTCTCTCTCTCTCTCTCTCTCACACACACACACACACACACACACACATCCACACACTCTATGAGGAGACAATGCCGGCTAATGAGCTTATCCGGGGACACGGCGAGGTGACAGGAGGGCGCAGAGCGGAGGAGCCGACAGAGACATAGACGGACAGACAGACGGAGAGGGAGAGAGAGAGAGAGAGAGAGAGAGAGAGAGAGAGAGAGAGAGAGAGAGAGAGAGAGAGAGTGAGAGAGAGAGAGAGAGAGAGAGAGAGAGAGAGAGAGAGAGAGAGAGAGAGAGAGAGAGAGAGAGCGCGGCATCGAAAGGCGATTGGGAAGAGCGCGCGAGAAATAAATCACACGCATGGAGGGTCCCGGGCCGAGCCGGCCCGCCACATGCAGCCCTGCGGCTCAGCCAATCAGCGGGCGAGCACGTGCCCACACACGCTCTCGCACACACACACACACATACACACGAGCGAGCAGTCACACACTCACAAACACACACACACACACACACGTACACAGACACAGACACAGTCACACTCCGCGGTGAGCGCGGCGCGTCTCCCGCCCCGAGCGCAAACCCTGCTCGGCTCGCTCGCTCCTCGAAACCAAAAATTAAAATAAATATATCCGCCGAAATTATCCGTCGAGTCGAGTCGAGTCGAGTCGAGGCGAGGCGGGCGGCGAGACGAGGAGGCGCGAGCAGGAGGCGGCCGAAAGCCCTGCGCGCCGAGCGTTTGAGGCGTGTGGCGTGGCGTGTGTGTGGAGAACGTGTTTCCGGCAGGAGTACGGATTAGGTCCGATACACGCCTCTGTGTGTGTGTGTGTGTGTGTGTGTGTGTGTGTGAGTGGCGTGAGAGCGGCCAATACGTGATCGCGTCCCGAACAGCAGCGCACACCGCCACCACCAGCGCGGTCGGAAATAGGTCAGAAATCCTTGAGGTCCGATCAGCTCGGCTCAGCGCGGCCCTGGCGGCCCCGACCGCCCCGCCCCGCCCCGCCCCGCCCCGCCCCGCCGTACGCCCACCGCGCGCGAGCGCGTCGCGTGCGCGCTGCAGTTAACGCGACTTGCCTTCCTGTCCTGCTGGACCTGCTGCTGGTCCTGCTGGCCGGGCCGGGCGGGGCGGGGCCGGGCGGGGCGGGGCGTCAGCTGTTCGCGGCTGCCACATTCATTCAACGCTCTGGGCTCAGCTCGTTCGTTCTCGCGCACCCTCGTTATTCACAGAGCAGACGCGGCCCGCTGGGCTCCGCAGGTCCGCAGGTGTGTAGTGTGGTTTACGCTCCGCGTCGTGCTTTATTCAATTCCGTTTTACTCGATTCGCCCGGCGGCCGCTCTGCCGCTCTGCTCTGCTCCGTCCACTCATTCACCGCGCGCCTCAGCCGAGGCAATGCTTCCTCCCATTCATCCCTGCCTGCCCGGCCCCGGCCCGGCGCTGCCCAGGCTCGGCTCGGCTCGGCTCGGCTCGGCTCGGCTCGGCTCGGCTCGGCACGGGGCGCGCAATCAATTTCCCATAAGAATTAATGAGGACGCCGAGTATCTGCATGAAAAGCACTTTCTTTATACAGGCAGTCGACTCTGCCAAGTAATCTCTCCTCTCCAGTCCAGTCCGCTATCGCTCTCTCTCTCTCTCTCTCTCTCTCTCTCTCCCCCGAGCATGCGCACACATTTATCGGGCGAGGGAAAAGAGGGGTGATATATCGCCCGGTCAGTGAGAGCAAAACATTTTTCTATTGCGTATGAAACGCTCAGCGTCTCGTTGATGCGGTTCTCCACGCTCTCGGCGGCCGACGGGTGTCGCGCCGCCTCCCTGCTGCTGTCCGCGACAGGACAGGCCCTGCAGGCCTGCGGGCCCTACACCTACAGGCCTGCGGGACCGGCAGACAGACAGGCAGCAGACGGCGCGGCGCGCGCTTTCCAAAGTGTGACCCTGCCGTTGTTAGCACAATATTTAACACCCGGCTCGGCTCCCCGCGCGCGCATCTATACTCTCCTCTCCATCACTCCTTTACACCTCGCGGAGGTGACGTGTGTGGGGGGGGGGGGGGGGGGGGCACCGTAGAGTACATTACTGTGGAAAGTCTCTCCTACTCTCTGTGCGCATGGTTAAAAAAAAATTGTCACCCAAGAGTAGAAACGTGACCTGTAAAAAAAAAAAAATGGCAATTGCTCGTGCGACAGATTCTCTGGGAAGGCGCCTGCAGACTCTAGCATAGGCAACCCAGTTCGCATAGCGGGCGGGCGCGCCCGCCGGCCGGCCTACCCCGCCGGGCGCTCTGCTCCGCTCTGCTCCGCTCTGCTCCGCTCTGCTCACTCTCGTGCCACCGGGCGTGGAGGTCTCCGGCACCGGCCCGGCCCGACCCAGCCCGCCGCAGCGCAGCTGAGCTCACAATGGTCCGGGCAGATTGCCTTGTCTGTGTGCAAATGTGCCGCCCGGCCCGGCCCTGCCCTGCCCGGCGCGCGGCCACGCTGTGGCGCCATACTACACCGCAGCCGAGCTGCGCATTGTCGTCGCGAGATGGCGTCGGGTCGGGCCGGGCCGGGCCAGGCCTCGCACTGGAGACTTCTCATCGGCCAGCGATATATATGACAACATGACAACGCTGCTGGTGAGCAGACGCCAAGTGTCCCCCTGTGAGGACTGCGAGGCGGGGGGAGAGGGGAGGGGGGGGGGGGGGCAAGCTGTTCACTGTCAGAAAAATCGAACCCAAGTACACTAAATGCATGGATTAGGTTTGTACAGCCGTCTGATTCCGGAAAGCTGCTGATAGTGTCCTCTCTCTTGCTCTTTATGGATTCACCCCATGAGTGCGACAAAGACAGAGAGACAAAACGCAGACGAAACCGATGACTCTCGGAACCCAACGGCTGATCATGTAAGACACTTTCGTACCTGATTAATATACCACCCGCGAGTGGGTTTCGTCTCTCGGCCCTTGTCGCACTCATGGGGCACGGGCATGCGGGGCAAGAGAGAGATCACCTTGAGGTCGGGGTGAGCCTCCCCGTAGGCGGGGCGGGGCAGGGCGGGCCTAGTCCACCTGACCTGACCCGCCCGCTTGGCGCTAGTGGTTGTCGCGACAGGTGGGCCGGGCCGGGCCGGGCTGGGCTCTCCCCGGCTTTGGCTGGCGGCGCGGTCCTTGACCCCGGCTGGCCCGGCCCGCCCCGGCCCGCGCACAGCCCGTACTGCTGCTGCTGCTGCGGTAGCGGCCGCGGCGACGCGCGCGTCGCGACGCTGAGTGCCAATATGTGTTTTGTATACACGTCATGCTACCGGGCCGGACGTATGGGCGCGCGGACGCCTAGCGACGCCTAGCAGCAGCAGCAGCAGCAGCGGCAGCGCGAGCGTAAAAGGACGCGGACGCCTCTGAAAGGACGACACGCGTGCCCGCCCCGCCCCGCCCCGCGCGGCCCTTCTTCCGCCGTCACCCTTCCGTGGAGAGAGAGTCTGTGCGTGGCGCGGCGTAGCGTCACTCATCCCGCATGCAGATCCGCTGCAGCCCGCGCCGGATGAGCCCGAGCCGCACTGCGCAGCGCCCGCAGCCCTCTCTCTCTCTCTCTCTCTCACTTTCTCGCATGTTTTTCTTTCTCTATGTCAGGTGGCAGAGCGCTGCCCGCGGGGCCCCAGGAGGCATGAAATGCCAAGGAATCCGCGAGCAGTGCGGCGCGGCGCGGCGGGGCGGGCACTCGCTGCCGGGCAGGCGCGCGTAAGAGACGCGCGCGGATGTGTCAAATTGCCTACCTACTGTGAGGGTCGCGACCCCGCGGCCCCGACCTCTCCTCCCCCGCGGACAGTGTTACAAAACTACAGCCGCACTGCTGCTGTCCTTAAACGCCTTGCGACCAAGGGGGAAAAAAAACAACACCTTGACACGTTTTGAGCACAGCGTCAGAATAAATAATGCCAAGAATTTAGAGAAAAAATCGTAAAAACTCAGAAAGATTTTTAAAAAAATTCATAACATTTTTTTGGTAAATTGTAAAAAAGAAGAAAAGGAAACAAGCAAAAGTTTTGAAAACCTCTTATCTGTATACTCGTATACTCAATGTTTCCTCCTCCTAAGCGTGCCTGTACTGATCCGCTCCTCTCTCTTTTGCTGCAGGCGAGAAGCCGTACCGGTGCCAGTGGGCGGCCTGCGAGTGGCGCTTCGCCCGCTCCGACGAGCTGACGCGCCACTACCGCAAGCACACGGGCGCCAAGCCATTCCGCTGCAACGTGTGCGACCGCTCGTTCGCGCGCTCCGACCACCTCGCGCTGCACTCCAAGAGGCACATGCCCAAGGGCGCCAAGTGAGCCGGACCGGGCGGCGCCGGCGGCGCGCGACAGGCGACATGAAGATGAAATCGTGCGGATGCTCACAAATCTCAAGAGTGTTGTGTACTTGTCCGCGCGCGAGTGTGTGTGTGTGTGTGCATGTATGTGTGATAGAGAGTGACTGTGTGTGTATAGGTGTGTGAGTGAATTATGAGTATGACAAGACGGACATGATTTATAAGGTTTTGTCAAGGTTGAAGATCGCACAGATTAGTGGATGACGAAATTCACATGATAGTGATACTTTGTTGTTATGAATTTTTCTTAGGAGTATCTAGGGTTTCAACATGTGTTTTTAAATAGGCATCACTTGTTTTTATTTGTAAATTTTTAAATTATTTTTTGTACAAATGATTAGATTAAGAAGTGGCCTGAGCCTTACCTGTCGAGATGCCAATTAATACCGTAAGAAAAGTGGACGTTTACTTGTAAATTTCTTACGAACATTATGGGCGACTACCTCTAACCATTAATTCATAAGTTTTAGAATGTTCCAAAGCGTTCCCCTTTTGTACTTAAGACGTACTCAAATAGTTTGGAGTTTTAAAAAAATTGAACCGTGTTTCACCTACACGAAAACGTTAATTTCCGTCCCGAACTTTTCTTAAATAATTATTTTGACTAGATTGTGATTGAGATAGTCGTATGATATTGTTTTTCCAGCAATCTTGCCCACGATCACGTTAATCAAATTTTGTCGGATACGTTATTTATTTTTGTAAGGTCGAAAGTGTGCCATTCCTAGATTAAGTGAAAGACACGAATGCTTCCTTATCAACTGAGTTGGCTACACAGATATCGATACATATCACCTACCGCAGTGTTAAATGAGGCCATACCGAATTTAGTTTTATAAAATCTTTTATCCCATTTTGTTACAAAGACTACGACAAGTTTTCAATTTTGTTATATGTTATTTAATTAAGCATTCCTACTTTGGACAATGCGTGGCAACGTCCACCTGGTGGTCGTAAAGTAAAAATCAGTAAGAGGAATGAGACTGCTAATAACGGAAGTGAAAGGGAGAGGGAAAAAAATAATGACTGATCGGCATTAGAAGTGAGCGGCGCTCAGATATAAAGGAGACGCCCGCGCTCGAGCCGCGCCGCAGTCGGAAAACAATAACTCTGATCTGCGTTCGAAACAACGCCCCGCCACCGTGCGTCACGTCCGGCAAACATATTCTAAAATATTATTTATCGCCGAGGTCATCTCGCGACTGATTTATACGCGACCTGCGCAGACAAGGGCTATCGAGTCATAGAGCATCGAAAAGAATTTACGAGATTTCAAACGCGACCAGCAGAGCCTTGAGTTTTGAAACAGTGGATTGCTCGCCTGGGCCAAATTTGTAAGAAGTTCTCCCTCCGGGCCGGAGAGTGTGTTCCAGTGGGAGTTAGTTACTTAAACAGGCTGCGCCACGCCGGGCCCGGCCCGGGCGACGTGTATCCATTAGGGATCGAAACGGCCGGGGGAAAAGGAAAGGAAAACGAGAAGAATAGAAAAGAACGGCGGTAGCTGAGCGACAGTCGTTGGAGGAATGTGGCACCATGAGCCTCCGCGGCGCGGCGTGGCGTGGCGTGGCGCGCCGCTCTGGAAGGCGTCCAGCTGGCCTACCCACACCGCGTTTGCAAACAGCAGTGCACGCCTCTCTCTTTCTCCACAGTGCACAGAGTGCATCGTAGTGAGATAGCGATAGCGGTAGGCAGAGAGCCGAGCGCATACCTCAGCGTCGGGCAGGGGATCTGCCCCCGGGCGCCTCGGAGGTAGGCATGATGACGCACACCCCGAGCCGCGGATATCACTGGTGAAGGCTGCGGGCCGGGCAGCCCGCTGCGAGGAAAGCGCCTCCAACTGACTTTCATTCACCCGCACACGTCCAATTAACTGCAGGGATAGCGGATCGAGAACAATTTTCGAATCCGGTAAACATCTATAAGCGTTCCTTTTTTGGGGAAAAGCTAGTCGTCCCCCAAAACCGAATGGTGAATAAAAATCTTGACGTAAACTCGTTAAACAACGGTGGGTTGGCGCGCTTTGTTGTAGTGCCAACCTACGCGCAGCACACACCGCGGGCCAGCGGCCCGGGCCAGGAGGAGGCTATATTTCACTAGCGTGGATGCGGGCCGACCCGACGCCACTTTCCCCTAACCACTTAAAATATTTTGACTGAGGTGCAAAATTCTTTTCATTTTCGTTTTAAAACTGCATAATCCGGGGCGTGTGCTGCGCGTAGCTTGAAGACACGCCTTGCAAAAGCGCAAAAATAATTCAGCTATATCTTTTTAAGGGTTTTTTCATTACGTCACAAGCACCGGGTAGACGATGCCATGTAGGATGTCCACTAACAAATCTATGTTAATAATTTTGTTATTGGTTTGTTATTGTTATGTTTATTCTGTGTTGGACAGCAATGTGCCATGATTGCTGCTATGTTATCGTCTCTCGATCGAAGATGAGACCAGCCATGTATCTATTGTAATCCATTGTAATTCTTTCATGTCAAATAAGTTGTGCCATGGCTGCTGTATGACAAACGTGACTCTCCAGATGTGCCAGATAAGTGAAGTGTGATGCGTCCAAATCGTACCTGCACAGCATAATGCTTTTGTTAACATCATTGCATGGCGTATTTATTGTCTTCCATGTTTAAGAATGAGAAAAGAAAACCAGTGTTTCACTCTAAGTTGTTGAATTTAAAACGATTTTGAACATACCAAAATGTAAATGTCGTTATAGCTGTTATACGAGATCTTCATTAATTTGTAACTAACATGTCGAAGACGATATGATGACAGAGAGAGAGGACTCCTTCAGTATTGTTACCTTGAATTATTTTTCCAGCAATGCCAATATATTTTTAACAAAAGTGTCACGCGTGTTCTCATTCCTATCACACTGAACCAACATCCCAAAAATGTGCCTCCTCACTAGGAAAGCATGAACCACACTCTTTAAAAAATAAACATAAAATAAAAATAAATAAATAAAGACACTCGCTACTTTCAGTTTTGAAAAATGACATTCCGTCTCGGAGCGTCGTAAAGCCGCGTCCGAAGCGCTGCTCGGCGCGGGAAGAAATGCCTATCAGTTGCGGGAGGAATAATGATGGAGCTAATTTTATGATCTACGTGACACATGGCGAGACTGCTCATGCTCACGCCCATGGCGCTGTCCGCAGAGCGGCCCGTGGTCCACGCTGTCCTGTCCAATCACAGCCTGGGGACGATTGTGTCGAGAACAATGGCTGCGGGGCGGGGCGGGGCGGGGCGGGGCTCAGGGCGAGGCTGGGGGCGAGGCTAGGCGAGGCTCTAGGCTGCACGCTGCACGGGCTCTGCTCCGCGCCACGCACGTCCGTCCAGGCCTTCAAAGCCCCCAGGGCCTTCGAGCCTTCAGGACACGGGTCGGGCCGGACTAGCAGGGGGCGCCATAAAACAACAAGAAAAGTCCCCAATCAGCACGCGCAGCGCAGCGCACCGCGGCCGCGCGCGGCTCAGCCCGGCCCCGGCCCCGGCCCCGGCCACAGCCCCGGCCACAGCCCCGGCCCCGGCCCGCGCTGACCCAGTCCCGGGAATGACCATTCCGTCCGGTCCAGACCGGGTCGCTCTTATCCTGCGCGTCATTTCAATATCCCCAATTCGGACCCGGGCCGGGCCGGGCCGGGGTGTTGCCGATGCTTGCATCGCCGCGTCGCGCCCAACAGCCGAACTCGCGACGACGAAATAATAAGATTCAAAGTCCGGATTGAGTTTGAATCGACATCGACCCCCGCATACAAACGTTTATTCGTCCGTGCCGCGTGCCGCAAGGAGACCCCGCCCCGCACCCCGCACCCGCGTCAGAGGACATCGCTTCACGGGATTCGCGACAGCGGGTGTGAGGCATCCTCCCGAGCTCAGAGGTCTCAGACAGCCACAGCTGGGCTCCTCAGCACTGATGTTAGCGCGAGCGAGCCTGCCGGCCTGCGTACACTGACATTTTCCGCATGGCGCCTCACTGAGAAAAATGGGCTCCTAGTATTGAAATTTGCTATATACGTAATGTGTTGTAAATTTGGGACAGCCCCAGTCTTGCTCCTCCTCGTCAGTAAATACTAAGCCAATACGTACTGCTTTTACAATTAAGCTGTAATTTTCCTAAACGCTTCATGAAAATTTTCGCACAAAAGCCTACAAATATTTCGGCAGTGGCGTATCCAGAGCCAGCCTTGGGGCAAGTAGTACTTTTTGCCTTCTTACAGGGGCAAAGTATTACTTTTTGCCTACCTTTCAGGCGGCTACCGAGGAGCCATGCAAAAGGCCTGTCGCCCCCCCTCCCTGGATCCGCGCATGTATTTCGCACGGTGTCGCACTCCCGTGCCACACACGGCAAGATGACGAAGCGTTTGATTGTCAATACCAAATGCGCGTATATCTCCACCTTGCCTGTTTGGTTTGGTAAGTGCGAAGGGTAGGGTAGGGCCGGTCTTGACCGTCCTGGAAAGGCAAGAGTCCCCGAAATATCACGCAGCTTGCCACCCGAGGGGCTGTCAAAACATGACGAGTGAAGCTTCCCAAAGAGTCATAAAAAAATCAAGAGAGAATTTTTAGAAAAACGAGAAAGAAAAAGAATCAGCAAATTCAGGAAAAATCAAGAGAGCGAGAAGAAAAATCAGAAAAAAAGTTGAAAGCTCAGAATTGTAGTGAAGTACCTATCGCAGCCGCCACGCCTCGCTTTTATTTTTTATTTTATTTTTTTCCTTCCCCTTCTCACTCGCCTCCACCACGACCGCCCCTGCTCTCTGCACACGCGGCCGAGCGGAGCGGAGGTCCCCGGCGATTTCGATTTTATGCGAGGAGGTGGCTGTCCCATAAAGTAGCATTATTGTCGCCAGCATCGCGGGCTGCTGCGCTGGGCGCAGCGCTATCCGCACCGGCGGGCACCAGACCAGCGGGCACCAGACCAGCGGGCACCAGTGGGCACCCGCAGGCAATAGCGGGCA
Source organism: Frankliniella fusca (assembly GCA_029379305.1). Classification (NCBI taxonomy): domain Eukaryota; kingdom Metazoa; phylum Arthropoda; class Insecta; order Thysanoptera; family Thripidae; genus Frankliniella; species Frankliniella fusca. Next base: position 1,861,162 of record JAHWGI010000960.1, on the reverse strand, counting down.
CCGGCGGGCACCAGCACTGGCTCATCCATTCCCAGGCGAGCTATTCTGATTCGCCCAATAATATAGAGAGGGATTAGGTTACCGCGCGCGGGTGAAATTAATCGGACAGCACTTGGCGTTCTCCTTGAGTCTCCTATCCGCTGCGCGCGTCCAGCTCTGCGTGCGTGTGTGTGAGTGAGTGAGTGAGTGAGTGAGTGAGTGAGTGAGTGAGTGAGTGAGTGAGTGAGAGAGAGAGTGAGAGTGAGTGAGTCTCGGCGCGTCTATACGCTGCGCGCGCCCATTTCTAAAGTCAATGAGACGCGGGAGCCAACGGCAGCAGCCGTTGTAATCGATACGGTGCGTGAAATATATATACGACATTGTGTTTGGTATGCGATGAGCAAAGGGCGGTATGGGCGCAACAGGTGCGGTATGGAGATGAGGACTGACTCGGCTGTGCGTGGCGCATTCGGTCAATCAGTCAAACAGACGGAGATAAACCGTCACCGTCTCTCGGGGCCGACAGGAGGGGGCCAGGGGCTGGGGCCGGCCTGGGCCCGGGCGCCCCATGCTCACGTGTACGCGAAGAGCTGCGTTCATCTGGACTAATGATATCTAATATATTTACCGGCCGCGGAAAATGTTCCACACGCGCGCGTTCGTTCAAACGTGAAGAATCGAAGGCCTCTCTTTTTCCAAAGTACTCTTGCAAACGCTCTCTTTTCGCACAGCCAAAAAAATAAATAAAAAAAAATTAAAAAAGAATTTGATGGACTTACTTTGAGGCGCATCCTCACTCTCCAGCACTCTCCTTCGACGCCGCGGGAGGGTGTAGGCAGGCACAGGCACCCCGTCTGGCACTTGTTGGTCGACGCACCACCGTCCTGGCACAAAGTAAAGTACACTATTAGTAAGCGCGGGCTTGTCATCCTAAGCACGTGAATCTGCTCCGAGTCACAGTGCGCAGCGCGGGCCTTGAGTCGAGTCGTATGAGGGAGCGACGCGGTACGGTCCAGCACAACGCCGCGGCCAGGCATTAACATTCGGGTCATGAATATTGAAGGACGAGCTCCACTCTATTCTAACTCACAACTGGTCTTACATGCGCATTTCTCCTTCCGCTTACACGAGGCTAGGAGGCGCGGGCGCGCGCGGAGCGGCCGTGAGAAATGCGCTCCAGTGACAGCCTGAGCCCGGGACGGCCTTCGGGTCGCGGGCCCGCCCCCGCCGCTACACACGGTTGGACGGGTGGCCTAACCGAGCAGAGAGCCGCTGAGGGAAACGCTAACAACTTAACTGAAGCTCATCTCGACCTAGACCCTTCCACAACGAAGCGCAGTGAGGAGCAGCAGGGACTTATCTCACTCTCGCCTTCTTTAAGTTTCACGGTTCTATCTGCGTCTCTCTCGCACCAGAAGGCATCTTAAGGCCAAAAAGAGAGACAGAGACAGAGGAAACCCTGACAAGCGAAGTGGACATGGCACTGCAGGAGTCACTCGCCACCCGTGCCGCGCCGCACGCAGCCGTCTGATTCCGAAGATCGCTCTCGTAGCTCCGTCCTTGTCGCACCTATGGCGGTGCCCTATGTTGGGGGTGGTAGTGCCCCATGAGTGCGACAAGGACAGAGGCGCGAGAGCGATGTTCGGAATCAGCCTGCAGCCTCCGCCCCGGCCTGCCCCGCCGTGATCGCCCCGGCAATAAAGTGGCACCAAGTGCCCCGCGCGCCGTGCCCTGCCCTGCCGCGCGGTGCGCGCTGCCGTGCTCCACAGCCCCACGCCGCCCCGCGCCACCGAGCACGGCCGGCGAGCCCAGCCCCTGCCGCCCCGCACTGCCCCTGCTCCGCGCCTGTACTGCCCGGCTCGGCCTGGCCTACCCATTGCATTCCCGTTGTCGTTGTCAATCAGTGAGATGCGATTCTCACCCTTGAAACCTTCCGCCCCGCCCCGCCGCGCCGGCTCCCGCAGCAGCAGCGCAGAGACAGGTGCCGCAGCCCCGCAGCCCCGCCCCGCCGACAAGGTGAAACTGGGTGTATCGGTGTTGCGTTGTTGTTCGGTCGGGCTGCTCTTATTGATTTGATAGATCAGACGTCACGCGCGGCGCGAGCTGGAGAGTGAGACTTGCCTCGCGAGCGCCGCCGCCGCCGCCGCGCCGCGCCATCCACCAGCACCTCTTTATTTCCTACCTCCTTCACCTTCACTCGTCCACCTCCTCCTCCTCCTCCCAACCCCTACCCTCCCTCCTCCTCCTCCCCTACTTTGCCTCCTTCTCGCCCGCCACCCACACGTCTAATCTTCCCACTCAGATGAAGCATTCAGACTTAAGACATGATAAAGTAATTTTCTACACAATGCATTTGAATCATAGTTACTTCAAAGTTCTACACCGTCACACTGAAGCGTACAGCTTTCCGCCTTTAGACAAGATGACAATAGGAATGCAGCAGATTTGAAAAAGAACATGATGATGGAATCATTCAGCTAGACTTATTGGTCATAAGATAAAGAATAAAAGAGGGCTAATTAACTTGCGCCTCCAGTTTGCCTTGTAATTAAATGGATTTCATAGACTGACATTGATAGTTTTGGATTATGGAATATTGGCATTAAGACTACTGATCAATACTGACATACTTGATACGACAAACTAAACTTGATGGTTCATAGCACAGCAAAAAATTCAAGCGAAGAGGTGCATTCAATTATAAAAAGTTTGGTCAGATTATCTAATTTTGCCTACGTTTAAATCATGAACAGTTGATCCGTTTAACACAGGTGGAGGAAGACAGCAAATAACAACACAATGTGAAGCTATGAAAATTGATTGGAAAATTAAAATATATGCAACAATAAAACAGAATATTACAAGCCATACTCTTTTCAATTGTTTTTTATCTGGAGGATGACGCGGCCTGCCGCCGTTCCTGAGGCACGCTAAAATGACTTAATGCGCACGCCGAAAGAGCGAAGAGTCCGGGTGACTCAGACTTATTTACATAACACACGCTTCGTGACGGCCGATCGGGCATCGCCTACATGCCAATCACCAATACCCCCCGTCCACCCCCCAACCTCCAATAGACCTCTTTTTCTGCGAATGGTACTCACAAGAACGAACAAAGTCAGTCGAAGCACTCCGGCTATAACCTTGCTTGTAACTCGCTTCATCGTTGAATCTGAACTGTTCGAAAAATTTCCCGGAGATGAAACTAGGTGTTCTTAGATTTTCACAATAAACCTACTTGCGAACACTTAACTTTCTCCAGAGAACAATGTTCCGTCGTAAGAGGACGACTATATGGACACTTACGACTTTGATAGCTTACTTGGATAACATTTTTCCAGAACAATACCAACAGTAGGCTTTGCGAACTCTAAAACTTATTTTTGGATACTAGACTAAATAGCTCCAGTTAACTGTCGGTCACCCAGTCACCCGTTAATACGTAAGTTCATAAATGAGGACGATCAGGGAGAGCCAAGATCGAGAACAGTCCCCGAAAAGCCGTTTAGACCAGCTGTCAGCTGTTCAAGTTCAAATTTCAGGGCACGGAAGTTTTCTTGCAGGGCTGCCAGTTCACTCAAAACAGAGGTAGTTATCTCTGCTCAAACTATTTCTGCCATTAGGGATAAGTTGAGGCCAGCAGAAAGACTGGAAATAAAAGCAAAAGTCTGAAATGTGCCTTTTCCTTTTATTTCAATAATTTTGCTTTTTAATCCCTTCTTGCGGAGTCTGGCAAGACTGGAGTGAACTCAGGTACTCTGGTCCGCTAGATTTTCCGTAGTAGCAGAAAGTGAGAAAGTGGTGGGCAGGGTGGAAACCGTGAATGCTCATCGCGCACTACGCTTAGTGCGGGTCATTATTTCACGATTTATTGCAATTTACTTTAAAGATATTATTAACAACAATTAGAAAAAAAAATCAAAATCCCACTTTTCTTACTCTTCTGTTACCGTAACGATAAGAGGAAAGGGACAAAGGTAAAAGTTCATGCCATGTACGCGGAGGTTATAGGTCCTCGCATTATTGTCCTCCTTTCCATAACTAGACTCAATTTCAAAGATTTACCAATTTTTACCCTTTCCTACCAGCATTTTTGAACCTGTGCCTGTGATTATAAATCTATAAATCTATTTGGGTTCGAAAAGATTTTAACCATAATTATTTAATTCCATTTCAAACAAGACTTACAATTTGCACTTTAAAAAATAAAATAAAAAAAAAACACAATTTTTGCAGCTCATCATGCCTGACAAAGAAAATATGAAATTAGCTGTCATATGCTCCAGCAACATGAATCGCAGTATGGAAGCTCATGCATTTTTAAGGTTGGACAGACTCTAATGTAACAACTAAGTCTTCTTGAAGCATGCTTAATATAATCCAAATTACAACTGTCACCTGTGCTAGTTGCGGTAATTTACTTTCTGCTAGTGCATCTTACTAATCACATCTCCCTTGCTGTCTGTTTTCGTTTCAGTAAGAAAGGTTACCAGGTAAAGTCTTTTGGAACAGGGGATAAAGTTAAACTTCCTGGAACTGCTCCTGACAGACCCAACTGCTATGAATTTGGCACAACATATGAAGAAATTTACCAGGACCTCTTTGGCAAAGACAGATCATTGTATCCTTTAATGTAATTTCATGATAACAGTAAAACTGAAAACATGGAGAATTTTGTGCACAGCGTCTGCCTTTTAATTTTGCTTAGCTAAAATTTGTATCACTTTTAGTTTAAAATTCCTTATCATCTATTAGCTATACTCAAAATGGATTGCTCCATATGCTGGATAGAAATCGACGGATAAAGATGTGGCCGGAAAAGTTCCAGCTGAGCACTGATCAATTTGACGTAATATTTACTTGTGAGGAAAGAGTGTACGACCAAGTTGTTGAATGTAAGCACAACTATTTTTATTTTACTTGTCATAAGTTCATAAATTTCATTTTTGCTGTTATTGTTTTAAATTTTAAAGGGTTATCAACTAGATCACCTGTTGATACGGCTTCAGTCCATGTCATTAACATTGACATTCAGGACAACCATGAAGAAGCTACCATTGGAGCATTTCTATTTTGTGAGCTCGCTGCACTGGTTAGTCTGATTTTTAACCTACATATTTGGAAATTATATTTTGTCCTTTGGAATCTAATATCTTCTTTACACCTTCCAGCTGACAAGTAGTGAAGATCTTGATAACGATATTGATGAACTTCTTCATGACTTTGAAACAAAATGTCAAAGACCAATACTACATTGTGTACTCTTTTATTGATTGCTTCCCTTACACTTTCATTAATTTATCTCCCTGAACATATAGGAAATTGGTGTTGGACATGGTTACTCTCTTAGATATATGGATTGTATGTTTTTTATAATTTTCTAGTTTGTCCAACAATCTGGAATTGAGTTTATGAACTATGTTTTATAACATGCTTGCATGTGAATCAGATCCAATCGAGTGCCAAATTGGAGTGTTCTATCCATTCCAAAAAGGAAGTTTCAAACAAAACTCCACTCATTAAGTTTCCAACATTGGAAATTGTGACCTCCTCTGAGCTTTGGGGAAGTAAGGCAGATTTGTAGTCATATTTCAAATGTTAATATGTTCTTGACACCATTTTCAAATTAGTTTTGGCTCAATTTTTGGCTAGAAGTTGTTTTATTTATATGGGTTTTGTTAATTTCTTTATTTCCCCATTGCTAACTATATTTTCCAAATAGGTGACAAACATTTGTAATGTTTATTTGTTCATAATGTTGAAGAGTCCTGTATTTGGATTGTAAGAGATGATAATTATTTGTGGATAATGAGAGGTTACTCATTGTGCCAAAGGTTTTTATTTTTATTAAAGTTATGTACATAGTGTTGACTGCTCTACAGCACACCAAGACAATTTATTTAATAATTTTTTTTGAAATAGGGCATAATTTATTACAATTATTATGTACAAAGAAATATACAACTTCTGAGCAAACTCTGGAATTCTGGATCATCATATATAGGTAGCATGATTTCTCAGTCATGGTATGATCCATAGTTACCTGTGTAACTTTCCCCCCAAAAAATTACTTTCTTAATTTTACATGAGATTTAGGCATCAAGGTGCCCATAAATGCGACGCAGTTTTTCCTTTTTATTTCGGTTGTTGTGCTTCTTCCAGGGTTTGCTTTCCGCACTTACCCTGAGAAAAATAGAGTAAGTTAGAAGTTCTGTCGCAGTTACAGACAACTGATGACCCAAACTATCATATTTAAGAAGAAGAAAAAAATAAACTTACTCATCACTAGATTGATTTCCAGTCTTTATCATCTGACGGCCCTTGTGGTGAGCTTTAACATTTGCTTTCTGGAAGAATGCCTTGTCTAAGTCCGCTGAAGTCATTTTATTAGGCTAAAAAATTGAAATATCAAAAATAATTATTTATATAAATATACTTATTATGATAGTGAGCAATATATTTGTAAGGACTTGGGATCCATACTCTCATAATTTTTTCTCCTTGAGGGGTAATAACACTTCCTGAGTGCTTCTGTTGACGACACCTGGGGGGAAATGTATGGAAACTATCTTGAGGTATTCCTGGTGGTGCAGTACAGTACAGCAATTTTCCAGTGACAAAGTCTTTTAGAAGTACTCTTGCTGCCCGAGGGTTGTCAGGAATACCTTTATGAGTCATGAAGCCTCTGTTATCTGCGATGAAAAGAAAATAGATAATCGTCACAATGTATTATCCATCAACCAAGGATCTTCATTTAAAAAAAATTTCCTTACAGCCGTACGCATTTAGCAATTCTTGTGAACTAGGATGCCGTAATGGGTCTTCTCCCTCTGAAGGCTTAGGTAACATGATACCATAGGTATCTTCAAGTACATGTCGTGGTATTAATGATGAGAGCATGTTAATTGGCTGAACATGATCTCTCAGCTGATCAATGGGTAAAATACCATTCAGTACCATATCAGCTCGGGTTGCAACAAAACTTGGCATAACCAATCCAGGACAGTCACAAAGTAAAAGATCACTGTCCAAAAATAATGTCTGTATGGGTGTGAAGACATGTTAGAATAAATGATTTCACAAGCATGAAATATAAATGAGAATATTTTTGCTAACCTGGAAATGCTTTGTTTTCCCTGGAGTAGCTGAAACTGACACCTTTTTCTCTGCCATGAGAGAGTTGATTGTTGAACTCTTCCCTACATTTGGATACCCAACCAAGCCAACAGTAGTTACACCCTCTGTTACTTTAGGCCCTTTGTGCACTGTCTTCAGGAATGCAATCAATTCCTTCCGTGAAAGTAACTGGGAAGAATTCTGATGGGTCAAATTGGTTGTTGAGGCTGGATGAGAAGCATCATTCATGCCGCTGACTGGTACAGAAAGAGAGGCACTATCTTCTGGTTCTGTTACTCCATTGAGGTCTAAAGATGAGACATTGACATCATTAGCCTCACCTGCACTTTCCACTCCTACTTTTTCCTTGTGCTCGCTTTCCTCTTCCTCACTTTCTTCACTTTCATCTTCACTGCTCAGTCCATCAATTACTTTTGAGTTTGTCAATGTTTTTGGACCCTTAGTCTGTTTATCTTCATCATCATCATCATCATCTTCATCGGCAGCTAAAGTCGCACTGAAGAAAGCAACTTCGACTGAAATCGATGTGAAGTATTCAGCCCAAATTTCTCTTTGCTTCTCATTCAAATAATCTGCTTTGTTTATCAATATTAAATTTTGTTTGTTAGGGGAGACCTCTTTGGCATATGCTTCCAGATCAGCGCAGCGAAATAGTAAAGGATTTCTTGCATCCACAATCTGGACAATGACATCACTAAATGAGAAACGAATAATAAAAAATTAGACATGAGTCCTAGACGTGGGACAAACAATACTTACACCGAGTGAAAGATCAATATTACCTGCGTTCAACTACTCTCCAAAGTTGTCTCCAGAATTCAAGGTTTTTCTCATATGGTGTAAGAAGAAGACCTTCAGATTCTTGCAGTAGAGCTAAACGCCTACGCCACTCCAAAAATGACTGTTTTTCTAAAGCTTCAAGTTCTGCCGGAGTGGTCTCTTCAGTCCAGAGAGGGCTAAAGAAAAGAAATCAATTTCAAGCTCTGCATCTTTAATGCAATATACTACATCCTCAAGTAGATAAACAAAACGTTAGAACTACTCAAATTTTTTTTTTTCTTGGTATTTACCGTCGAGGTATTTGAAGATCTCCTTGGTGCTCTTTGTGACTCTTTTCAATTGCTTCCTTTTCTTCTTCACTTAGCAGTCCAATATTTGCAAGAGGGTTCACAAATTTAATGTTTAACTTTTCAGCCTGAAGATTTCACAAAATTGGAGTGAACACAAAGCAGAGCAAATGTAATAAATACAAATAAATAAGTAAGTAAATAAATATCTGAATGAATACCTGAAACTCTGAGTTTGCAAGTTCAGCGGTAGACAAAAATTCCTGAAAGGAGCTTTCCTCTGTGACTGACTGGAGATTTAAACGCCCCCAGTCGTAACCATCATCAACCTCAGTTGTGTGTAACTGTGAAAGAGTTTATTAGCTATAACATCTTTTAGAAACAAACACCTTACAATTAGCTACGCATTTCCCCAAAAGCCTTGAAATACAAAACGGGCTCAGAAAGAGCAATTCAATAAAAATGATGGGCTGAAGACAAGGGTTCAAAAGAAACAAAAATTCAAAATAAGTATAACCTACAGCACAGTTAAAATACAATCTCATCAATTTACCATAGAGACATCACCACCTCTCCTTCCTTTTTGGGCACCAAACCGATCTTTAATAAGCGCACGGCCTAAACTCCCTGATTGCTTATTCTTTCGACTCATTGTTGTCAAATATTGCACAATTAACTTGACTCAGTGACAACACGTTTGAGGAGGCCTGCAGACCACTGCAGACATGTGTTGCAAGCAACAACAACAAAAAAGTTGTCTGCAAGTTGCGAGTTGCGGCCGCTAGGAGCGCTCGCGAGCGGTGGCTTGTTGCTCACGGGAGGAGGAGGGAGGCGGGAGAAGAGATTTTCGTGATACGAGTTGCTAGTCTTAAATTCTTGTAATAACTTGTGTATACTGTTGTCTGTTGTCATGACAAACGCTTCACCATGAGGCGAAAGATGCCGTAAGTTACCGCAGAAGTTCGTGGTCTTAGCAAGGAAATAGTGCTCCAAACATTTAATTTAGAATTTCCCTTCTGCCTTTCAGGTCCTCCAAACGGAGGGTGAGTACCATCTTCGAAGCAGTGTTTACTAACAAATTATTTCAAGGAATTAAAGCAAATGTGCTGTTATTTTTAGGATTTATTTTATCAGTGGAATTTTCCCCTTACACGTTTCTGACTGATGTTGCAGAAATCTGTATCACCTCCCCGGAAAGTACCTTCAAGTCCAAGAAGGCCGAACCAACCCCCTCCTTCATCACAAACCAAAAGAAAATCGAGTAGCAATACTACCAAGTCTCCAAGGAAGAGCCTTCAAAACACAACGGCTGATGTATCGCGTAGGACCCGACGGTTTAAAAATGGCACTAAAGCTCTGCGAGAAATCAGAGCTCTCCAAAGGACGACACGTCTTTTGATTCCCAAAGCCAGTTTCTGCAGGGTGGTCAAGGAAATTATGAACAGTTTTGCTTACCACGATCTCAGGTAAAACTCCCTGTCTAACATTTTTTTCACATTACTCATCAATTTCTTACATGCCTAATAACTTGTAACTTTTGATACAGGATTCAGTCAACTGCACTAGAAGCCCTACAAGAAGCAGCGGAAATGTACATGATACAATTTTTTGAAGATTCATTACTTTGTTGTCTTCATGCAAAACGTGTGACTTTGATGCCAAAAGACTGCCATCTCATGCGCCGTTTAAGAGGGCCAAATGAAGTGTGCAATAAATAATAAGGTTTTAAAAATTAACTGTGCTCTGATGATCTCTTCTGTCTAAAGTAATTTGGTTCTATATCTATATTTGCCTTGTTTAATTTAAGGAGTTTCTATCACCAATGGGATCCATAATTCCATGGTTTAATAATATTTGGCATTAATGGTAAGCCATGATGTGTGCTATTTAAAGTACAAATTACAGAAATTTTTATACATGAAATCTGTCTCATTCTCTCACATGTTTCCTTTTCACTCTTTCCTGACTTAATTTGTAATTCCATATTTGAGTTGTCAGTTCAAATATGCCGCCGAGGACCTTAGTGACAGACACGTCAAACAGCGGGTCGAAATAAGTGCAATATCTGACAGAAAATGGCTCAATGAGTCGCTTTTGGGTGTACAGGGGTAAAGGGCATATGTTTCCATCTGACCCAGAAACTAGGAAGCCTCCCGGCCCCGCCCACCTCGGCGAGCTGCCTCTCAACCCTAACTCTGCCGTGTTTGAATAGCGCGCCCCATCGTTGATCTGGACAATCGCTAGCGCACTCTACCCCGATAATATGACAGATTTGTCAGTCGTGTAGCACCAGCCTTGTATGACGTTTCAGAAAGGTTCGCGGGGATGCCATCAATGCCATACGCATTTCCCCCTTCCCCTTGGCCCTCCCTCACCCCACTTCCACTTGGGGACTGAAATAGTATTTTTTGTTGTTTTTTTTTTGAAAAGGATTTCATTATTTAAGAAATTTACACACAGCAATGTTGCGAACTGCCTCGAAATTTTCGCGATATCGACAGCTGGAGGTACAAGAAAGTTAAACACAACTAACTCAATGACTGCTCCTATGTGATTGACCGCTATGCCTAACCTCTTCAAAATGACCAGTCAAAGGACACATTAGTTGTCAAAATTTTCTCGAATGCTAAACATGCTTGAGTTTTATTTTAAACCCCTAAATTCAAAGCGTAGTTTAATTTAGCATGGATTGAAACTAATGTCATTAAGTAAATCTCATTAATTATTGAATGTGGGCAGGGACAAGTTGTCAATCTTCTCATCTCTTGCTTCTTTCCAAATCCCAAATCATATGAGTTAATAATTATCAAATTTTTTTGTTTGCAGCTTGGCATCCTTCACAAATCATGTGGGCCTCAAACGCAGATCCGACATAGCTCAAGTTCTGGAGCTACGCGGAAAGGCGGGTCAGTGAATACTAGTTCAACTATAAATTTATCTTAAACTCCTCTGAAGAGTTTTAGCTTAATTTCGTTTCCAGGTTTGGTATCTTCAAAATACTTACAGGACTGACTGCAGTGACAGGAGGCACCTTATCATATGCAAAACATGACCCTGAATTTAGAGTTTGGCTCAATACTCAAGTTCCATACTCCAGTGATGCCATCAACATTCTATTCCAAGAAGATCATACTTTCTCTGAGAGATTAGATAATTTCTTGGAGAGCATTCAGAGCTGGTTAGTACTTATAGGTGCAGAATCTTCAAGAAAACTTCCATGAAAATATTAGATTTTTAATTTTTTTTCTCATTAGGTTTGGTGGCTGGTTTCCGTCCACTGAGCCACAACCTCCTAAAAATGTTGATATAGCACCCGTTATCAAAAAAGAAGTTGTTCCCTACACAGGTAAGCCTGAATTGCAAAGTGTTAACTAAAAAGACAATGGATTGAAACAGACTGTTGTTTAGCCCCAATATCTGCTGTCACCCCTCTCCTTCATGGTGAAATTTCCCCTGACTCCAATCCCTGTGACCCTCCCCAGAAACCTTGGAAAGAAATTCGCATTCTAGCACCTCATGAAAATGTGAAAACAAGTAAGATACTTCATTATGCACCTGATTCAGCTTTTCTACTACTCTTTCAGTGTGAGGTGTATTGCATCTTCTTTGAAGCATATTTTGCTTCTCCTTGTGTAGCTGTCAGTCATCACAACATTTCGTGCTGTTTCGACCATGTAATACCTTATGTTTTGTTTTGCATGTTTGACGTCACAGTATCAACCATTGACAAACCCAAAAAGGAGGATAAGAAGTCTGAAGATCCCAAAGTAGTGACACCCTTGAAACTTGCTGACCTTGAAAGAGAAATAACTAGGAACACAACCGTGGCAGTTGAAACTTACAACAAAGCCGTCAATGCCATAAGAGGTGATTTTCCTGGTTCTCTACCTCTATCCTTTGATATCATCAAAATCAAAAATTTTTATAAATACTTGACTTTAATGTTTCATTTCTAGAACAAGCAAGATTTGTGCAAGAACTGGTTACAAGTGATCTGAACAGACTACCTCCCCAGCTTTGGCCCACTCTTAAACAAAAATCAGAGGTTTTAGAGAGTTTACTTACAACAGCGGAAGAGAATGCTAAGACTGCCCAGTGCGTTTGAGCTTATTTCATCTACTCTCTTGCTTTCTTTAAGATTTTTGCCAGTAGTCATTTATCATGAAAAAGGTATATGATAACTTCATGTTCTTATTTGACTCATTTTGTGCTCTTAGCCAGAAAATGAAAGAATTGGAAAGACTGCTTGTATCTGGTGAGGTGGAAGCACCAGCATCGGTAAAAGAGCATCTCCAAAGGAATATTTTGCGAATGAAAAATGACATTGAAAAGGCTTGCCAGGATACAGAAGATGAAAAATTTAATACTAATGTCACTAAAGGCCTTTGGCCTCGGGTACAAGAAGCTCGAAAGTATTGGCAGGTATTTCTCACTTCCATGTCTTAACATCTCATTCAATTTTTTTAATTTTTTATTGATAAACTGGTCTCACTATGCTTTAAATATTACAGGATGAACTGGAAGTTCTCTTCCCAGGACTAAACCTAGACAGTCAAAATGTTTCTGCAATGGCAGATGAAATAGGCCAATTTGTACTTTATTCCTACATTAATGTGCAATACTTTCAGAAAGAACTTGCTAAACTTGAGGCAAGTTCTGTGAAACCAACTCAGTTTACAATTTTTTTTAGTGATTAGTGAATATAAAATACTAATCTGGTAAGCTTTCTCATACTATGATGTGTCTCACATGTGATTGCAGATGAATGCAGAAAAAAAATTACGTGATGCTATTGAACAGTCCAGCAAGTCAAATGACTCAAGTGCCTTGGTGAAAGCAGCAGTTGAAGTTGAGCTGGAAAATGAACGCAGGGAACTCGATATTCAGTATCAGAGAAAGGTTGTTGTGATATCTTACTTATAGAAGAAAGGAAAGATGAATGATGTGTCTCCATTTACACTTCTCTATCTTGTAAATGATTGTAATTTTACAGAGTATGGAGTTGCGTGCAGCTTGTGAACAGGAAATACGGAAACAGCTTCGAATTCAAACAGAGATTCAGGCAGATCATCTCAAAGACTCTATTAAACTGCGTGAAATGGAGATAGAAAGGACTCATCGTCGAGAACTTGGAAAAGTGCTTACTGAAGAAAATACAAAGTACCAGATGATACTGGCTGCTCTTCTTGGTCGAATGAGAGGAATCCACCAAGGTTTACAGGGTATGGCTTTGGCAGTGTCACTAATCTGATCAGCAGGCTTTCAGTATGAATTGATGGATTCATATGTACTGATGGCGGATTTTTACTACTGCATTGTAATTTATAAGTTTTCTTTCTTTTTGTCCCATTGATAGATTTTGTTCAAGTAGACAAATCAGCTCAAGAGGCTCAAGATCTCTGGATAGCATGCCAAATTCTTTATCGCAATATACAGTCTCCCAATGGGGTTCAACCTCTCACTAATGAAATAAACTCAATCAAGAAAATAGCAGGTACAAATTAGACCCCATAATATTTTAAAATTTTTGCAGTTTGGACAATATATTCTAAAATCTTATTTTCTTAATACATTTTTGTTTTAGAATCTGATGAATTGGTCAACGCAGTTGTTAAAACACTACCCCCAGAGGTAACATCTAGAGGAGTTTATTCTCCCAGAGTTCTTAGAGAAAGATTTTTAAAGGTAATCCCACAATTAGGAATTGTGTTCCCAGAGTCTATGACTCAAGAATACAGAATTTTTCTCCCTGTCGCTTTTGTATCTACCAACCCCTTTTTATCATTTCATACAGGTAGAAAAAGCTGCACGAACTTTAGCAGCTGTACCTGAAGATGGTGGTGCTCTCCCACTGTATCTACTATCATGGGTTCAAAGCATCTTAATGTGGTCAGACAGTGAACTTATTACAAAGGAAGAGCTAGAGGATCTTCCCACAGCTCATGAGCATCTGAATAACTATGACCTTTTGTGCAGGGCAAGGTAATTAATATGTTTTATTTTAATCTCACAATGTGTTGTGATGCAAATATAATCATTTTCATTTTTTATCCTTTTATTGTATTATATTTTTTTTTTTTTTTTTTTTATTTTTTTTTAGGTTTTGGGTTGACCGTGGAGATCTAGCTCAAGCATTGAGGTATATGAACCTGCTTAATGGAGCATCAAAATCTATTGCCAAAGATTGGATGAAGGAAGTTCGTATATTTTTAGAATGCCAGCAAGCAGCAACAGTTCTAGTTACACATGCGTCTGCCAAGGGTTTAATGTACTCATGACAAGATCCGCTCAGTAAGTCTTTACTTCACTTACGATTCTAGACAGCTACGAAAAATCAAAACCAACCTATTGATCAGATTTTGCCTTACATAGAAGTGAAATCGATGGGGCTGCAGCTCTATTTTAACTTTCACTTCTTAGATTTTTGAATTTAGCTGTATTTGGGGTATGCCTTTGAGTTCAAGTGATAAAACTACATCTGCTTTCTGACAACCTGATTTATGATGACCACAATTTGAAAAGTAAGTTTGTGCTGCTGTTCTGGCTGTTATTCAGCATTAATTAACCCACATAAATGAATTGGTAAAATTGTCTGTGATAAGAATTATCATGGATTCTATTCAAAATCTTTTATCAATTCAGATGGTTTTGTCCCTGTCACCTAGATTCGAAAGGTACTGATGTCTTATGACACAGTAAAGATATGATTTTTAATTATAATGAAAAGTATCATTGTTACATACCTTGTGAGGTACTGTTTTACATTAAAACTTGCTTCTGTAAAATACTGTTATTTACTTTTGCAGTCCAAGGAAACATTCTAGTGCTGCAAAATCTGCTCCATTATTTTGTTATTGCAGTTTTTACAAAAAAAAAAAAAAAAAAATTGAAAATAAGGTAACAGTTACTTTGTCATTTTTTCCTCTCCCTTGTTTGTTGTTTTAGGTGTACATAGTTTGTGACACTTTTGAAAGTGGTGTCTCATTCTTAGGAAGAATAAAGAAATGTTATCGCTTATAGAACCAAAACCAATGTCAGTGCTTTATTATGTGCAGATGAACATACTTTTAACAATACTTCATAGATTTAAATGCAAAATTGTGTCAAGTATCGGTTATGTTCAGAAAAGATCTGAATTTGATAAATTCTTATTTTTATCTGGTTGGTCCCCTGATAACTTTTTAGTGCGTATACTTTTGTTATAGGATTATCTACAAACCAGTTTTCTGAAAGTTGCTCAGAGCTAATCCCAGCTCAGTCCTGAAAATGTCAACTGGTGTTTCTGAACATTCTTTTCTCTGCATAGTCTACTTAACATATTTCTATGCCAATAATTCAGACTACAACGAAGAACAAAATAACAATATTGACGATCAAACTAGGGGAACTAATCAGAAATGGATGAGGCTTTTTAAATATTTTAATATTAATGTTATTTCAAATTAACTCAATTGCATAAAAAATTATAAGAAATTTAACATCACACTCAAGCTTAGCTAAAAAAAAAAAAAAAAAAAAAAAAAAAAAAAAACTGCCAAGTCAAAATATTAAACTTCCTCAAGAAGTTGCTTCAAAAAGTCACGCAATACGACAAAATAATTTGATTAGAATTAAATCTCGTTTGACTAGAATTGTGCAACTATTGATAAAAGGAGATCAATCAATAGATCACAGGACATGTGCTTAGTACATCACACTTGCTGGTTAAGCACCTTTTAGTGCAAAGTCATAGTAAAGTAAAAACAAAAAGTTGTTGGAAACTTAAATCTAAGGTATCTCAATTTGAAATGCTCTTGTTGTTGCTATGAATATTTGGACGGAAATGTATCACAATACATTGGTAAACAAACCATCGGACCTTTAGTTTGAGCTTCCAGAAAACAAAATTATTGTATTACATGAAATACAAAGAGATTTAACATGGAACAAGTGCCTACTTCTCAGTCTTGGAGGCTAAATCAAAAATGCAGTAGTTCCTTATGGGCAAGCCAGCTTGGACATTCTTTAGTATAAGTGCACTTGATTCTTTTTCATCATTTGCAGATGAAAACTATTTCTTTTTTACTGTTTTACTGATCCACTCCATCCCGTCCTAGGAAACAACAAAAAGAGAAAAGGATTTAAAACAGATGAATAGGGGCACTGTTGTAAAATAATAATGATAGATACCTTGATGCCTTCGCCAGCTGTTGCAGAGCAAGCTTGTATTTGCCATGGCCGGTCTTTGATAGTATGCAGACCAAGTCCAGTGGCTATTTCAGAGGCTGGTGCAGCATGTAAGAGATCCTGCTTGTTGGCATAAATTAAGAGTGGCACTCCTGCCAATGCTACCTCAGATAGCAATTCCTCCAGTTCTTGGCCTGTCTCTTCCAGTCTCTTCCTATCAGCTGAATCAATCACATAAATCTAACAAAAGGTCACATGGAATATTCAATCAGGTACTGCAAAATAATAAGACTTCACCAGCAAAGTTGTCATATTTACCAAAACATCTGTATTTTCAAAATAGTTGCGCCAGTAGGGACGAATCTTTCTTTGTCCACCAATATCCCATACATTCAAGCGAAATCCTTCCGACTGCACAGACTTAATATTGAATCCTTGAGTTGGTGTAATGTGAGCAATGTCTTCTGATGCTAAAGTTTTCAGAAGAGTTGTCTTTCCTGCATTATCCAACCCTAATAGAAGAATACGCAGCTCCTTGTCTGGAGAAGACTTGAGTTTTCTTAAAATCGCTAAAAGTCCCTGGAATTTCCACAAACAAACAGAAAACTATTCAAATCAATAGCTCTTTAGATACAATGCAGTGCAGGGAAGAACACAATGTATCAAATTCAATTCGTATTTATTATTATTAAGGAAGATTACAGAACAGCAGCATAACTCACCATGATTGAGTTCAATATATGCGATCAAACGAGGAATATCTTGGTTTTCAGGCTGACAAGAATTAATTAGATTGTTACACTTGTCTCACATTGATTTTCGTACGTTTGTTTCACAAACAACAAAACTTCATTTGTTTCTTCCTGACCGACACCGCTGCAGCGTCTGCTTCTTTCTTATGCTAGAAAACGCTGTATGAGAAATTCTTGCTCTCGCAAGCCGGCGGCCGGCGAAAACCGGAAGTCGCTGGAGGCAAGCTACTCTGCTCCCGGGCTCGGGTGGGGAGGGCACCACGTCTCCCTGAACTACTAGAACTAGCGAAAGATAACATCTTGAAAGATGGCTTCGTTGTTTAATTCAATTGGTATCATATTGGTATTGGTATCATACACATTTGAAGTAAAAGGTCACGAAAGGTATCCTTTTTGGCGACTGCTCAAATTCCGGTTCTTCTGTTATGATATTTGCCAAGATTCCGGGGGTTTCGCCTCCCAAAAATCGGCTAATTTGCGAAAAATAATGGCATGTAGCAGAAGTAATATTTGTATTTACCGCTGATCATTTGTGTGAAACTGGTACCAACGTACCGAACTATATTAGAAGTGTATGTTTGTGTGTAAAATCTTCACGCAACCGTGTGGACGATAAAAAGATGTGAATAATGTAGGTTGTATACAAAAAGGCAGCTTTCTATTCAGATATAACTTAATTGTTTGTGACATATGGACAACTGAAGTTTCCTTTCGTTACTTCCCCCCTACCGACAAACCAGCCATGGCCGACGATGACAGTTTTATAAGAAGAAACTTAAAAACTTAAAAAGTAATTATAAAATAGTTCTTTTGTACGATGTATCATTTACTCCCCATGCACAATCATCATACACATTCTAAAAGTTCTTCAAATAATCTCAATTGACACCATACGCCAGTGATTTCAACTGAATATTCCAATTCCTCATCATGTCTTCACTGTTGCCTACCCTTCAAAGTACGATGCAGAGACCGCCGTATGCGAGGAGATTGGGGGGTGTGGACGGAAAAGCATGGCCGCTTTGTGGGATGCGGTAACATAGGTTAAGGGGAACTCAGCCAACAACCCCCGTCAATTTGGAGCCAAGCTTGTTTTTGACCGAAATTCGTAAGCACAGGGAACCTTCATTGCTCCATAGAAAAGTATAACGGTCACCCCAGAAGCGCCACACCAGAGGTTTGGGAGAAGTTCGCTCTCTAGTCTACGAGAAGGAAACTTGAGTGTTATGTCCGCGCCTGACGGGTAGGCAACCCATTTGACACCAGCACGCGCCAGCATGTTTGAAAGAAAACGCTGAGATGCAGCGTTTTGCGTCCGATCGAACCGGAGTCCAGCAGGAGCGAGGAGGTGTAACCCGAGGTACCCGAGGTAACCTCTTTCAAGTCGACTGTGCTTACAGATGCTTTTCGAAACATGTCATGTAATAAGGTGCTCGACCGTACTCTGGCAGCAGGGGTTGTGATGATTTGTTACAGGGGGAAGGTGCGTTAAATATCTCGGCTGGCGCACATCTTAGGGCATGCGAATCGCTATCGTACATGTCACTTGTGGGGGCAAGCTGCAAGAACGAAGTCAGAGCGAAAGTCATCTCAGCCGGGCCCGTCCAGGCTGAGAGATAGGGATTCCTAATTCGCATTCCCTTCCCCCGTCCCGAACCATGTAGGCCGATGTAGGCAAAGGGGATGGTTCGAATCTATGGCGATTTTTCCCCTGCCGATTTTTAGATGATTTCTTTCTTGGGGGTTGGTCTGGGTGTGCACTTAAGTCTCTGCACAACCCCCGTCAATTTGTGGCAATTTGGGGGGAAAACAAAATTCCTAAAAATGCAAAGGAAATTTGGAAAATATCGAAAGTGTCATATCACGCCCAAATTCACAGGGAACCTTCTTGACGCACTGTGAAATATACATATCAGTCGCCAGAAGCATGATACCGGTCTTAATTGGGAGGAATTCGCATTTTACGCGATGATAAGTAAATGTTCTATCGGCGCCTGATAGATAGGCAACCTATTCGACGACATTTGGTATGATATCAAGTATCCAGTTCTTGAGAAATAGCTATTTTCTCTCGCCGACATGTCGCTGCGCTTGACTCGCACAGGTCTGCGACAGCGCGGCGAATGAATGGCTATAGGGTATTTCAATGGAGCGCTGCCCGGAAGTAAGAAGAACAGAACCGGATACAGAGAGCGGTGGTGGATGCGGGCGAGGGGAGGAGCGGCGGGTGGTACGGGAGCCTCCCCGCCCGCCCGCCGCTCCTCCGCTCGCCCGCTCCCACCACTGCTATCTGCGTCCGGTTTTGTTCCTCTTACTTCCGGGCAGCGCTCCATTGAAATAAGTACCTACGGAAAGCCAAAAGTCCAGCGAGAAATCGGCTCGCAGAATTTCCTCACTCTTTTTGGGCGACGTAAAATACGTCGCTCAATTTCAGTCAGAAACAGTGCTGCCAGAAGAGTAGGCAAAACCGGCCCAACACAGCTGTGTGGAGTGGGCGGTGTTCGCGCCTGCCTACTAGGCAACATCTACACACGTGTGCAGAGGAATGGCCTAGTAGGCAGGCGCGAATTCCGCCCGCTCCACACAGCTGTGTGTTGGGCGGGTTTTGCCTACTTTTCTGGCAGCACTGGTCAAAAACATGATTCTCAGATTTACAGTTCTTTACGATTCCTTACACCGCACGTACATTTCAATTGCACTCCTCAGACCTATCCCTTTCCAAAATGCTGGTCGACCACATTTGTGGTCATTTTAGTGGTTTTCCTCCGTAGTGCACGCCGGGCGGGGCTGGAGCGCTTAAGTTGACAGCCCCTATACCTTGCCGACCCGGAGGTGGCGACTGTGAAACTTCCAAAATCCTACACACTGTTGTACGCAACGCAGTATGCAGATTCGATGCATGTGCAGCTTCCCCTCGAATCTCTGAGATCTTCCCTTTGACACTGACACGGCCCAAAGTCCAAGGCGTCATTCATGGATCCTTACGCAAAGCCGCCGCGGCTGCGCCTGCTGCTCCGCCCGTTGATCAACATCCACCGACTCTACAGCAAACGAGTGAGGGGACAATGAAAGTACGAAGAAGGGTGCCGAGCGGTGCCGAGCCGACGCTGGGTGACGAAAGGTCTGAGGCAGGGCGTCAGCCGAGCCGAGCCGAGCCGGTCAACGCGACCTGAGCTGAGCTGAGCTGAGCAGCGCCCGCGGGCGCCACCGCGCCGCCGCGCCGCCGCGCCAGCAGCAGGCCGCGCGCGGCTTGGTGACGGATGGTGACCACACAGTGGTCGCGCGGCGCGACGCCCGGCCCGGCTCTGCCTGCGCTGGACCGTCCGTCTGATGCTGATGGTGACAAATCCGCGGTGACGCTGCGCTTCGCGGAGGGGCCCCGCCCCGCCCCGCCCCACCCCGCCCCGCCCCGCCCCGCACCGCGCGGCGCGGCCCTAGGGCCAGACCTCACCTTGCTCGCCCCGTTTCATCAGCGCCCGCCCGGCCCGGCCTTGGCAGTGGGTGGGACTCGGACGAAAGGGACAAACGGAGATTTTCAGAGTCGGCGTTAGGAGGACATTCGTTGGAGCAGTTGGAGCAGGGCTGCCCAGCAGGGCGATTCCACACGGCCACTTCGTCTCTCTGTCCTTGTCGCACTCACGGGGTACGCCCATAAGGAGCAAGAGAGAGGACATTACAGCACTGTAAACTGGTTGGCGTCGAAAGACGCCAAATTTCTGGCGTCGTTCGACGCCAAATTTTGGCGTTTTTCGGCTCAAAACGCCAATATTTCGCGTCGAACGACGCCAGTATTTGGCGTATTTCATGAACGCCAGAAATTTGGCGTCTTTCGACGCCAACCAGTTTACAGTGAGAACGATACCCTGAATCCGCCTGCAGGTACGAGGCGGCTGTGAGAAAAAACTACAATTTAACTACAATTTTTTACCGTTATTTCGAAGTACAATAAAATATTGTTCTAAAATTGTACGTTCCCGGTATAGGGTAAATTAGTGATGTACGGCAACGAAAACCGTAAACCGTTAATTCAAAACCGTTGTTTAGTTGTATGAGGTACGGTTTTTCTCACAGTGGCGGCGAGAGATTTTTACACGTAGAGAAGAAGAGTGTTTTAAGAGTTTGCGGCAGCTCTCGTCTCGGTAATACATGACGTTACTGCCGCGAGAATACACAAGAAATAGCAGCATCCAGGGGCCCCAGGGGGAAGGGGGGGGGGCAAAAATGCGTCTCTGCGAAACTTATTGCAACGCGGCCCCGCCCGGGACGCGCGCGCGCGCTCGTCACTTTTCCCCCCGGTAAATGGTGACGGTGACAACCGACAACGGCACGGCCACGGGACGAGCCCGCGATATTTTGCGAAGCACAACTACTTTTTGGTCGAGATCCGGAGCACGACCGCGATGGGCGGGGGCGGGTCACTACTTGCACTTTCGGGCAGCGACGTCGTCATCATGTCCGCTGCGCAATGACGTCGGCGACGATTTGAGCTTGAATGCCTAGGCAAACGCCCCCCGCTTCCCCCGGCCACCCACCCCTTTTCCCAGGACCAGCAGACTGCATTTTTCTGTTATATCAAGTTAAGGAAAGACCCCGGTTCGATCCAGCGTCAGCGCTGGCGCTCGGAAGCGCTGGGTGGAGGGGTGGCGGGTGACTTTTCTGTGGTGTTCATCGATATCAACCGTCATAGTTGCCCTCTCAAAGGTTGATATCGATGAATACCACCGAATGGTCGCCTCCAACCCAACCCCTCCACTCAGCTCTCCCTTAAAGCGGACTCATTTCTTAACTTGATATACATCTCCACGATCTCGCAGCGAACCACATAAATCCTCGTCCGATTTGTGCTGTGCGCGTTTGAAAAGGCAATTCAGTAAAACACACGTTTTCTGGTGCCGCCGCTGCTCTACATGCACCCCTGCAGACCTGCAGCACGCCGCCGCCGCGTTCACAGAGTGGTCCGCAGGCCTCATGGACCTAACCACCGGGGCTTACAGGTGATTACTTCTCCCAGCCCAGCGCACTCCCCTGGACTTGAGTATCACTTTGGTTTCAGGACCGAGGCGCCGCGCCGTACAGCGCCCGGGCGGCTCGGGCCGGGCCCGGGCAAGGGTCTACCATACTTCCATAATTCTCGTGCACCCCTCTAGATGATTATTGATAATCACATAATCATAATCATGTCAAAAATCTAAATATTGACAAATTTTTGACAAAAATGGAGAAATAGAGTCAAATTTGACCAAAAGTTGCGTGATTACTGGCCAATAATCAGTACATACCGGGTGTCCCAGAGAACACACGGCAGTGTTGCGGGTCTGCCTACCCACTCCGGCCGTAAGGCGCCATAGCCCCTGCAGCTCTGGAGAGTATGCAATCCCGCAACACTGCCGTGTGTTCTCTGGGACACCCGTTATGTTAAAGATAATCTCAAATAATCATTGATAATCACCATAATCGTGACTGATTGTAACCCTCGTACGCGATTTTTCAAAGTGGTAGACCCTTTGGGCCCAGGCCCCGCCCCCGGGGCTGGTCCAGATGGGGGAGGCTGGGAGGCTGCATGTGCGCGTGATGCTGGAGGGAGTGCTGGCGGGCGCAGGCGGGCGCAGCGCAGCGCAGAGCGAGGAGCGGGGCGCCGGCCTGGAGGGAGCTGCGAAATAAGTACTGCGGCGCGGCCCTGGAGCTGGTCATTCTTCGGCAGAGACAGGCGTCACCCGCACGGACCAGTGCCCGCCAGGTGCCCAACGAGAGCTACAGGTAAGGGATAAGCAAAGTGCGAACTCGCGCGGGAGAGCGACGTGGTTTACGCGCAGTGCGACAGAGGTGTAAGTGCCTGTGTCCGTTGTTTTCGGTGGAACGTGCATTAAAGTGCGCGAATCTGCTTTCCTCCACATCACGCCGTGCGGGTAGGCAACGCTCCTACACGCCTGTATCAAGTACCAAGTACGGCATAAATTCAAATTGCACTGTTTATTTCAATTTTGGTGAACAACCTATATCTGCCTGAAATTTCGCCATACTCACATTGCCCAAAAACCCTCTTTTCGCAAAGTGCGCAAACAGCTGAAAAAAATAGGGGAAAAAATACCAATGCCACCGCGGGACGCCAGAGTGGCAATAACGTACTTTTATGTCCGGATTAGCCTCTCGGCTCTGCTGGACAATGAGCTGTAATGTTTCTGCATGGAGACTCAACTTTTTGAGGAGCTTTGCCTGTTCCCGAGCCCCTGGGCCGGCAGCGCGCTATACGCCCTCCGATGTGTGTCACCCGCCCTCACCAGTGATTAGGGGCGGGGCGGGACAAGGCGTGCGCCATACGGCTGGCCACGGCTCAGCCCCAGCACAATTACAAGCACAGCTGCACTCCCTTGCAATCTTGCCGCGCAATCCGCGGATAGCCCCGCGGCGTGGCCGGGCGGCGGTCGCGCGCGCCGCCGTCCAGCGCCCCGGAGAGCGGTCATCGTAACAAATTTTGGCGAGTTCTTTTCGAAAAATGAAATCTGACAATTATGGCAGTTTTCTTTCGCAAAGCTTTATACGGCAGACCTCATGCACCAGTGAGGATGATGAAAATGGAAAGATTGTAACTGGAGGGGGGCGCACTCGGGGGCGCACCTACACTCTGTTAGTTTTGAGTGCTCTACAATTGTACGAGAAGGAGTATAGTGACCAAACGCCCGAGGCGTACACCCTCGGTGTGATATGACAGCACACCCTTGGCACCCTTGGTGTCCCCTGGATCCATTGTCTGAAGCAAAAGCGCTGTCTCCGTACGCCGAAGGTGTGCAGCCGGGCGTACAGTTTTGCATGGTGTACGCCTCTGGCCTCTGACGTATGACCACTGCACGTCTTGCTTGGCGTACAATTTCAGAGCACCCAAAATTAACAGAGTAGCGCAGAGCACCTGCACAGTGTAGCGGGCGGCTGGTATAACAAGTGGCGCACGGGCGGCACGAGCCTCCTGCCCCGTGTGGTGTGGTGTGGCCCATTCATCGCCGCGATGTAAGTGTTCGGCCCGTTCGGCCACGTCAGGGCGGGGTGGGGCGCTGTCTCTGCTTGTAATCACCCAGGCGCGGATAAGGGGAGGGGGAGGGGGGTGAAGGGGGTTTTGCCGCCCCACAAGTTCTTTACAAACCGTCCGATGGGTAGGCAACATGAGTAATAATCCGCCTGAATGTAGGCAAAAAGCACGGCTTTGCCCCACCCATAGCAGTCAGCCAGATCCGCCCCTAGTCCACCGCGCCGGTTTGAGACCAGCGACCGACCAGCCAATGAGCAAGTTCAGTGACCTGCCGCCGCCGCCATAACGATGACCAGTAAGGCTTCCGCTAAAAGTTACGTGTTAATTAATTTCCCATCCCTTCTGTCGAGGCCGCCATCATCATGAACGCGTCCAAAATTGAAGGGCGAGGCTTGCAATTCCATTTCTTCCGCCATCGTCACTACTTTTATACTGCAAGTGCCTGGGGTGGGTCGTCACGTCGGTGCTCGGCCAGGCCAGGCCGGGCCAGGTCGCCAGGTTGGGTCTCGAGGCGAATGTCTTCTTACGTCGGGCCGGGCCGCGGAGGGCCGTAAACCTTGGGTGCGCTTACGCTGCAGATTCAGCCTATGAGGCGCAGCGCCCTCCGCCTGCCTCTAGCCTCCAGCAGCCTCCAGCAGCCTCCAGCAGCCTCCAGCAGCCTCCAGCAGCCTCCAGCCTGCCCCTGTGCAGCCCCCGCTCAGCTGGGGCTGAGCTGCAGCCCGGCCGGGCCCCGCCTTTGTGCGCCTCGCTAGCCGTCATACAGTCCGTTGACATTTAAGGCCGCCGCTATAATAGCAAAAGTTTTAATTTCGAATCGGCCGCCGCTGATTCGTGTCGCTTCGCGATCAATAATAGTCGTCATGGCGCGGCCGACGCACGGCGCGCTGCGCGCTCTTGTTCACGGCCTTTGCATGTCGCAAGTCAGCGACATGTCAGCGAGGTGCACGGCGCGCGAAGTGAGCGCTGAAGTGGTGACGATGACGGGTAACATCGCGATCATTTTTGAATCCAGCAAATATGTCCGGCGGTGGGAACTGGGCGCTGGCGTGCGGGGGAAGCACCAGGTGGAGTAGGGTGGTGATAAGCGGTGTCGCCAGAAAAGTAAGCATAATGAGTATGAGTAGTTCAGTTGAAAAATGCGCACTGCATCGGCGCCTGCCGCGTGCGCTCAGTGCTGCACGCTTACATCTGCACTAAGGTGTTGCGTAGGAGGCAGGGGCAGACGCAGCCCGCTTTTCTCAACTGTGTTTATTGGGCTGACTGTTGCCCACTTTTCTGGCAACAGTGGTCATCGGCGGCTCGAGTGCAGGGCAGAGGCCTCACCGCAGCGATGCAACGCCATATTCGCCTCTTGCACCGGCCCTTCCTCGGCTCCGCTCACTCCTTGCGGTCGCCCAGGGATGAAGAATGCTCCTGCGGCTTTTGCTGCACATCTGCTTAATCTGGAGCAATAATCCTGGCCAGAGAGCGCTTAGTCCTCCCTCCATCCCTGCAGGCAGTCTGTCGTTTAGGCGCGGGTGCTTGAACGACGCGAGACCGTCGAATCTGTCAGGCCGTGAAAATCTGCCGTGGTAGGCGCCGGGCCGGGCCGGGCGCAGGGTGCTGGAGGTGGAGGCGGAGGGGGAGGGGCATGACGCGACACACTGGGTCCGCGTGGCCTGTGCTGCGCCCGCGGGCCTGGTGCCCCGGGCCGGGCCGGGCCGGGCCGGGCCGGGCCGGGCTGTCGGACTGCCTGACACACTTCGGGACCCTTCACTGAGGCTGGGCCGACGCGAAAGGGGGGAGGGGGAGAATGTTGTGGTACCTACAGTCTGTCAAGGTCGCTCATCGTATTACGACAGGGTGCAAATGCACTATTCGTACTGGCAGAAGAGCGCGACGCGGTGGCGCTGGAGTCACGTGGCTCAGGGGCAGGGGCAAGAGCCGACTGACAGGACGACTAGAAGGTGCAGCAGCAGGGGGGCGGCGTTGGTCATCTGCGCCGCGTCTACCTGCCGGCCGTCGAAAACTGACCATCTGCGCCGGGGCCGGTCCGTAAGCGTATATGACTCGCCGAGGTCCCCCGGCTGGGCACTAATCCCCTATCGCGTTCACAAAAGTGGTCATCTACGCCGGCATGTCAGTTCAGTTGCCTACCCAGCTGCTGCAAGGCGCTAAGTGTGTCATAAGCCGTAGGTGAGGGTTTCCGCAGATTAACGAAGAAGAACATAAAGTTTCTAGGGGGGGGGGGGGTTTATGACAGGATGTTTACGTACCTCCAGGTTATTATGCTTTCATCGGCCCGCTTCACTCGCCGAAACTTGAACCCGTCAACAATTAGGCACTGACCGCCCCTTATTGTCTCCGTTAGAGTAAGTGTTGGGATTCTCGCCATTCACAAAACAAACGCTATGAACTGAACACTCGCGCACTGTCGCCTATCACACACCTGTCACTCGCCTGGCCAACGGATTCTAAATCTGAGCTCCGCTTGCCTCGGCTCGGCTCCACTTGGCTTGGCTCGATGTCGAACGGTCGGCACGGTTGGCTCGGCTCGGCCGGCCGGCGAACTCGACTCGTCTCCGGCCCTCTCAAGTGCCGGGTGTCGCAGGGTGCACGGCGCCCGCAATATAGGCAACCAGCATCACGCGCGGCGCGGATGGGCATATTCGGCGGGCGGGGATCACGCCGGCTGGGCGGTGGGCGGCACAAACGGGCAGTTCGGGCCGTCCGTGTGGGTCGGCGGTCGGCGGCAGGCGCGGTTTTAAGGGGGGGGCGAAGGGGCGATCGCCCCCCCCGTCAGCCCCAAAATCCGCCTGTAAGTAGGCAATTTGAGGTACAAAACCCCTGTATATAGGCAATTCGCCCCCCCCGTCAGCCGATCCGCCCCTCCCGTCAGCTCGACTTAAAACCGCGCCTGGTCGGCGGTCGGCACGCGTCGTCATTTACAACCGGCCCCATGAGTGCGACAAGGACAGAGAGACGAAACCACTGTGCGGATTCACCCTGCTGGGCAGATGGTCATCTGCGCAGGGTGATTCCGCACAGTGGTTTCGTCTCTGTGTCCTTGTCGCACTCATGGGGCAAAGGCGATAAGGAGAGACAGAAATCACGCTGTTCGGAATCAGCCTGCAGAGCGTAGGGCGGGGCGGGGTGGATAGAGAGAGACTGTACGGACAGTCTCTCTTACAGTCTCTCTAGGGGTGGGGCGGGGTGGCCGTCGTGAACCTCAACGCTGCACCTGACGAAAGAGGATGCTGCTGAGGGCCGTGCTGCCAGGCCAGAGCGGTTGCCTAACTCTCGGGCGGTCCGTCCTGCAGGTCAGGCCCGCAGGCCCCGCACCGCCACACACGGTCCGAGATGACGACGCTCAGCGAGGAGCTGCGGGCCGTGGCGCTGGAGGAGCTCCGCGAGGACGACGAGACCCGCGAGCACGCGCTGGCCGCCATGAGGGAGTGGGTGGAGCAGAGCGCGTACATCATCCGCTGCCGCACAGGTGAGCAGCACGCCGCCCGCGAGGGGGAATGCACATTGGAAAATCTTGTACAGACACGGTATTACAGCTGTATTACGCAGAACATTTGATCAATGGAGGGCATATTTTTGTGTTTTTCGGTATTACATTACGGGTATTACCTCGTAATACATAGATCAGGTGTACAGTGTAGTATTACGGAAGTGAATTCCCCCTCGGCCGCCCGGGCCCGGGACCAAGTGCTTGACCGCCAACTCTCACTCATCTTCTCTCCTCGACCGACTCCATGTCGCAGACGACAACTTTTTACTGCGCTTCCTGAGGTGCAAGAAGTTCTCCCTGCCGCTCGCTCAAGAGGCGATGACGCGGTACCTGCTGCTGCGTCAGACCATCCCGCCCTTCAGGAAACTCGACTGTGAGGACCCCGTCGTGGCCGACCTCATCGACAAAGGGTGCGTGATGGGACGAGCGTCTCGCAAAATCTTGGACATGAAATGGAGATTGCGAGAAACGAGTGTATCCCCTCTCATGTGAAGGTATGTCTTCCCGTGTCCGCGCCGCGACCACAAGGGCCGACGCATCATCGTCTACCGGCCTGGGGTGTTCGACCCCCACAAGCAGACCAACGAGGACATGTGCCGCGTACACGGGATGGTTGTTGAAACTTTGCTGGAAAATGAAGAGGACCAGGTAGATGATTTTGGATTAGATTTGGCAAGTCTCTTGAAGATAGGAACTAAAATGTTCTCCTTTTTAAAATTTGAATTGACAGATTCGTGGCTTTGTACATTTTGCGGATGGGGCTGGTGTCACTCTGCCCTTCCTCACTCTTTTCACTCCAAAAGAAGCTGTTCGCATTGTCAAGAATGGAGAGGTAAGGTGATCTTGCAAGTACAGAAATTAAGATGTAAATCCATCCGAAATTATGTTCTGAATGTAAAACCCATTCTACAGCGCACTGTTCCAATGCGTCACAAAGAAGTTTACGGATTCAACATTCACCCATCATTGAAAATTGCATTGGATTTTGGGATGTCACTTATATCAGAAAAAATTAAGAGCCGTGTGAAGGTAAATCACTTGGTTATTTTAACAAGTGCGCAACTTACAACAAACCCCTCACAATAAATTAACTTCTCCTTCACCACAGGTTTTTACTTCTTTGGAGAACTGTTTGGAGCACATTGACAAAAAACTCCTTCCCAAGGAGTATGGAGGTGAAATGCCAATGGAAGAGATGATTGGTAAGATCAATTTATATTTAACTCCTCATGGAAAACTAAAGGGTAAACAAGAAAACTAATACATGTTTTGACTCAAATTTTCAGCACTATGGAAAGAAGAACTGCAGGCCACTAGAGCTAAGATTCTTGCTCTTGACGAAATGGAAGTGAATCTGGAAATGTTTACTGAACAAGCCCGAGCTGGGGCTGTGTCTGCTCTTCGAACAGGAATGCTGTGCTCACAACCTGGTGAGAGTGGAGATCTGAAGGCCTTGACAGGAAGTTTTAGAAAATTGGAAGTTGATTAAAAGTGAAGGTACAAAGAGATTTTATGTAGGTAAATTTTTATAAAACACTGTTTAAATCAGCAGCACAAATTTTAACATCGAGCACCTCTTACATACAGAAATTGCACTAGGATGTATAAGCACATGATGATAGATTAAGAATAAGATTTAACTACATCTCTCTAAACTGAAAATATTATGGCTTACATTCTTCATGGTATGGTTCTAAAGTACGAAACTCTCTCCAAGTTGGGGGCATTGCGTTCCGTAAATGTAGACCACAACCTTTGCAGGCATCACTAAATAGTGTGTTAAAACTATGCAACCAAGTCTGGAAAAAATAATGTTGAATAAATTAATTTTATCAAACAGTTTGCAAGTAGTTACTTTAAACTCTTCCTTACCAAAAAGTTTTTCACAGAAACATCAGGCATAGTAGGCATGTAAAAGCGCATAGATGCAGCATGTGCATTCTCTGTTACTTTCCGAAAGACCTTATAGCGAGATTCAGTCCACAAATCTAAAGATTCCAAGAAGCCCTTCACAATGATCCATTCAATTAAGAGACCCTTGAAGGCAATTGTAGCCTTCAGCACTCTTCCAACAGAGACCTGTGCAAAATAGAAATGTGATAAAATTGTATTATAAAAAGTAACAAATTGTTTAAAAAAAATAAAAAAATAATGACTCACATGAAGAACCACATTGGATGCAAATGGACGTGTGATATTGACATTCATTTCAGGGAGAAGCCTGTCTATTTGATTAATTACCTTATCTACATGTCTGTAAATGAAATCAAAAATCAAGAATTACAGAAATCCTTACCGAAACATGAAAAGCTTCATATTTATTAAATTAAAGAGAAAAAAAATCATACATGGGCAGAACATTATGGCTACTTGTTTGAATTTTTCTTCTTTTCGCTTGACTTGTGTTGGTATATGATCTAGTTAAGGAATTCTGGGACAACTGAGCATGGGCCAGGTTGCAATACTCATGCACCTGAAATAACAGACAAAAATTAACATACACACAATTTTAAAAGATAAGCGGAACAATATTCCTTGCTGGGGAAAATGTACCTTATCAGTCCATTTATAGCTTTGGACAAGCTGACTGTAGAGAGCCTGTCTATCTTGGGCGTATTCATGACTTAAGAAACCAGAATTGCCAAGGTTGAATGGGTTGTGAGGTGGTTGGAGATTATTGATGCTTTGCTCAACATCTCTAATGTGAAGATAATATAAATATAACCATACCGTTTGCGAAAGATTAAAGTAAAAATTAAAAAAAGTAAAAATTAAATTAACATGTCTTGAGAGAATCAGGTTAAGGTAAAGAGAACTAACCTCAAATTATTGTTGACAACCGTGAGCAGATCTTGAAGTTCAAAAAGGAATTTGGTTTCTTTCCCTTCTTCGCCATGATCTGCACGTATTCCATTTCCAAGCGCCTCAAAAGCGACGCCGACGTTGGATCTAAGTGTCCTTATACAACTTAAAGCAGTCTGCAGCGGCTCCACGGACATCATTTTAAGTTGAATTCAATGCGACAGTAGAAGGATGTAATGCAATGCACAAACAGTACATTCAGTCACACATTACGAAACCACCGCACGACTAAGAATCATTGTTGTATTTGTTGCAGGAGTATATTATAAATAAGCAAAATTTAAATGGACACAAACAAATGTTAGTTGTGTGTACAACAGGGACGACGATCCTATCCTATCCCTATCCGTAGGATATCCAGTGCTCTATCCGCAGAACGGCGGACAGCGGACAGCGTTGTTTTGATTTTTGTTTTTATATCGAATCGCGGACATAAACACTGCGTTCATTTGTTTTTTATTTCGTTTTGTTTTGTCAGCTGAGACGACGACGACGGCAAAAGCCTACTGCTGTGTCGGCGCTTAATGTTTTCCTAGAGTTGAAAATGGCCGCTACCATGAGTGATCCTGTTGATTCATCATGCGACTTTTCAAAGTCGCCGGTATTTTCATCTGATACGATTAACAAAATGAAAGATCAAGAGAGCGAGGGTGTTCCGTTGCAAACTCCGTGGACATTCTGGCTCGACAGGTACGGATCAAACACCCTCTTAGGTAACCAATTGTGACCTCTGACCCCTAATGTTATTTATGTTTACTCTGTATAAATTCGGACTCCAGAAGAAATTTTCAAACTTTCACTCGCTGTCTCTAAGTTAAACACATTACTGCACTATACATTTAATGATTTCTAATATTAATGTCAAAAATCTTTAATATAGAAGACGTGAGAGAGCCTGAATTTTCAGCATGTTCAGATTTTTCAAAATAAATAATTTTACAATCACATATTGTCTTTTTCTTCCACTCAGATATGTCCATGGAAGTTCAGCAGATGAATTCCAAGCTAATTTAAAAAAAATTTACACAGTTAGAACAGCGCAAGGATTCTGGGCTGTTTTTAATAACATTCCAGCAGCGAATGAAATCAATGTGAGTACGAACCATCTTCAAGAGTATTGGTTTAGCAAACTTAGTTCTAGTTCCTATCTTAACAAATTTTTTAGGTGAGAGCAAGCTATCACTTAATGCGAGAAGATCATAAACCACTCTGGGAAGAGCCTTACAATCGCTATGGGGGAACATGGCGAATCAAGTGCCAGAAGAGAGACACAGTAAGTATATGTTACTTATCTTGCCAGCTCCTAAGTATTTTATTTTAGTATTGACTTTGTTTCTTCTTTAGACAAAAGTCTGGAGAGAAATGTTGGTAGCAGCTATTGGTGAGCAGTTTTCTGATGCTATTGCTGATGGTGATGAGATTTGTGGAGTTACTGTTTCCATTAGAGAACGTGAAGATTTGGTTCAGGTAAAAGTTTTTGATCGTCCAATGCATTTTTAGAAGCAAAGTTAACTTTATTAGATTGTCTAATTTTGATTTCTGACCTGCAATTAGTAGATCTGGAACATAAATGCTGATTTAAGTGACAAAGCTACTGTCATCTCCCGAGTGCACAGACTGCTCCCTGATGTAGACTTTCCTGCCATATTTTACAAACGTAAGATGGCCTAAACTGTTTGGAAATTCAGTTTGATAATTTTAATTTGTAAAATATTTGACTCAATTGTGTTTATTTCAGGACATGCAACTCATCAAGCCTTTGAGAAAGGTAGACATTAAAGCAGATATTGTTTGATCTTTCATACCTCTTTAAAAAGATATAATTGTTGTACTATAGTTTAAAATGATGAACCTATTTTTTGTAATATGGGGACAGTTATTTTCCTTACATAGCAAGTATTGATTATATCAACTGAGTTCTAATACTAGGAATACTTTGCTGAGGATGTTGTGATCTTCATGTCTCTGTCACCTGATAAATTTAACTACAATAACTTAGTGTATGTTTTAACTTTAGTGTTTTTACATTTTTCAAACTTTTGTAATACTTGAATCAATATTATGTTTGTTCTAAACCAAGTTACAATGGATGTTTTGGAATGACCTCATTGTCCCCAAAATGTTTACCTTTGACATGATAGGTCAGGTCAGGTTTCTGTTGAAACAATAATTGACAATAAAATTTGTGTCAATTCATATTGGATGCTTATTTATTTATTTCTACTTACAAACTAGATTTTAAATACAGTATTTTAATTTGGAAGTCCATGACCATAATAAGACTTATGCTGGATTTAGTTCCTTGAAGTTGGTGAAGTTAAAGCCACTGCTTTCAATCGTTCTTTGTGTATTATCTGATTTGCTGAAATGGACTTGAAGCAGACTTCAACAGGTTTCAACCAACCAGGCAATAGAAAACAATTGAAAGCAGT
Organism: Frankliniella fusca; assembly: GCA_029379305.1. Taxonomy (NCBI): domain Eukaryota; kingdom Metazoa; phylum Arthropoda; class Insecta; order Thysanoptera; family Thripidae; genus Frankliniella; species Frankliniella fusca. Next base: position 1,828,250 of record JAHWGI010000960.1, on the reverse strand, counting down.
GGCTTCAACTTTACTGGCTTCAAATGACCAGATCTAGCAAAAGATTTATCACAGTAAAACAAATTATTCAGTACTGTACTAGTCATGGACCTATAATGTTTTAAATTGCAAAACAAACTTTGAGATAAAAAGTTGTTTTTTCCCCAAACTTTCAGGGAATAATACAAAGTAAAATTGAATTTAGACATTTACGTTTTCTTAATATTTGCATATAGTCTTGGACTGGCAGTTTTTCCCAGTCCTAGACTCATATCGACAGTGGGGATTTCACCCTCCTGAGCAACTCTGACTGGATAGGCATACTTCATGGGTAGCAAAGGTTCTTCTCCAGTAAACGTACCTCTGTTTTTCATATCTTGAATGATTAGTTCCTAATAAATAAAAATTGTAACAACGTAAGATGTTTATGTCTTATGAGTTCTCAATTTGTTTCAGCAGAAATCAAGAGGAGTGATGGTTCCCCTTCACTCCAGTATACGCGGATTTTGGAAAATTAAATACAATTCAAATATAAAATACGTTTGAGTTATTACAAGTCTTACCTTTAGAAGGGGAGGGAAAGCTGCAGTAGTTGGAAAAATATTAGGATCTACAAATTTGGGGGGGAGTTCGCCTTTTTTAACCTTGGTAAAGATCTCTTCTTCTTCTTTTGGAATGAGACGGAAGTCTGATATGTATGTGTCGGTGCTAAGCCACTCTTGGCCTCGGTATGTCCCAGCGAGTACCACATCAACTAAGGCTCGAACTCTCCGAACTTCACCCATATCAACAACAGGAGGTAAGACTTGAACCTTTCCCTATTTAAAAATAATAAAACAAAAAAATAAAATAAAGTATAAAACATATTACCAATTTGGTTCTTTGAAAAGTTTTGACAATTTAGTTTTGGTTAGTCACCAATTCTCTGTTGTTATGGGAAATCCAAAAGAACATGCCAAAATTAATACTTAAAATGGACAAATAAAAAGGACAAAAAGAAATAGAAATACTTGTGCGACGCTGCTAAATTATTCTTACCTCTGGAGGTATGGCTTGAACTTTCAGAACTCTGTACCAGCTAGGTTCCTTATAGTCCAATTTAGTTTCGTTTCTTATAATAATTCTACCGACTCCGTGGTTTTTTAAGTTTCCTAATATTTCCCACAGTGGTTTTCCGCACCACCTCGTGGCTTTTCCATAAATTTCATACGGCATTTTATTTTTAAATAACACAAAATTGTGTTGTGTAGTCTGCTCTTCTTCCGACCACAAGAAATTTTAGGTTAAGGTGAGGACAAAACTTGACAACTATGAGGAATATTTAGTAAGAGGAAATGGATTTTTCCCATCGACACATCCACGAAAAGCTACTAAAACCCAGCAGAATCGGGAGAAAAAAAAATGAGAAGATTCAACTGTTTTTCGTTTTCCAGCTGTGAAACCAACCTTGCACGAAATGACGAAATTGCAAACATTCAAAAGGTGGTCATACTGGATGGACTTTTGTTTTCTAAGCGGTGAACATGATATGAGCCGGTAAGTGGTAAACAGGAATTTGGTTTTACAAAGTTATTACTCGCCGATGCTTGCATAAGAACAATGGTGATCTTTTGACACAGTCACAACTTCAGCGCCCTACACCCGATGAAACTTCGGTCTCCCTTTTTACCGGGTGATTCGGACATTCGGACACGCCTGGTGTGCGCAAACCAGCGTGTACGTACGAGCGTGTGGTGTGCAGTTTTATACGTGTGGATCACGGCTTCGACCTCCAGTGTTGCCAGAAAAGTAGGCATAAAGCCGCCCATACACAGCGGAGTAAAGCAGGCTGCATCTGCGCCTGGCTACTACGCAACACCTGAACACACATGTTGTTGCCTGGTATGCAGGCGCAGATGCAGCCCGCTTAAAACTCCGCTGTGTTTGGGCGACTTTTTGCCTACTTTTCTGCCAACACTGCCGACCTCGTGGTATAATCCGGCTTCATAGACTTGCGAAAAGCCGCGACATGCTCGGGGCAAATCTTTATCAAATCCGTGCATTTCCCGAGTTGTATAATCGTCCGGGTTCACGCACGCTGGTCCGTGAGCTCCGCGGCCGCGTGTATTCCCAAGGTGCGGCGGGTGGGGCGGAGCGGGGCGGGGCGGGGCGGACATCGCGGTAGTGGGGCCCCGGCGTGGCGGCCCCGGTCCGCCCCTCTCCGCCCCGTGCCGTGCCCTGCGGCTGCCGTGCCCGCTGCCCGCGCGGCCGCGCGGCCGCGGCGCCAACGCTCACGCAGTGCACCGAGAAGCTGCCGGCCCTGCGGAGCGTCGGAGCGGAGCGGCGGAGCGTCTGGCAGTGCAGGGTCCTGCTCCTGCCACCAACCCGAACCTCACCAGAGCCATGTTCACCCTGGTCGTGTTGGGATCGGCCATCTCGCTGCTCACCGCCATCCTCGTCCTGCACCAGCTGGCCCGCCCGCCCAACTACCCCCCAGGTAGGTCAGTCACAGGGCAGGCCCCAGGCCCGGCCAGTGCTGCCCGATAAGTAGGCAAAACTTCCCTCGAATACACCTGTGTGTGGCAGACGGGTATCTCCGCCTGCTTACAAGGCAAGCTCTCTACACATGAGACTACATGTCGCCTAGTAGGCAGGCGGAGATACCCGTCTGCCACACACAGGTGTATTCGAGGGAATTTTGCCTACTTATCTGGCAGCATTGGGCCCAGGCCCAAGTGCTACACTGGGCGCCATGGCCATGTCCCCAGCCATTCAGAAGGTCTGTGTTAATGTGTGCTCAGGCACCAGCCTCTCCCGTCCGTAATAAGGGGTATGCTTTTCTCCTCCGCGGGGGTAGCACGACACTCACAGTAGCACTCTACTAGTGCATACAAAACCCGAGCATCCCGAGGACGCGAGCAGGCTGAACCGGGCCGCAGCTCGACGCCGTAACCTACCCTCGCCTCCGTTGAGTCCGAGTCCACGTGCTCGCGGCTGCTGGCCGGCCGCCGGCCGCTAGGTGGCCGTTGGCTGCCGTTGGCGAACCCGCCCCGAGCCTGAGATAGCGCCGCTGCCGCTTCGCTCTACGCTTGTCGATTCGAAGCCACTCGAAGGGCCGGCCGGCCGCGCAAGGGCCGCAGTCTGTCCTGGTGCCCCTTGCACTCAGACCCGCATCGAGACAGCGGCGGGGCGGCGGACCGCCCGCGAACTGCACGATCTGAATCCAGAGGTAGACTCGAAACACCAGTGCGCTTTCCTAATCATGCAATACAGTCCGGGCTGCTGGTACAATATTTGCCAGTCGGTTTGCGAACTTGTGATAATAGCGCGTCAGAGTAGCCTGGGGGCGTCCCGGGGTCGCCGACCGGGAACCGCGGGGCTTCGGGGGAATAGGGGCGGGGGAGGGACGGGTGGTCTCCCGGGTCAACACCGTCAACACAATGCACTCCGAGTGCGGTAATGCAGCGCTGCCTGCCCCGCCCGGTTCGGTTCCGTACGAGACCTCTGAGCTCCCAGGCGGGTGATTCCGTCCGCACAGTGGTGTCGTCTCTCTGCTCGTGTTGCACCCAAGGGTCTCGGCCATACGGAGCAGGAGAGAGGACACTACTGAACGCGGTTCGGAATCACCCCGCAGGCAGGTCCGGCTCGGCGCGGAGCAGGGAGCAGGGCGGTGCACGGCAACAGCTGAGCGATAAATGGCCTGGACTGTCCTGTAGGCTGTCCGTGCCGGGGCCGGGGCCGGGCCGCCCAGCACCCTCCAGCCTCCAGCCTCCAGCCTCCAGCCTGCGGGCCGCGATGCCCGGCCCGTCGCGTCGCTATCTTCCAGGTGCATCTCGTGAGCGGGGCGGGAGTGTTCCTGTTGGAGGGGTGGGGTCTCTGCACGCAGGAGCAAAGTAGTGACCTGCCACCGCGCGCCCCGACCCGCCTCGCCCCGCCCCGTCGCATCGATGACATCCTAGATACAAGGACCGCGACGTGTGCTCTGTGACTGTGCCTGTGCAGGCTGCAGCCATCGGCTGGCCATTCAGACCTGGCACCCTTGGCTCGGAAGTTTATTTCGTTTTCACATGTGAGTGGCTGAGATATGTAGATCACGTGACAGACATGGCTTGGGTTGAGAGGGTCATGGTCGAGGCGCTGATTCGTCGAAACGTATTCATTCGTGCACGATTCGACCCACGAGTGCGAGGGGTGCCGGCGGACACCACATTGCACTTCAGGATGAGCTGATAGTTCCGGTGCGTGCCCCCGCCCCTCCCCCGAGGCAGACAGGCGCACGGTGCTCTGGGGTCTGCACCATATCACAGGGATTGGAATGGTCTTAAGTGCAGCGAACCGCGACGTTTGGGACGTCCACACCTCACGCCTCGCCACGCCACACCCAGGCGACCGGCTGTGATCCTAGGCGTGGCCTCGAAAACAAGAACTGATTCCTCTCTCGAAGAAATAACGGGAGCAATGCACCAAAACGGCGTTTCTAACGCGCTTCTCATTCGTGCGTGTAACTACGGACCCCAAAATGAATACAACTTTATATTCCTCTTCATGACCTTACGTCAGCCAATTAGAGGAACGAGCTCAGCAGACGTGATCAGAGCGGCGCGGTGCTGCGCGGCGCGGCGCGGCGGGGGCTGACGGCTGACTTTCGCTGCCGCGGTCTGCACCGTACCAGCCCCAGCTCGTGCTGCCAGACCATTTCGCTTTAGCTCTGCTGCACGCCGTCCAAGCGCGGAGCGCCGCGCCGGGCGCCCAAAACTTGGAGAAGGGAAGGGGCTTGGAGAGGTCGTCATTTTTATGACGGACCGAAGTGGTTTTCATTAAAAGCAAAATCTGTGGGGGGAGGGGACAAGAACACCAGCGAATGTAAACGATCCTCTTGCTCTCCGCGCTCCGCCGTACGATCGTCCCGCACGTCTGCAATGCGATCCGAGATGGAAGCGAAGCATGTAGAGACGGAGCGTCTCGTCCAGGAACCGCGTCGGGGTGGGGCGGGGTGGGGCGGCGGGCGGGGCGAGGCGAGGCGACTGCTCTGGGACTGGTGACACCTCCGACTTTGTCCCGTCCCCCGGCCGCTGATCCAACAAGTCACTCCAGCCTAGCACTCACTCCCGCGCTAAGTGCTGCAGCACGCAGCCGGGGAACGTCATGGAATGGCTCACCGAACACTTTTTACGCTTCTCCGTCGCTTCACTCACTTTTTATGACGCATTTGTATCTTCTCATTTTTTTTCGCTCTTCTCCTCTTCCTCCTCATTACCTCACATACACGCTCCGCTCCGCCGACACGAGCTAGACCAGGCCAGCCAGAGAGCCGAGGTGACCCGGGCCAGGTCGGCCAGGGCGGCCAGGGCGGGCACGTGCTTGACAGGACGAAGCATGGCTCTTGATGGGGCGATAAGCCCGCGTGCTACGGCTGCACCGCTTTCCGGCACAACCCGGCCCCGGCCCCGCGGCACTGCCCGCCCGGTGCAGCTCTTCCACCCTGCCCTGCCCCGCCCCGCCCCGCCCCGCCCCGCCCCGCCCCGCCCCGCCCCGCCCTGCCCTGCCCTGCCCTGCCCTGCCCTGCCCTGCCCTGCCCTGCTTTGCCCTGCCCTGCCCTGCCCTGCCCTGCCCTGCCCTGCCCTGCCCTGCCCTGCCCTGCCCTGCCCTGCCCTGCCCTGCCCTGCCCTGCCCTGCCCTGCCCTGCCCTGCCCTGCCCTGCCCTGCTCTGCCCTGCCCTGCCCTGCCCTGCCCTGCCCTGCTCTGCCCTGCCCCGCCCCGCCCAGCCACACCACGCCACGCCACGCGACGTCGGTTTGTCGTAGGAAACACAACAACGTCAGTCTCGACAGCCAATAGCTTTGCTGATGATGCTCCCAGCTCCCATCGGTCCAGAGTCTCACGGGTCTGACCCTGACCCTCTGTATGCGGCCTGCGCAGGACCCCGATGGCTCCCGGTGCTCGGCAACCTGCTGGACCTGAAGCGCCTCGTGCGGAAGCTGGGCTCGCAGCACGCGGCCTTCGAGAGCCTGTGCCAGGAGTACGGGTCGAGTGTGCTGGGGCTGCGTCTGGGCCGCGACCTGGTCATCGTGGCCTCGGGCTATGAGGCCGTATCCGAAGTGCTCACTTCGGACGACTACCTCGGCCGGCCAGACAACTTCTTCATGCGGCTGCGCACCATGGGCACGAGGAAAGGTGGGTACGAAAGCCTTAAACCTGTCTCTCTTGCCCTTTTTTCTCTTCTTTTTCGAATGTGTCACTCTTTGACCAGGTCTCGGTAACTTGGCGTCGTTGGTTCCAGGCATCACGATGACGGACGGCGCTCTCTGGTCCGAGCAGCGGCGCTTCGCCGTGCGCCACTTCCGCCAGCTGGGCTACGGCAAGGTGCACATGGAGGAGCTGATCCTGGCCGAGCTGGCGGACCTGCTGGCCGAGCTGGAGCCGGCGTGCGCGCGCGCCGAGGCGGTGTCGCTGGGGCCGCTGCTGCCGCCGTCCGTCCTCAACGTGCTGTGGGCGCTCACGGCCGGCACGCGCTTCCCGCACGGCGACGCGCGCCTGCGCCGCCTGCTCGACCTGATGGCGCAGCGCGGCCGCGCCTTCGACATGGCCGGCGGCGTGCTCGGCACCCTGCCCTGGCTGCGCCACATCGCCCCGGAGCGCACCGGCTTCAACCTCCTCAACCGCCTCAACGCCGAGCTCCGCGAGCTGCTGCTGGTGAGTGTCCTGCCGAGCCGAGGCTGCCTGCCTGCGCACTTGTCCAAACGTCTGATCCCGAAGATCACTCCCGTGCCTCCGTCCTTGACGCACTCATAGGCCCCAACATAAGTCACCGCCATAGGTGCGACAAGACAGCAGGGCAAAGACAGAGCCCTCTTCGGAATAAGTTGGCTGGTGGCGAGAGCGCGGTCGCGGCGCGGCGGGGCGGGGCGGGGCGAGTGGTCCGGGCCGGGCCCCGCGATGGAAGTCGACCGAGCTGCCCTCCGCTCGCCTGCTGTCGCGTCAGCTTGGTGTCCAGGAGGACGGGCTGCTTGGGAAGGCGTCTGGATGAGACTACATGCTGTAGCAGTCCGTCCGGTAGGAACTTTCATGGTCGCCACAAAAAGCGCTCTCGGCCCGGCGAGGCTGGCTGAACGTGCCGCCGCGGTTCGCAATAACCACTTTGACATGTGGGGCGGGCAGACTCGCGCCGCTTCGCGGCCTTGGAATTTGAACTCTAATAACTGTTGGTTTCCCAGTTACTTGCGTGGTCCGGCCCGGAGGGAGGCGGGGTGGGAGGGCCGTGAGAAACTCAAGCAGGGCCGGGCCTCGTGTGCGCGGCCCGTGTGTGACCTCACGCGCAAGTGGATGGGCAAAATTGGCACGTTTTCCAAAAAAGAAAAGGAAGAAAAAATTCAAGAGGTTTCTGCGGGTTTCTGCCTCTATTTTGAAGAAGAAGAAAATCAAATAGCTTTGCTTAATAGGAATAGGAGCAGCTGCGCATGGGCTCGGGCTCCGCGAGGGTAGGCAACTCGAACGCATCCGTGCGTCTGGTACAGTATCAGAACTGCTCCAGGCGGCTTACCTGAGGACTCACCCCTACCCACCTAGGTTTATTGTCTTCTCATCGATGCTGTGTGACGCGATATCGTAGATACTGAATCAGTCGATGTCATCCGACCACGACTACATCATACAACTTACATTTGGCGGACGGTACATTTGGAAAATATCCCGACGCGTCTGAATGGTGGTTATTCGCCGAAAATCTGACGCCAGGCTCTGGGAGCTATCGCGGTCTTATTGGCCTCGACCTTGCATGCCGGTTATTGCCACTCCCATTATACCTCAAGAACTTGAGGGGGAACCAGCCATGCGTAAAGCGGTTCGACAGTCAACTCGGGTATCACGTAGAATAAATGAGAAAACCATTTGTAGGACAGCGACATGCCTCCACCACATCACCCCACCCCACCCCGCCCCACCCCACCCCGCCCCACTCCGCCCCGCCCCGCCCCGGGTGGGCGGGCTGGGAAGGACGAGCCGCGAAGATGACAAAATGACAGACGATAGGAGGGCGTTACGACCCGAGCACCGCGCTGCGCACCGCGCCACCGCGCGAGGCAACGCGACAAACCAGGCGTTTTTTAGGTGTCTCCCCTCCCCTCCCCTCCCCTCCCCTCCCCTCCCCTCCCCTCCCCTCCCCTCCCCTCCCCTCCCAGGACCGGGCCGGGAGAGGTGTGCGGGCAGAGCGAAGGGAGAGAGGCGGGGAGGAGGAGAGGCGCAGGCATCAATCCATAGTCATAGAAACCTTGACCTGAGACCCCTCAAGAAGTCTCCTTCGAAGAGAGCCACAAGTGTACGGTTCCATCTTAGCCTTTCTGGCGTCGATTCTCCGACCCACGAAAAAAGACAATAAAATAAAATAAAATAAATAAATCTGCATCTATACTGCAATGACAGGGTCCTCTGGGCCTGGCTGGACCGTTGCGGTGCGCCTGCGTCACGTGGTGAATTTCTTGCTGCTTTGCAGGAGACGATCGGCGATCACAACGCGAGCTACGTCCAGGGCCGCACGCGGGACCTCATCGACGCGTACCTGCACGAGGTGAAGGCGCGCGAGGCTGACAGCGAACAGTCGTCCTTCACGGGTGAGTCTCGACCCGGGCTATAGCGGCAGTCGGCGCGAAAGAGGTGGTGTAGTGTTGGATCTGAGCTTTAAAATTCCAAATTCAAAAGTTTAAAAGTTGTGGCGTTGCAGCCCGCGGGAGACTTGAACGCAGCCGATGCGCGTGAGCCGGAGCTGCTGGGGAGGGGAGGGGGCATGGGTTAATCTCTGAACCATCTCCAGCTTATCGTTGTGCCTTGTCCTCGGCCTCTAGAGGAACAGCTCGTGATGGTGTGTCTCGACATGTTCCTCGCCGGCTCGTACACGACCAGCAACACGCTCAACTTTGCGCTAATGCTGCTCGTGCTGCACCCGGACGTCCAGAGCAAATGCTTCAAGGACATCTACAACAACGTGGAGAAAGGGCGATTGCCTTCGCTCACCGACAGGCAGAAGTAAGTCACCAGCTATGGCGGAGGGAAGGGGGTGGGGGGGTCGAGTACGGATGGGACGTGCCTCACGAACAGCAGCAACAGAAAGAAATGCCAGGAGAAGGTGAGCTGACGTCATGTCGAGTGGCGAGTGACAATAAGTAAAGGAGCCCTGGGTGAGGTAAGGCTGGCAACGCCGCCGTGGCATCTGAGGTATGATAAGGCATTAAAAAAACTGCAGAGACGGAAGATGAATACATTAAACTCCAATCAGTCTCACCGCTCAGTATCTACGAGATGACACTCTTCGCGTATCGGGGCTGCCTGCACGTAAAGGTTACACCGCCGAGGGGGTATCCACTCTCGCAAATCGCGACCCGGCTATTCAGTCCGTACTATCTGATTGATCTGCATTACGCCGTACATTACGCTTCGTTTCGCCCATTACGCACAGCTATTATGCGGATTACGATTACGAGCCTGTTGCGCTTATTACGAGACCAGTACGCTATTCCTCAGATGTAACAAAAATCACGCGCAGTACAATTATTTTACTAGGCATAAGGTGATCTCCGACCATTATGGGGGAGATGGATACCCCCTCGGTAACACTCCTCTTGTCAACAGGTTGCCGTACATCGAGGCCGTCATCATGGAGGTCATGAGGCTTTACTACGTGGTGCCCATCACGGGGCCGCGGCGCGCGCTCCAAGACACCAAACTCATGGGCTACAGCGTGCCAAAGGTGAGGCCAGGAGAGTCAAATCAGGGTCGCCAGAGTCGACCAGGCCAGGCCCTGGGTCCTAGCGAAAACGCTGATAAACACCGTTCGTTCCCCTCTCGGCTCTGCCAGGATACCGTGGTGCTCATCAACATCCACTCGATCCACCACGACAAGAAACACTGGGGAGACCCGGAGGTCTTCAGGCCGGAGCGTTTCCTCAACGAGCGGGGCAAGATCCAGGCTGACGAGCACCTCATCAACTTTGGCATCGGTAAAGCCCGTCCAGGGGGAGGGGGGGGGGACCAGCTGTTTGATTCAGCAGATCGCTCCGTCCCTGTCGCACCTATGGCGGTGCTCTGAGTTGAGGATGGCGGGGCCCCATGTGTGCGACAAGGACGGCGGCGGCGCGAGCGTGATCTTTGGAATGAGACGGCAGCAGGTTCAATATTGACTCTCCTCTCCCGGGCAGGCAAACGTCGCTGCCTGGGTGACGCGCTGGCGCGCAACTGCCTGTTCCTGTTCCTCAGCGGGCTGCTGCAGCGCTACCGCCTGTCCGTGCCGCCGGGCGAGGCGGCGCCGTGCCGCGAGCCCGTGCCGGGGCTGACCCAGTGCCCCCAGCCCTACCGGGTCATGCTCACCCCGCGGACCGCGTGCCCAGGCTCGCCGCGCTCGCCCCGCACACCGTCACCGCTGCCCGGCGCGTAGCGACCCGCGTCCGCGCCAACCACCAGCGTTAAACAAGAACAGGAAGGAGAGAGAGAGAGAGAGAGAGAGAGAGAGAGAGAGAGAGAGAGAGAGAGAGAGAGAGAGAGAGAGAGAGAGAGAGAGGGGGGGGAGAGATTTGTGCCTTTGTTCGACATCTAAAGTGTTTGCGAACAGAACGGTCACCTAAGATCTGGTGGATATCTAAAAGGGTATGACTAGTTTTTCGTCGATGAACGAAAAGCAACGTGCGTGAGCCCGTGTGTCTGTTTTGTAAAATTTAATCAACTACACTGTGATAACTGAGGAAGTTGGGTATTTAAGTTTATTTAAGAGGTTTTATCTCATGCGTCCATCTCTTTCGCGGAGACTGTGACAGAGGACGCCGTCCTATGCTCATATTGAGCTGAGGTGGGTGGGCTTGTAAGCAATTCGGCAAATTTTTATTTATCAATAAATGACTGAGCGTGAATCTCCCTTTAATCTTGCATAGAACTCATACCAGCACATTGATCGTCCGGCGCTAAAGGCCGCTGGGCCTAGGCAGGCTCCCCGGCGCCCAAGCTGCCGCCCGCTGGGGCTGGAGCCGAGGCTGGAGCGCCCACGTCCAGGTCCCGTGGCGTGAGCACGGCGTACAGGGGCTTCGGGGAGAGCGTGAAGCCGTCGAGGAAGTGCCGCTCCCCGATGGGGTGCTCCGGGGAGGGCGAGAGCGTGAAGTGGTGCAGCAAGGAGGCGGCGAACAGGAAGAGACTGGAGCGCGCGAGGCGCTCGCCGAGGCAGCTGCGCCGACCTGGAGGACGATTCCAAGCAGCGTTTAGTGGTGTCTTATCTCTAACGCATGACGGCCGTGGCCGTGCCACATCAGTGCGACAAGGACAGCGAGACGAATCCAGTATGTGGAATCAGGAGGGAGGGGTCAGGATTTGTGGATTCGTAAACACATCGCAAAGAGTCACGGGGCAGTTGTGTACTGCACTGAGTCATTTGAAGTTATTGCTCTGACAAGGCAGAGAAATGCCGCTCTCGTAAGTGCCACGACCAATTCGATTTTCGTTCCCCGACCTCCATACTCTTCACACCACACCACCACATGGCTCGGCCGTGCAGCGGACGCAGGCGGGCGCCGTGAAGGTAGGCAACCTCTTGCGCACGGGTCAGCCGCGGGGCGAGAGCGCGGGGCCTCCCCCTCCCCTCCCCCCTCCACTTCTACGTGCGTGAGCGCGCGGTGCGCGGTCAGCTCCTGTGGCTAGGCCGCCCGCCAGACCGGCGCGCCACCGCGCTGCCCGCCCGCACGGCGACCGCTGACCGCTGCCCGCCGGGCGAGCGCAGAGCCGCTATGCCGAGGTTGGTGAAACAGAGCATTCCTACTCCCACTCCCAGGGTTGGTTGCCTCCGGAGTACAAAATACCTAGGGATATTACATGCCCCCCCCCCACTTTTGCAGAAAGTACAGCATCCCTATGGATAATGTACTCCCCCATCTCGAGGAGTGGGAATACAATATCCTTAAGGAATTTGTTCTCCCCGGGGAGTCCATCCCTAGGGACAAAGCACTTCCCCACCTCGAGAGCGGGGAGTACCGTAAACGGGGGTAACTCTGGCCCACCGGGGTAACTTTGTCCACCCCTTAAAAATTTGTCTAGAATGCTATCCAGCATTTCAAACACATCTTAGGGGTTGGGGATAACTTTGGTCTATCCCTCAAAATTTGTTTCAATTACCATTTAGCATTTTAAGCAAAGTTTTAGTGGGTGGACAAAGTTACCCCGGTGGGCCAAAGTTACCCCCGTTTACGGTACATTAGCCCTAGGGAATGTATACTCCACGGGGGTCGCCCGGCCCGGGAGCACTCCATCGCGCTGAGACCGGCGCGACATGACATGGACTCACCCACTCCGAAGGGCAGAAAGTACTTGGTTGGCGGCTTGAGGCTGCCCGTCTCGTCCAAGAAGCGCTCGGGGCGGAAGCGTTCGGGATCTCCCCAGTGGTCCCGGTCCATGTGCACCGACATGAGGTTGGCCAGGACTATGGTGCCCTGTGCTCACCGACTCAAGAGTTAGAGCGAGTGGCGCGTCTCTCAGCCGTAGTGGCGGGCTCTTACTCTCCGACGAAGCTCACCTTGGGCACGACGAATTCTTGCCCATCCTTGTCTCCCCTGATCCTGGCGTTACGCACGGCTCTGTGAGGCACCCCGACGGGCGCGATGTTGCCCAGGCGCTGGGTCTCCATGAGGACGGCCTTGAGGTAGTTCAGCCTGGAAGAACGACTCGTTGCAGCGAGATCGGCAAACACTTGATAAGCGCGTGATGGAACGGACTGGCGCGCACTTGTGGCGGTCCTTGAGGCACGGGTCGCGGTGCCGGCCCACCACTCGGTCCAGCTCGTCCTGCGCGCGCCGCTGGACCTCGGGGTGCTGCAGCAGGAACATGACACAGAAGCCCAGCGTGTTGCTCGTCGTCTCGGCGCCCGCCATGAACAGGTCCAGCAGCAGCGACAGCAGCTGTTTCTCTGTCGAACAACAAAGCCTTAGCACAGTAGAGTGAAGCGGGAGCGGCTGCCTGCGAGGCAAAACTCTCGCCCCTCTTCGCCGGAGAAAAGACGTCACTTTGAGCTTCTTGTTCACTCATTTCGGACATTGTCATGAAGTCTGATATCATTTCGGACTTCTCCCCAAACCGGTGTAAGTGCTCCAGAATGTTTTGGTTATGCTTCCTCTAGTGTGAGTCCAAACAGATGTAAATGCATCAAAATTCCCTGAGTCAAACCAGTCAAACCCAAACCCGATCCGATTTCCTTTCTCTGCTAATTAGCCGTTATTCCTTAAATCCGACTAGGGGTTTGGTGTCTACTTTCTCGCGCAACCGTAAGTAAATTGCAGCGATAACCGAGGTTTCGCGGCCGGTTTCGTTGTAAAAGATGAGTGAGGTTTCCGCTCCCCGGTCAAAGCCACTTCGCCAAAAGGGGACGTCTCGCATCCCGAGCTAAAAGTCACCTGAGAAGTTGCCGCTTCCTTCGCCATTCTGCTGCATCTCGAGGAAGGCGTCGATCAGGCCCCGGGGTGTGGTAGGATCCTGCTTGTGCTCCGCGACGGTCTCCTTGAGGGGCGGCAGGCAGCAGATCTGACCGTGAGACAGGCGGTGCGCGGCGGGCGCGGGCGCACGCGGTGCGGCAGCGGGGTGATTCCGAGCAGCGTTTCGTTGTGTCCTCTCGCTCGCTCCTCACGGCCATGCCCCATGAGTGCGACGAGGACAGAGAGACGAAACCACCGGGCGGAATCACCCTAATAAGGGAGCGAGCAGCGCACTCACCTCGAGGAAGCCCCAGAGCGTGCGCAGGTTGCGCAGCGTGTTGGTGTAGCCGCAGCGGTCGGGCGCGACGAACCTCAGGAAGGGCATCTGGTTGAGCAGGCCGCCGGAGACGTCCGTCTCGCGGAAGCAGTCGTGCAGCGTGCGCAGCAGGCCGGCCAGGCGGGCGTCGTCGCGCCGGAAGCGGCGCCCGTCCAGCTTGGCCCACAGCACGTTGAGCACGCTGACGTCGAAGGCGCCGCACATGGGCACGGGCCGGGCGGGGGCGGCCGCGGCGCTCGACCGCAGCGCGCCCACCAGCTCCGCGGCCTCCGCGACCACGTGCGCCTCCAGGTCCGGGAGCAGCTGGCGCAGCGAGAAGCGCCGCTGCTCCTGCCAGTGCTCGCCCTCCGTGAACACGATGCCTGTCAACGACACCGGGCCGAGAGGCGGTGTTGCCAGAAAGTTACGCAAAAAAACGCCCCCCATACCTGTGCGTAACGGGACTGCTGCAACTCCGCCTGCGTACTGCGTTGCGTTCTAGGCAACATCTGTGCACGAGTGCAGTGGAGTTGCCTAGTAAGCAGGCGGAGTACACTCAGGAGCGTTGAACGGTTTTTGGCCTAAGGAGCCGTACACAAAATACGTCACGCAATTTTTCGGGATTTTCACCCCCCCCCCCCCTCCCCTAAATCACCCACTCATCACATCCGAGCCAACCCCACCCGGTGACGTCACGTTTTTCGGAAAAAAATGGGACACGGTTAGAAAAATATCTGTTGAACTAAAAAACGACACTTTGCTTGTAAAGAAGAATTTTTATGGGAGATTTATGGGTAAAAGACATAATTAATTACATATATACTAAGACATTTTTACAAAGAATCTTCAAATGGCCGGCCGGGCCGCCGAAGCGCTGCCACGGCGCTGCCGCTGCGCGCTGTAGACCAGGTTTTCTGAGTTTGCGAAAAAGCGACGTCACGCTCCCACTGACTCCCCCCTCCCCCCTCCCCCTCCCCCAAATCACCCTCACATCACATCCGACCCTTCCCCCCCCCCCCCTCCCCCAAAGTGCGTGACGTATTTTGTGTACGGCCCCTAACTTTTCTGGCAACACTGTCAAGCGGCACCCAATCAGGGGAGGGGGGTGGGTTTAACAACTCCTCATCCCTTGACGCCAAGCAAAGCGGAAAAATCCATGATTTTCAGAATCCATCAAGCCATTTACCGACAAATGTTTCAAAATACCAGGTGGCTGGCTGACTCCGGGCACTTTTTGTACTATGCAACCCGCACGCACTGCTCCATCCGGGACTGCATACCTATCAGACGCCAGGAACCGGCACCAAGCGCGGACGCACCGTCACCGTCACTTTTGTTGCAGCCAACGCTCCGAAAGTCTACGGCAACGCGTTACAGGGGGGAAGTTCGCGGTTTCGCGTGAGTCCGCGGGGAAAGCTCGCGGTCCGCGTTTCCTGCCGCGGGGGTATCTTGCGAGAGCAGGTCGCGGTCCGCGGATCCTTCTTGCGGGTAGCTCGCAATCCGCGAAGGACCACCGGAGGATCCGCGGTACGCGTGTTTCCCCCGCGGCAGGAATCGCGGACCGCGAGCTTTCCCCGCGGACTTGCGGGTTATCCCCGCGAAACCGCGAACCTCCCCCCTGTAACGCCCCGCCGTAGACCGCGCGAACCGCGAGAGGGCCCTTTCGGGGCGTTAGCTGCAACAACAGTGGCGGAGCGGAGCGTCCGCGCTTAAAGCCGGTCCCCGGCGCCTCATGGGTATGCAGTCCCGGATGGAGCGGTGCGGGTGAGTTGCATTGTACAAAAAGTGCTCGGGGTTAGTCAGCCACCTAGTATAGCTGAGAAAAATTTAGATGAATCACCGCCATTTGTTGCGGGTGTTTCTTGTGATGGTTGCCAGAAAAGTAGGAAATAAGTAGCCCATACACACTGGGGTGATGGGTATGCAGTCCCGGATGGAGCGGTGCCTAACTCGGCTGTGTTTTGTGTGTTTTGGTTACCTACCTATTGCCTTTGCTGACAACACTCGGTGCTGTTTCTTTGAATGCGCACCACTGTTGCGGGACTGCATAGTACTCGGCAGGGATGCAGCGGGCCATGTAGAGTCCTATATAGATCCCAATCTATAGGACCAATAGGACTCTTCTAGAGCCATGCGGGCCTAACGGGTAGATAGGCAAACCCGCGACACTGGTGCCCGTTCAAAGAGACACCCGGCACTCTAAAATTCAGAGCGAGACGCTGGCTGGGCCGTGCCGGGTATCGGGTACTCACCGAGCCGCTCGCCGAAGCAGCGCAGCCGGAAGAAGAAGCCGTCCGGGCGGCCGTCGAAGTCGGCGTGGCGCAGCACCTCGTGCACCGCGGCCAGCCCGGACGCCACGACGACCAGGTCGCGGCCCAGCCGCAGCCCCAGCACGGGGCCGTAGCGGGCCGCCAGCTCGCGCCAAACCTCGTGCAGGAAGCCGTGCTTGTCGACCAGCCGGCGGAGCAGCGGATACGCGCCCACCACGGGCAGCCAGGCCGGCCCTGCACGGAGAAGAGGGGGTTTTCAGCTCCCACGTGTTTGTAGACTTAAAGAAAAGTTTACTTGAAAAGCGAGAAAATGACGAAGACAAATTCAAGGAAACTACAATGGAAAAAACATCAGCACGATTTGCTTTCCTCTCTCATCAGAACTCACATATGTTTGCTCTAGTGTTTCCAATCGGTCGGATTCTGGCTGTACCCGACTGTCTCCCGTCTCTCTCACTCTCATGCGTGTCAAGCGAGAGGGAGAGAGACGGTAGACAGTCGGGTACAGGCAGAACCCGACCGATTGGAAACACAAGTTTGCTCCTTTCGGTTGAGAAGGCGCGTGGGCGCGCGCGTACTCACGTACTCACCCGGCGGGAAGCGGCGCGGCTTGGTAACGTCCAGGAGCAGCAGCAGCACCACCACCACGACAACGGCCAGCAGCGCCAGCGTCAGCGACGGGTACGGCAGGGAGCTCTCGGCCAGCGCCATGCCGGCGGGGCGGGGCGGGGCGGGGCGGGGCGCTGGGCTGACGGCGTGAGCGGACAGGACCATCGAGCGTAATTTGTTAAAGAGTGTGTATTACAGTATCCGTTATGTGATCGGAATCAGAATGGGAGAGGGAGCGTTGGGGAGGGCGCACGGGCCGCGGGCCGCGGCGGCCAGCCATGGCCATGGTCAGGCAGTAGCAGCAGCAGCTATCCTACCGGACCGGCGACCGGCCGGGGTCCAGCGGCGGCCCCTACGGCCCCTACAGGACACGACCTACCCGATGCGGCTGAGATCAGCTGAGTGCCTCCCCCTGCTCCTCCCAACCTCTCCCCCTTTATCCTCGCCCGCCCCGCGCGCCCCGCCCCTCCAGACCACGTCCAGCCGCGGGGTACCGGTACTTAGAGTCCAGCTGATTATACACCGTGAACAATATATAATGAGTCTGCTGGCTGGCGGTTCGTCAGTGTACGCCCTGGTCGAAGCTTTTATTTTTAAGAAGAAGAAGAAAAAAGGGTCCGTTTCTTCTTACCTTAACAAAACTCTCACAAAGATGGAAAAAATAATACTTTGAACAATGTCCAAACTTTGACCTCGTTCATAAATTACATAAATTGGAAGCAAATTTAATCTGATCCCCACTGGCAGCATCGGGCAGCATCCCCTATAGACATCTCGTCTCGTGAATCCTAACAGGGCATGACACTCGGCACTGGGGCCGGTACGACTTCCACAAGACGACCGACGAGACAGTGCAAGCCCGAGCTTACCTGGAGAAATGTCCTGAGCCGGGCCGGTATGGGGTGGCCGAAGATCTCAGAGAGACGACTCTACCCGGGCCGAGTGTCCTCCTGTGCCTTGAACTCAATACTGCCGCCGGCCCAGGTCCAAAAGGGCCTAAGCCGTCACGCCTGCGCAGGGCCGGGCCGGGCAGGACCGGAGCCTGGACGAGGCCCTTTGGTGGGGGAAGGTTCTGGCCGGGCCTGGCCCGACCTGGCCCTCCAGTCGAGAGGAGAGAGAGCCCCTGCCCTAAGCCCTACGCCTGAGCGTTATTCGGTGGGCTGATGGCGCACCCACCGCCCACCGCACCCACCAGCCCCCAGATTCTGAAGAGTGTTTTGTAGTGCCCTCTCACTCACTCCTAGTGGCCGAGACCCATGAGTGTGACAAGGACGGAGATACGAAAGCGCTTCTCTGAATCTGACGAGAGTTCGCACAGGGTCCGCTCCGGCTCCGCAAGCCAGGGTTCCTTCTCCTTCCTCTGGTGCGCGACGCGACGGGCCGACTGGACTGCAGTCCAACACGCCGACTCGACTCGACTCGTCCCCCGGCCTGGGCCTGCCAGAGCCTCACCTTGCCAGCCCACAAAAGCAGCTGAGATTGTCATCTGCCTTTTCAAACCAGACTGATTTTATTTTAGACTTCCGGAGCAAGCAGTCAAAGAGGGGCCATGCCGAATTGCGGCTGAGTCTGTCACTCGCTCATTCGCGAAAGCCTATATCGCCGCAGGGAATTCCCTCCCCGCCGCGCCACGCAGGAGGGAGAGGGAAGCAGGGCAAGCCCAGCAAGCCCCATTCCCCGATTTAACGGCTGGAGCGCTTTACGACGTTGACATTGCGTCCATTTCCCGACAAAACTGCAATTTATGAGTTTACCTCTTCGCCTCTCACGCGCGGTTCAGTGACAGTGGGGATAGGTAGGTGGACTTGCGCCAAATATAAGCCGATCTGATAAAGGGTGACGGAGACAGAGAGCGGAGGTACGGGGAGCTCATATCCTGTCCTGTGAGGAGCTCTCCTGGTATCACGCAGGGCCATCACCGAGGGAGGCTAGAGCCGCTAGAGCTAGACTCATAGAAATGCAGAGGACCGGGAGCGGTTCAGCGCCGTACTCTGAATAGGCTTAGCTTAGCAGCGTGTCGCATGCGCAAGCGTTAGACAGATCACTAGAGGTTGTCATTTTTCGGTTACTATAGAGCCTCACAGTTAACGTGTTTACTTTCAGGCAACTTTTTTGGTTTGCGATTCGAATTTTGAATGAATTATTTGTGATGTGAAAATCATGTGTCCAAACTAGGAGACTGGCGCACTTGCGATAAGCTACTCAATCCAAAGAAATTAAACTTGTGACATTTTCAAACGGCATTGATTGAAATTGAAACAGATAACTGTGATATTTTTTCCAGTTATTTATTTCTGCAATAGTCATACAAGAGGGAAAATCTATCATCCTATAAACAGAGTTACACAAAAGTCAAACTATCTCAAGCACTTCAGCTGATACATTTGTCAAAGAGAAAAAAATTACAGGTTTTAAATGGCTGAGTACACACTGTCATAGGATAATGATATTCAACTAGTTTCTACTTTGTTAAAAATTTGAAAAGTTGCTGGCAATATACACTTTACTTATGAGATAGGAATAAGTATGATGTTCAACAAACTATAATGCAACTATATCAGCCTCAACACATTGTACTCCATGTTTCAGTTCATGTGCTTGGTTTACAATGCAAACTAGTAACACATGCACATCAGCGCTTACAAGCAAGAATCCTATTACAACACTTGCTTGTTTTAGAGATCTAAAGAGTGGACAGTCCCTGTGGAAACACTCTGAAGTTCTGACTGACAAATTAACATAGAAGACACACACATACAACACTTAAGGAGAAATACAGATTATAGAAAATGTCATAAAACACTGCGCTTTAAAATCTGAGATTATCACAAAGCCCAATTTCTTTTGAGATGCAATTAAATAGGAAAAACTGGAATTGACAGAAAAGTCAATAGTTCAGTATTTAAAATTGTTCTACAAACTTCTTTTTTTTTTTGCAAATGAAATTTGGCACCACAAAGAGTAACAGCAAGGCCAGCAGAGTAACAGGTGATCTTGGTAAATGATGTATATATTGCAAAACCCTTTTCAAATCAAAGGGTTAACAGTACTTCCTTACTATAAACTACACCTCTTCCTCCAGTAGCATTTGCTGAACAAGGGGTGACATCCATTCAGTTATTCATGCACACACACATACACACTCACATTTTCTCTGACACAGGCACAAAACCAGCACGAACATTCTCAATAAAACACTATCTTCAACAGATGTTCAAATGATGAGTTGTGTAAAGGGAAAGGTGGGAAGCAGAAAGTCTGCACTAATAATTTCTTTAAACAAATAAATAAAAAATACAATTAGACTTAGAAGTCGGTATATTTGTTTAGTTAAAACTTTAAATCAATATTTACAAAAGGAGTTGACTTCAAAACTAGGTACAAAGTTTTTGCTTCATTGAACAATGTCTTTCAAAATTTTATCTAATTAAGATAAAATTATGATTTGCACTGAAGGGATAAAAAACAATTTAACACACAAACAATACAACCATTTGCTCGTGTACACTCTCATCCTCACACTACTCTTAGTGACTAAAACCAAGATACAAATATGTTGGAAAACTCATTAATTTCCACTTTCTATACAATGCTTAACTTCCTGCCACACACATTGCTTTGGACATTACTTTATCAGGTATATCATAAACTATTAAATTTGCATTTTAAGATTAATATCTGAATACGCAAGAATTTACTTTCCAATGAGTAAACAACTGTTTTACCCAAAGGCAGCAACAGCGCTCGGGTCTGAACATATTTCAGAAAAGTCACAAAGTGGAGACGAATAAAATAATAAAAAAATTTTAGAAAGCACGGGGCTATAGTTACAGTTCATAAACCTTTTCAACATAAGACAAAGGTGTTATGAGAAGTACACGCTCTGCATTGCACTAATTGGTGGATTTCCCAACAAGTAACCAGTTCAAAGGATTTGAACTCCACATGGTCCAAAACATTGAAAATAGTCTCTCATTAAATCACAATAGTACATTAAAATTAACACATGGATGTGTATTACATACACAATCAAGAGATACAGACATTACCAACACATACAGAACAGGTATAACCAGTTATGGGCCATCTCCTAAGAGGGCAAGGAAACTGAACATCAAAAAATTTAAAAGAAATCACAGGTTCTAAATCCCTACAGGAATCTAAGAAACTGTAACAGCAACCTGGTAAGTGCATTCAGAGTTGCTGGTCCATCATGTTTAAATACACCTTTGTTGGATACTTTTGTTAGATTCATCAGTGGCAATCAATGTACTGGTTATTCAGCACACTAATTGCTTGTGAAGGCAAAGCAAGAGGAAGTGGATAGATTATTTGTAATATGTACATAAAAACTACAGAACAATGTGCAGGCATTTAGTTTCACATAACTATGATGCTAAAAATGGCTACCTGGTGTTACTTACAAAAACTATACTTGCAAAGAGAAAAGCCACTTACGACATGTCACACAGTTTGAAGAAAGGTGTGCCACCTGTAATAACTAGTGATGCAAAAACTTGACTGACAACTGATGAACCGAACACAATTATCATAATAAAAACAGGACAAAGATATTCTTAAACACCCACCAGAGTTACAATTAGCTACAGTAGTGATCAAATGTAGGTGTTGGAAATTAAAATAGAATGCTCATAGGAGAAACCAGACTGAAATGATAAAAATCAGATCCAGCAACTGGTGACTCATGATGAATGTCCCTACCTGAACAGAGAGAAAAGAAATTTCAATTAAACACTTCTAACAAATTAAAAAGGGTAGAAAATACCGGTTGTAGAATGATTACTTACGATAGAATTACTGCGAAACTGACACAGGAATATTTTCTGGTTCTTGGGCAACACCTTTGGCTGGTGCAGCCTCTTCACTTTTCTCACTGCTTTCAATTCCATCTTTTTTTTCAGGAATTGAGTGCTCATTAACTGTTTTCTCAGATGGTGTTTTCTCACCATCAACCTTAGAGTCAACATTATTCACTTCACTTGAAGCATTGGTTTTCTCTGCTGGTGCCTCTTCTTTTTTATCAGCCTCATGGGAAGATTCTTTTTCAGAGTTGTTTACTACTGCCTTCGACTGGAAAGGAAAGGAAAAGAATCAACATACTAATCAGACACGGAATAAAGCAAAGGGCGTGCTAAGGAAGTGAAATTGAAATTGTGTGACCACAAGTTGATGACAGAACCCACCTCTTCCAGTTTGTCAAGTTTGGAGGCATCCTCCTTGACATCTTCATCCTTGGCATCATCCACTTCCATTTTCTCCTCCTCTGCCTTTTTCTCCTCTGCTTTCTCTGATTTTGTTGCATCTTCCTCTTCTTCATGATTATCATCACCATTCTCTGCTGATTTCTTGGGTGTCTTTGCCTTCTTTTCACCCTCCTCTAACTCCTCTTCATCTTCTTCTTCCTCCTCTTCCTTTGTTATTTTTCTTTGTCTTCCCCTTTTTCCACCTGAAAAGTATTATTGCCTATGAGCTATGTGATTTTAAAAGGTAAGTACATAAAATGTGAGAAGCAAACAAACCTCTGCCACTGCCGCCACCACCACTAGCGCCTGCACTTTTTCTTTCTCTCTTGGGAGGTGGAGATGGTGTCACAGGCGTTGGAGTGCCTCGGACTGCAGAGCGAGTCATTCTGCGACCTTCAAGTTCTGTTCCAGGGAGCCCTTTGGTAATACTTTCAGCCTCTTCTTGAACCTTAGCTAGACTAGACTTCTTGCTCCGAGAGCGACGCCCTCGCTTCCCTTTTTCTTCCTCTGCCTCCACATCAGCTTTAGGCTCTTCCTGTAACACACAAATCATAAATCATAAGAAAAATGTTCAAAGAAGACAGAAAAAAAGGGTGAATCACACAAAAGAAAAACAATTTATTTTATTCCATGACAAGGGAAATTTTTTTTTAGATCAAATGAAAACCGGTTCTCTCTAAAAATAATACATAACTTGAGGAATAAGGGAATCATTGCACAGTTTCCGGTAGATTGCAGGATACAAATTGAAATTCCAAAAAAGGACAAACTATCAACAAAGTTCATTTTAATGACTAATAAGCTACAACTTTAAGACCGGTAAGCACTGCATAAATATTAGAGGGGATTGCCGAACGAAGCTTTTCCGATGACATACGATAGCTGTGTCAGCATTCTAATTAGTAAAACCATAACCACCAGAAACCGGCCACCTAACCTCTTCTGAGCCCTTGGCGCCTGTATACCTCTCCGTGAAGAACCTCCGCCGGGTCAGACATGTCTGCCGCGACTCGGGCACAGATAGGGGACGACGCACTAGACCGTTCCACTATACCCTTTAGATTAGACAATGAAGGCACACACATGCAAACTAATTTGGAGTCCCATCTTTAAATTCGTTGCAGAGAATAAAATGAAGGAAAACCATAACACAAACACAGAGGAAGGCGACGGATTTACCACGTAATGGCTTGCAATCATCTCTGCAGCGACGCACCATCCTTACTTGGGAATGCAGTGCAGACTTACAGCCTGTTTCCGAAACTCACCTCTTTAGAATTTTCTACTGCGGCATCAGCAACAACTTTCTCCTGAGTATCAGCCATGGTTTCAGCTACTCTTGTGTGTACAAACACTAAAACGCTTAATAACGGCTCGCTAGCTTGTAGCCGGGCTTCAATGTTTATGCGGCGCTCAAGATGGCGGTTGGCGTGGGTCACGTGACGAGCCGAGCCGAGGACACTCGCCCGCCCGCCTCGACCGGATATTTCAACTGTTGTCGAAGATAGAAAGGGCGCGAGAACTGAATGCATATGTGCTAGATGCATAGCTCCGAGCTCTACCGGGTCTACCAGATTCAACAAGTGGTTGGGTTTTAAAATGAGGGAACCACAACAAGTGTGAGTAAGACAAAATTTCTTTGTTTGATGAAGATCAAAACAAAGATATATTTCGGTGCAACTTGATAAAGGAGGGACCACATTATATTTCATGACACATTTCAAATTAATACACCAGTGATCAATAAATTATTAGACAATTATTTCACGACACGACCGAAATTGTTTTCGTCCAGAGAAAGAAAGACATGTATAAAAGAAGAGTAGACAACCATTGGTCATACTATAAGGCAATGCTTCTAGGAAGTATGGCCAATATACGCTGTTTTGTAACTGGTAGAATGACGAGGGAATTAGGCCTGTAAGCAGATTAGAGGAAATTAATTGCTATTCTAGGATCTACGTCCCAATGAAAAATAAGTAAAACTGACGTTGTAACTTACCTTTCGAGGAAGAAACGAAGTAAGTGCAATGTGCTATCAGGAAAGACATTTTGCTTTATGCTGTGCTCCAAAGCTGTTAAGCAGCCATCTAAATTCCAGGTAACTTTTAAAGCCTTGTCCTCACTCTAAGAGAGAAAAAGAAAAAAAAAAAGATTTATCAGAGTGTCACTACAAGTAAAGCATGTCACTTATTTATCTTCAACACACCTTTATCAACCCTAGGTGAACCAGTAAAGCATTATTTGTTAAAGCAGAACGGAATGAGTCTCCTTTTTTGGCCCAGCTGTACATATGTCTAAGCAATTCCTCACTTGTTTTAAGAGCAACCTGCTGCACCTTTTGATTACTGTGAGTAGATAAGGCAGCAACTTTCATTAACATGGGCAGTAGATTTTCCAAATAATTTTCATCTGCTAAATACTGAGGACAGATAGATGATGAAAGACACTGAGTAAAAGGTGAAAGAAAATATGCAATACCTGAACATAAATGTAAAATACCTTTGCCTCTTGTAAGAGTTTTTCCGTAGTAACAGATAGAAGTCTTTCACCTGTGGGTGTTTCTAAAAATTGTCGGACTGTACACTACAATTCAAAAAATTATTTTTAAAAAAGTTAAAAAAAAATTTAAAAAATTTAAAAAAGGAGAAAAAAGACAAGTTAATTATGACAATGCAAACATTTTGGAAGTCAAGTAGAGTCAGAAGAGAAACAGACAGCAACCTGTTGGCTTGGGAGATTGAGGGGGACTTCAACACTGTTATTGCTGGTTTGATCATTCTCATCCTCTTCATCTTCATCTTCCTCTTCATCATGCTCATCCTCCTCTTCCTCCTCCTCTTCATCATTATCATCATCATCACCCTCCTCCTCATCCTCCTCATCATCAACACCTTCATCATCCCTGGAAAAGGTAATTTGAAAATATAACAGTTTTTACAAAAAAAATTAAATAAATTCTAGATGCACTCAAAAGAAATGTATTAATGAGTTGACTCACTCCAAACTTAGCACTTCCTCCTGATGACCAGCACTTATCAGAACACTTTGAATTTGTTCACAGCCATCATCACCAAATTGGTTCCCATCAAGATCCACTTTCTTTAATTTCTTTTTGTTGGTCAGAGCACTGATAATAGCAAGTCCACCCACTAATCCAATTTCATTGCAACTCAAGTAAACTTCCTAGAACAAATATTATTTCAAAAAATATAAAATCAATTTTTAACTTTGAAGGAAAATTAATTTAGACTTGAATCTAAATACAAGAGGCACCATACCTCAAGCTGTGTATGCTTTTCAGTCAGAGCTTCGGCAATAAATTGAGCTCCTTTTGTTTTTAGAAGGCAATCACCAAAGTTTAAGGAACGAAGACCAGGAAGATAAAGAAGAGCTTTGGATATAGCAGCAGCCCCTTTTGCAGTGAGGGTATTGTCATTCAAATTTAAAACCCTCAAATTTGGGTTTTGGCGCAACCCTTCACTGAGGGCTGTTATTCCAACATGATAAATGCCATTTTGTGGCATCGCAACTTCTTCAAGTGTTCCAACAGCCTGCAATTGATTATGTAAGTAAATAAATTACATGCAAAGCATTGATTTCGGAGAAACTGACACAGAAACAATAAGACATACCTTAAATACTTGTGCTAGAGCAGTTGCACCTTCATTTTCCAACCGATTTCTGCCAGCAATGAAAACTCTGAGACCAAGACCTTTTCCACCGGCTTCCTTGGCATTATTGTGACAGTCCAATAAAGATTTTGCGAGCAACTGAAATACAATTACAAAAAATTTACACACTAGGAATTAGAATTAACTTTTATTCACATTATTATTATTATTAACATTTACTTTGCCACCAGTTATCCCAAGGCCATTATTGTTCAGGCGCAGTTCTTGCAGGGAATAGCATGGAGGTGATCTTAAGAGTGTTGCAAGTCCTTCCACACCAATAGGACCAAAAGCATTGTCACTTAGATCCAGCTCTACCAATTGTGCTTGGGCAATCATTAAACCTTGGCCAAGAGCTTGGAGAGCCTTGGGAATTTCAGTCTTCATGCGTCCCGTAAACATATCCTTCCATAGCGCTCGCTTCAATTCTGGATGTGTCTCTAAACCTTTGGCAATGGCCTTGGAAGCTTCGACCCCAAGAGTATTTCCCTCTAGGTTTAGGAATGTAAGATCAGTGCATTTGGACATGGCATCAACCACTTCTTTGGCTGCAAACAAGAATTGTACATACCATTATGGGAGTGGAATGAGCCATGAAAGGGTTAACAAAGGATGACAAAAGGTATGAGGGAAATAAAAGAGCTAATAGGGTACAGTGTGGACCCATTAGGCATGGACAAACATAGCAGGAATTAAATAAGCGCAATACGAAGAAGATAAGCAATATTTCACAAACTAACACAGTAAGCTAAATTGCGCATAACCTACCGTCATTTTCAGAGTCCAACTTAAGACCCTTTCCTTGGAAAGACACTCCAGTTGGTTCAACAGTCGTGGCAGCTAAACGCTGCACCACGTCATCTATTTCACTCATTGCAACCGGCATAAGGATGTCGAGATGTGATCAAAATAAATAAAAGTAAATGTCAACACTTTGCAATGCGGCTAAACTTCAGATTTCCACACAAGCCCCGCCGTATCGATTTTTGAAAGAGATGCGCAGTTACACGATTACCAAAGTTCACTATTAAGTCGAATCGTTGATGGAATTTATAAGATAAGATTAGACCTATTAGTAGGCCTTTGTCACATTTTAAAGGGAAGAGAACTTATTAAGTTTTTCTTAAAGATTAGTAAAAGACGAGGAGCGGACAATTTTAAAATGTCGTGGGACGTGGAGGTTGGCTGCCGCACGGATAATAAAAATTCGTTATAACGTCCGGAGCCGAGCCGTGACTACCGCAGTGCGTTTCCGTCTCCCTTGGTAGTGGTAGTGGTGTTGATGTTTGTGGGGCGCTGTTGAGCGTGGGGATTGCGGACCACGCCGCATATACCGATTTGGAACTTTCCTGAATAATGTTGTATAGAGAACAATCATAATGGTAAGATCTTTTCTGAGAGTGATGCGGGCTGCAGACTTGTCGTTCTGCTCAGGGTGTTGATGATGGTGAAATTTGTGTACTAGGCTTAACTGCTTAACTGGATATTGTGTTGATTCGTCCTCACGTGGGTCGCCTACTCCGTCGTTTTGTATTATACCCCGACGACTTCATAAGTGTTGTTCATATCTTGGTGGTTCCGCTGGTTTCACTTGCTTTAAGGACGTTTTAATTAGTTACTGCGTGCGGTGCTAGGATGGTGAAGTCCTTTTATTTTCAAACTTTACCTGTCCCTTAACCTCTGCGTTCTTAGCATCGTGGTGGTCATTAAGCAAGCATTGGGTTTAGTGTACTCCTTGCAGATTTAGATCTCTACGACTTTCGCTCACCTTTTTCTCTTCGGTTTATGAGGAAATCCCGACTCTCATCGAATTGCTCACTTCAATGCATTATACCATGTTTATTCTGCACGTCTTTTAAGTATATTTTTGGAATCTGATTGTGATTTATTTTTTACTCGTTCTTTACACACACAGTAACTCTTTGCAGTTACTGTGTTCAGAACGAGTATTGTGCTCACCGCTGTAACGGTGTGACCGGGTTCATCTCCGAATATACAATACACACAAAAAAACCAAAGTTATCTTTTGAAAGATCATAAATTTCTTAGTTGAATTACTATGAGGTTTTTTTAAACTTTATGTTTAAAATCTTGAGAAAATAGTACTTTTAGGTTATGGGTTATAGGTTAGAAAATTGGTACTTTAAAGCTAAAACTCCTTATATCCGTTTAAATATTAATTATTTGAACAATTATAAACAATTTTATCAATAGAACTGAATCTCTTTATGATAAAAGTTGTAAGAAAATCAAAATTGAAAATGGCAGAGCACAAACTCACTGCCCATCTCAACTGTAATCTGAACTCATTTATTTTGATTGTAAAACCATGACTGCGTCCTAAAACTTATTCATGAAAAGGAATAATAATATTTTTCACCAAATCAGTGGATTAATCGTTTCCTGAAAGTCCTTTACACTTTCTTAACGAACTCATAACTGGGTAACATTGTATAGGTTAGAATACTCAAATAGTGTCTCCCAAGTAAATTATTGCCAATATAAATGTATAACATATTTGGCGATGAACTTTTATGGTGTATTGTATATTTGGTGATAAACTTAAGTGTAAAGAATGAGTTTTAGTCTTAATATCAAACAAGTTTGATATTAGTGATGGTTTATGCCTTTTCCTCACACCTTTGCTTCTTGTTTTCCTCTGTAGCAACCCATGTACGTGCTCTATGAGCACGCTGCAGGCTATGCCCTGTTCTCTGTTAAGGAATTCGAAGAGGTTGGGATGCTCCTACCTCAGGTGGAGGCCTCTGTCACAGACTTGAGCAGATTTAATGGCATCGTAAAGCTTGTTAGCTTTTCTGCCTTCAAGAATGCTCTTGCAGCTTTAGAAAATGTCAATGGAATTTCTGAAGGTATGTTGAGAACATCGTATTTTATTTAAGCAAGACCTAGCTGATCAAATGGCATGTTTTCCTTTGGTCATCCTGAATCTTGCAATATTCATGTAACATTTTTGAGCTGGTATCAGATTAATGTGATAATAATAGTCAAGCAATGTTCAACATTCATACTCATACTTTGTGTTATTTTTCTTTCTTGCTGAGTAAGGATATGATGAGTAGAAACATAGCTGAATTTGTGATGCAATTTTGAGGTCTGAACACCTGATCCTTTAATTTTGGCCGAAACATGTCTGTTGTCCAGTTTACTGAAGGTCCTCTTTGACCTCTTTAAGCAAGAACTAGCTGTTCTATGAGTTTCATCTTATAGGACATCCTGAAACTTGCAAGAACAATGTAACATTTTTTTGAGCTGGTGTCAATTTTGTGTGATTTCAGTCAAGCAATGTTCTACATATTATTTGCCGTGCCTTATTCTTTATGAAGACAGTTTGCTAAGTTCAAGCAAGACCTAGCTGTTCTTAGAGTTTCTAGTCTCTTTGAACATCCTGAAGCTTGCGAAATAAATTAACATTTTTTTGAGCCAGCGTCACTCACTGTGTCTTTGGTCAAGCAATGTTAAACATTGTGTAATAACTAACTTCAGGAACATATAGTTTTCTTATGTGTCCAATTGGTTGTAATTTTTATAAACTTCCTCAGGTATCATGCATGAGGATCTCCAACTCTTCTTACAATCTAATATTCCCAAGCCTAAAAAGGTGGTACTCGGTGTTAGTGAGCCTAAACTTGGTGCAAGCATCAATGAAGCCCTCGGCATCAATTGTACTCATGTTGGTGCTGTTCCTGAAATCATAAGAGGTAGGTGCTTCTTGAATAGATTTTCAGCCAACCCTTTCATCTTCTACGGATACATTCTATGGATTACATGGATCAAACATTTACATGCTGCTTGTTTTGCTTCTAGGTATTAGATTCCATTTCCATAACTTGATAAAAGGATTTACTGCCAAGTCCTCAGGTGTTGCGCAATTGGGTTTGGGTCATAGTTACTCAAGATCAAAAGTCAAGTTCAATGTGCATAGGGTTGACAACATGATTATTCAGAGTATTGCTCTGCTTGACCAACTTGACAAGGACATAAACACATTTTCTATGAGGATACGGTAATTACTTCATGACTATTTTGCCTCCCTTCAGCTAATCATGAGCTTACTAATTGCTTTAATTTTTGACATTTTAGTGAGTGGTACTCATACCATTTCCCAGAGCTTGTCAAAATTGTTCCGGAAAATTACATGTATGCTAAGGTTGCCAAATTCATTCAAAACCGCAAGGACCTATCTGAAGATAGTCTTGAAGGCCTGGAAGAAATTGTCATGGATAGCTCTAAAGCCCAGGCCATCCTTGATGCATCAAGGTCTTCAATGGGTAAGTGATTTTTTTCACCATCTAACTAATTTGTCAATATGTAAGGATGTGATGAAAGAACAGTAAGATCTGATAGTATGATGTACCTATGAGGTCTGAACACCTGATCCTATTAGCTTTGTTACTTCAGATCCTTATTTTCTTTGTTTCCTGTTGACACAATCTTTTCTTCCTTCCAGGTATGGACATATCTCCTGTGGATCTCCTAAATATTGAAATGTTTGCTGGAAGAGTTGTAGCTTTGGCTGATTATAGAAAACAACTGGCTGGTTATTTACGGTCAAAAATGGAGGGTGTAGCACCAAACCTTGCATCTCTTATTGGAGATCAGGTTGGTGCCAGGTTGATTGCTCATGCTGGTTCCCTCACAAACCTTGCAAAGTATCCAGCTTCAACTGTTCAAATTCTTGGAGCTGAAAAGGCTCTGTTCAGGTGAGGTTTTCTTTAAAACAAAATTTTGTGTGTACTTTTTGGAGGAAATGATGAGCATAGTCAAGTCTGATTTCATGATGTCTCATTCATTGAGGTCTGAACACCTGATCCTCTCTTAATGTCAAAACTGAGGATGTTAGTCATACAATACGTGTATATTAACTGAATATAATTTTATTTTTCAGAGCTTTGAAAACAAGAGGTAACACCCCTAAATATGGTCTTTTGTTCCACTCTACATTTATCGGTAGAGCAGGAGCAAAGAACAAGGGCAGGATATCTCGCTACTTGGCTAACAAGTGTTCCATCGCTTCAAGAATTGATTGTTTTTCTGAAAATCCAACCCACATTTTCGGTGATAAGCTCAAACAGCAAGTTGAGGACCGTCTCAAGTTTTATGAGACTGGTGACATCCCTAAGAAGAATATTGATGTTATGAAGGAGGCTCTAGAAGAGGCACAGCAAGCTCTGGCTGAGGTGAGTATTTGAGTTGAAACTTAACTTTATTGCAAGTTTTTGCAGAATTTCTGATGTTATGAATGACTGTTTTGTCTACAGCAAGCGTCTTCGGAAAAGAAAAAGAAGAAGAAAGACAAGAAACGGAAATTGTCTGAATCTGCTCCTGAGGAGGAAAATGGGCACACAAATGGTGATCCGAGCATGAATGGAGATGACGAGGATGTAAAACCCAAGAAAAAGAAGAAGAAGAAGAAAGCTAAGAGTGAATCTGAAGATTAAGTCGTATTTTGTTTCAAATTTGTTTTTTATTTCTGGACACTACAAACTTGCATTTTTACAATGACAGAAAAAATCAACTTCACTTCACACCCCACTATTTTCTGTTAAAACTTGCATTCTTTTTATGAAATGAGTTGATTTAACTGAAACTTTTTTTTCCATGTTAGAGATGTGTTTATTTGTTGTCTGTTGAATTGCTATTCAACCATTTTATAGCAGTGTTATCAGTACCTGAAAGAGATACTTGAGTGTGGTATTTTCTGTTTGTGGTTGTATGTGATCAGAATCATTAAATGGGTTGTGTGAAAATTTTAAGGTTCTTTTATTAACATAAAATTAAAAGAAACATTTCATATATAATTTATTTATAAAATTTACAGAATCCAGCTATTTTTCAACATCCACATTCTAGTAAGATCACAGTTGTCAGTAAGTTAGCACTTAATTTGAGACCTTGGAAGTAGAGGTGTATCACCACCCTTTTTCCCTTTATCTATTAATTAGAAGCTAAAAACTTAAATCAGGAAATTCTTATTTACAAATAGTTCTACATGCAAATGGCCTTTAAACTATCAGGTTTCATTCCAAACGCATGTTGAGGCATAATTGCAAATTCTATCAAAGATAGTTTTTGATATGTCGGTGCTCTTTTACAGGAATGTTGCATTTTCATTTTGCTCAAAAACATTGATACAGTCTTCATCGGTAACCTGTAGAAATTAATTGCATCACTGGCTCCAAAATTACCTTACACTGCCTCAACAAGATTAAACTGGAACAGTCTTCGTTTTCCTTGAACCCGCCTAATTATTTAAAGCTCGTTATGCGCGTACTCGGTCGTTGCTCTTAAATCCTCTTCGTGGAACTCTGCACACGATTCTTTGGGATGGTACTTGGCTGAGCAATCGTGGTCCTCGACGGCAGCGTTGTAAAGTTTCCAGAAAGGCGTTTCGTTGTTACCGGACATGAACCAAGCAGCAACCATGCTGAATGAAAGAAAACAGTGTTTTATAAGAAAACTGGTCCTGGTTAAAGCGTGGAAGAGACAGCCGCTGAGGTCGGCTCTGCCAGCGCCAGCGCTCACCTCGAGAGCTTGGTGACGCCGGGCTTGATGCCCGGGCCGCCCTGGGCGCCCACCGCCCCCGCCGGCTCCTGCTGGTTCACGACGCACAGCACGTAGGCGCCGCACTGCGGGACCTTGGAGGAGAAGCGGTAGGCCCGCCACACACGCAGCATGGGCTCCAACACCTCGCCGTTGATGGTGTCCGACAGGCGCGACTCGATGTCGGTCGACGAGAGGGCGGCTATGCTCAGTCCCTTGCTCTGACCCAGTCGGAGCACATCCTGCACAGCAGAGCAGTGAGCACACGGCAGGGCGCTGCTGACAGCAGTACTTGCGCGAGTCTCCAAGAAGAGTACTCCTCTCGGGGCTTTTGTTTACGCACCTGGATGTAGGCGACGGCGGGCTTAATGTACGTCGCTGAGTTGACTTTGAGGCCGAAGTGTCTCTTGAAGACCGCGTTGGCGAGCAGAGACAGGGACTCGGCCGGGCGGGCGGGGTCGAAGTGCGTCGCCTTCGGATAACCCTGTGCCTTGAGGAAGTTGTTGCCGACAAACTGGGCGGTGGCCAGGTATCTGTAGGGACGCAAAAGAAAGAAATGAATGAATAAAAGGCGCTTAACACGGTCTGAAGGAAAGATATGCACCTCACTCCAGTGTTGCCAGAAAGTTACGCAAAAAACAGCGCAATACACATGTACGTAACGGGACTGTATCTCCGCCTGCCTACTAGGCAACGTCTGGGCACGAGTGCAGGGGAGTTGCCTAGTAGGCAGGCGGAGATACAGCCCCGTTACGCACAGTTGTATTACGCGGTTTTTCGCTTAACTTTTCTGGCAACACTGCCACACTCGTGTGGCCAGCCGACTGATTCAGAAGATGGCTCTCATGCCTCCGTCTTTGTCGCACCTATGGCGGTGCCATGGGTTTAAGACGGCGGGGCCCCATCCCGCCCCATCCCCATAAGAGCGACAAAGGCGGAGGCCGGCGCTATAGCGATCTTCGGAATCGAGCGGTAGGATTAGTTAAACGGCGGGCTTCGCGCCCCCGCGTTCAATTAGATCTCTCAGAGGGGAGGACACCGTGTCGCCGATTCTGCGCGCAGGGCAGCGCAGCGACGGCAGCGACGATCAAACGAAGTCCCATGATTGCTTTACATGACTCCTTCTCTCCTCTGCAGCTCAGTGTTGCCACATATGTAGGCGAAATTC
Organism: Frankliniella fusca; assembly: GCA_029379305.1. Classification (NCBI taxonomy): domain Eukaryota; kingdom Metazoa; phylum Arthropoda; class Insecta; order Thysanoptera; family Thripidae; genus Frankliniella; species Frankliniella fusca. The sequence continues at coordinate 1,795,000 of JAHWGI010000960.1, read as the reverse complement.
TCCCGAATACACCAGAGGGAGGCAGACGGGTATCACCTCCTGCTGACTAGGCAAACTCTCCCACCCAGGCGGAGATACATGTCTGCTTTACACCGGTGCGTTCGAAGGAAATCATTTGCCCACTTTTCTGGCAACACTGCTGAAGCTCCGAGCTTTCCGCTTGGGCAGTTTGTCAGGTACGTGGTGCGTCTCCACCTCGTTCCACTCGGTACCGGACGCGACGCACGGCAGCGCGGCTTTACTTTCACGTTTGAGGTCGTTGTCATCCGGTCGGTCAGCTCCCCTGGCCCGAGCCCCGGGCCCAACCTGGTCTCCGAGACCTGGGGAGGGAAGTGACTCGGTGGTGTTAAAGTAAACCCCGTCTTCTAGCAATTTTCAGTGATTTCTGTCCATCTCTCAAGTTTGGGAAAGGAAATGGACCTTCCCGGTGGGCGAGCAAAGCGACAGAGCAAGCCCACTGCCCACTGGGTCAGCAAACATGCTTTGTAACACCGGTAGACAAAAATACGCACGAGCCCACTGGGCGGGTGAAATAACACTTATTTTTCATAGTGCACCCATTATTACCGGCATTTCCAGAAGCCATACCTCGGCCATTTCCAAGGGGGAAACAACTTCTTTCCCCCTCGCCGAGACCGCATGGCACGTCGCGCCGCGACGCTCCGCGGCGCGTCATGAACGTCATGAAGACGCCAGCAGCGTCAGCGGCAGGCCCGGCCCCGGCCCGGGACCGCACGGGACAATTCAATTATTCAGCTACAGTGAGTTATGCTACGGCGTACCCAGTGGTACCCGCTAGTACCGTTGTGTCACGCTGCGCTAAGCTACCGGCTGGGGATGGGGGAGGAAAGGGAGGGCCGAGCTGCTCGCGCGGGGCAGGTGGCGCGGAGGGGCATTTCTGTGCGAGATTGAAAGAAAAACAATAATTGCGAGGCTCACCGGCTAAACGCAACTCCTTCGCGGTAAAGGAGTCGTGAGGGACGAGTAGACGGGGCACATGGCAGGGCAGGGCGAGGATGCCATGGGTGCGAGGGGTGCTGCCACACGCACTTTGAGACGAGCGCCCCTGCCCTGCGCTCCTCTTCCCCGGGCGCGGCGCGGCGGCGCGGCGCCGGTCTCTAGGTTGAGTGACCTGCGCCGCGCCGCTGCCCGCCACGCCCCGCCCCGCCCCGCCCCGCCCCGCCCCGCCCCGCCCCGCCCCGCCCCGCCCCGCCCCGCCGGTACCCGAAGCTCGACGGAAGTTGTCGAGCCAAGTCAAGTCGGCGCGTACGGGACGCGTGCAGACGCGTGCGGGGGGCACGGGCACGGGACGGAGGCGCTCCACCCCCCGACGCCCCGCCCCGCCCCGCCCCGCGTGACCAGCGTGGCGTGGAGCACGGAGGGAAGTGCCACGCGCGCCACGCCACGCACCGCGGGCTGCACCTCCCCTCTCGCGACACGTGTCGTCGCGGTATGATCGAAACGCTCGCACACCCCTCCCTCCTCTCCTCTTACCACTACTTGTCGTGTTGCGGTGGACGACAGACTTGTCGATCCATCCTAATTAGGAAGACCAGAGCCAATAACCTCCCTGCTAGATGCCTGGCGAGTCAGTCACCTCACCTCACCTGTGCCTGCGCGCCGGGTTAGGCCGCGGCGGCGCGGCGCCACTGTGCGCCCAGGAGCTGCCCTGCCCTGGAACGACTCGTTCCATCCGCCCCGCCCCGCCCCGCCCCGCCCCGCCCCGCCCCGCCCCGCCCCTTGAGAGCAAAAATTACTTGCCTTCAAGTTTAACCTACATGGTAATTACGACTCTGGACGAGTTTCCAGAGTAGCGGCGCGCCAATCTCAGTGGAGAGTTCGCTAACCGGCTAGCCGCCGATACAGTTTGACTTCCCGCCTAGCCCGCCTATTTTTTTAAAAACTCCGCGTCACAGGTAAGGACATGCTCTCCCCCCCCCCTTCCCACCTTATTCCATCTCACGTGAGTATTTCTCCCACTTGCGTCACTCTCATGTCAGTGATGGTGTTCTCCGTCAAGCGGCCGAGGCGAGCCCAGACGGAGTGGGGTGGAGCAGGGCAGGCGTCTGAACTTGACATGACCTTGACCTTGACCGTCCTGGGAGCCAGGCCGAGGCTGAGGCCGGGGCGCGGCCGAGGCGCCTTGCCTGGAGCACTGTACCTGGTCTGCGTGGCGGGGTCGGCGACTCGCTTTGCCCATTCGGCGACGAAGCTAGACACGGACTTGATCCAGCGGCGGCGGAACGAAGCGTTCTCCAGCGAGGCGAAGATGCGCTCCGTCTGGAAGCGGCCCGTCTTGGGGTCAGTGAAGAGCTTGACCAGCGCGTCCAGCCCGGACGTGTGCCACAGCGTGCGGCCCAGGTCCGACTCGGAGAAGTGCTCCCACATGTCGTACAGCTTGTCCAGGAAGGGCGGCAGCATGTTGGACTTGTGGCTGTGGATGTGGTGGCCACGGTGCGCGTCCCGCTCGTCCTCGGGAATGACGTCGTCCTCGTGGTGGCTGTGTCCGGCCGCCCCCAGGCCCTGCAGCAGGGCGGGCAGCACGCTCATGATCTGGTCGGCGGCGCCGCCCTGGCTGCCCACCAGCGATGAGGCCGCCCCGAGCAGCGCACCCCAGTCCACGGCGCCGTCCTGGCCGCCGCCCCCGCTGCGCTTGCTGCCTACGTCATTGTTGTTGACGTCCACCTCGTTGTCCTCAGTGTTATCGTCGTCGCCGGACTTGGTGAAGATATCCATCATGTGGCCGATGATGGCGGGGTCCAGACCACCGCCGCCCTTGCCGCCCCCGATGAGCGAGCCCAGGCCGGACAGGATGTCAGCCGCGGGGCTGCCGCCCCCGGCTGCCCCCGCGCTGCCCCCGAGGAGCATGTCCCCGAGCTGCCGGCCACCGTCCGACTGCATGAAGCTCTGCAGGAGCCCGCCCAGGGCCGCCCCCGCCCCCGCGCCTCCGGCCGCACCGCCCTCGCGGCTGTCCAACGAGGCCTGCAGCATCTGCCGAGCCACGTCCAGCAGCGGGCTGCCCTCCTCGGCGTCGTGGGCCGCGCCGCCCGCGACCAGCGCCGTCAGCACCACCAAGTAGACACGCATCCTGAACGTAACGTCACCGCACCCTGCACAGCACACCGGTCCGCAACGCAACGCCACGCCGGCAAGAGCCTCGCTACGACTGAACGCACGGCACGGCACTGCGCGCTGCGGAGCGGGCCGGCCCGGGCCGGGCCTACCTGGCGGAGCAGCCCCACCTGTAACGGGACCGCGGACGGGGTGGGGCGGGGCGGGGCGGGGCACGGCAGAGGAGCAGAAGGAGCTGCGCCGTGGCAAGCCGGGACAAGGCGGAGCGCCGAGCGAGGTGGGGCGGGCGGCGGGGGCAGGGCGGGGCGGGGCAGGCAGGGCATTCCAGCAGACCACGCCGCCGCCGCCGCCGCCGCCGCTGCCCGGCCCACAACTACAGCGCAAGGGAAGGTCATTCACTTTGTTTTCTCGGACCGAACCGAGTATCGGACGGACCGGGTGGTTTTCGGTGGGCAGGGCATGGATGCATGATGGATGCGGCCCGGCCCGGCGCGGCAGTCAGCCACTTTTGAGCCAGCCGATACCCCGGCCCGGGCGGCCGCGCACGGCCACGCACGGCTGTCGCATTGTCGACCTGCAGCGCGACGTCACGTCAGGTGTGAAGGAAGGGCCAGGCCAGCGGGGCGGGGCGGGGTGGGCGGGTGGTCCTTCGACCTGTGCCCCGCTGGCCCCACACATCGTCTCGTTGCGTCACGTGCGCGTCGCATTACGTGGAGAGCCGTGGTCGGTCGCCCCGCCTCGCCCCACCCGGACTCTCTCGAGAGCCACGTCAGACGCCAGTCCCCAGGGTCCACAGGACACGGGACGGGGAGGTGGCCGGGCCGGGCCGCGGCACCGCGCCGCGCCGCGCGCGCCTATCACGCTCTCATCGCGATTGTGATACAGTTTACCGACCGGACCTCGTTCAGGACGTCAACGTGCGCGATAAAAGCCCCTCCTCTCCTCTCTCCGCGGGGCTCGAGCTCGGGGCCTTCGTCCCGCCGTGGGCCGCGCCGCGCGGCGCAGCTCCCTGGGCCTGGGCTGGGCAGGCCTACCGTGTGCCCCCCCCCCCCCACACACACACACACATACACTCCCCCGCCCTTCCGCCTCCCGCCCCGAGCGCGCGGTCAGGCTGCTACCCGCAACTCTTTCAGCCGCTACCTTGTTCAGGGAAAAGCAGGTGTGGTACTGTAATAGCAGCCTGGAGGAAAATGCGTGCCCCCCTCCCCTCTCTCTTCACGGGCTGCTGTTAGCTGCCGGCAAAAATGTGGCGAGCAAAACAGTTGCTGTGCTGGCTCAAACTTCAGTTTTGTGTCCGCAAGACAAACAAACATCCCGGCATGACGCTGGAACTGCATACGAAATGTGTACAACCGTACAGGTAAAAATTATGAGAGAGGTGGCTGGAAAATATATTGGCTCGGAAGCATGTGGAGGTCATCTTCCGGTCTGGCCTTGTCCCAGGCGCCCCATGTACTTCGGCAGGAGGCTCCCCCTTGGCTCCCCTCCCCCTCGAAGACGTCGCCGCAGAGGAGAGCAATGGGTGGCCTAAGGCACAAGGCGCTCGCGCCGCGCAACAGCAAGTATGGTTGCCTACAGGCGCGGGGCGCCCAGGCCGCAGAACCGCCCGGGGTGTGCGGTGGGCTGCCTCGCACACCAGGTGAAGTGAAGGGCCGCTGGCCGCTTGTGGACTACTAAAACTTTTGAGGGGAAAAAAGGAATGAAATAAGAAGTCTTCCATCTGACAGAGCGAAAAGTGGCCACCGAAATTGTTTTGTCTTCTTATTTTAAATTTCTCAGCTGTTTTGGAACGCGCAGCATTGTTTTTTCCTCCCCTACGCGACGTGCGGCCAAAGTATAGGGTACTCCGGGGCTCAGCCAGCCCAGAAGTAGAAGAACAAAAATATTCGGGCACGGGGAGGAGAGCGGACGGGTGGGAACACACCCCTCCTCCCCCTCCTAGCCCCGTTGCCCCCCATGCCTGAAGATTTTTGTTCTTCTACTTCCGGGCTGGCCGAGCCCCGGAGTACCCTATATGAAACCGTAGGACCGCCCCGTCTATTCGTACGTCCCCCGTTCCAACCAGTCTCGATCAAAACAGTCCCCACGAACTCCTACTCCTACCCTACCCCTCGCACCACTCCTTCATCCACCCGACTCGAACTGCCTCACCAGTAGGGTGATTCCGCACACTAGTTACATCGCTCTTTCCTTGTCGCTCTCACAAGGCATGGCCATAAGGAGCAAGAGAGAGGGCACCATAAAACAGTGTTCGGAATCGCCTTGCAGCCGTCTGATTCCGAAAATCGGTTCGTTGTGTCCTCTCTCTTGCTCCTTATGGCTTCTCCCCATGAGTGCGACCACGGTGTGACAAGGACAGACAGCAGACAAGACCGACTTGCGGAATCAGACGGCTGCCCTCGCCTCGCGCCTGCTCGCGCGCACGCCATCGCCGCCTCTCCCTGCCGCGCCCGGATCGGATACCCCGTGGATCTCCCGCATCGCACTCCGTCTCACAGCGATCGCCAGTCGCAAACTGGAAGACCTCACGTGCGCGTCGCGAGAGTGATCTGCTCCTCGACTGGTCGGACCCAGCAAACGCAAAGCCAGCCTCCCCGCCGCACACTTCCGACTGAACAGGAGCGAAGTATGCGAAGAACTCCACTCCCGTCCCCGTCATGAGAGCCACCATGACGTCTCGCCGCGTCCTGGCCGCCGTCCTGTGCTGCTGTGCCGCCCTGCCGACGGTCCTGGCAGGTAAGGGTGGCCTTACAGTAGACCGTACTGGCGTCCGTCCAGTGTCCGTCCAACTCGGCAATCATGGCAAAAGACCCATATTAGGAGTGAGCGAGTTGGACGGACACTGGACGGACACCAGTACGGTCTGTCTATTGTAAGCGAGGGGGCCTCAACTCACCCAAAATTTGTACACATTATTTCAGGATTTCACATGATTTCACATGATTACACCTCTTATAATTGAAAGAAATAATTCGTAAAGTAAAAACAAGCGTATTTTGAGCTTTATGAGCCCAAAATACGCACTCAAACCATTTTTTTTCGGCAATAGGTACACATTTTTTGACAATGATTTCAAAGATATCAGCGATTGTGTACACATGATTTCAGGAAATGAGGCCCCCTCGATTGTAAGGCCACCCTGTTATTTGAGGAGCTGAAAGTCTGTTGTTACTGCAACATATTCTGTTGGGAGAACAATCTGTTTGCTGGGACAGCGAAACAACCCATTCTGTTGTCCCAATTATTGTTCCCCCATCAGTATGTGTGTTGTAGTAATAAACTTTGAGCTCTTCCAGCAGATTTCTTTTTTTTTTCCGTGTGCGAGCAGTGAGCGCGACGCTTACAGGCGAACTTGCTAATACCCCTTTGTACACGACTTCTTTTGGTTCTAGACCTCGTTCTAGACCCAAGTACTCCGCGTACTCCAGCTGTACTCAGGCTGTACTCCAGGTGTACTCCGCGTACTCCGACATGCAGTACGCCGTGTTCTCCGACTTTACTCCGCACTCCGCACGCCGAAACTTCAGGTCGTCCACCCCCTCGAAAAATACCCTTGAAACCATTCAGCCGACTTTGCAGCAGACTATAGCTTAGCAGTAAGACAATTTATCTGAGAGGACCGCAAGCTGAGTTCTGGTCTTCATAATGATGTCCTCGTAAATTTTGTCGCCGCAAATCTACATCGATTGCAACTTTGAGAAATGTCAGCGAACCTCCACCATGAGGTCCTCGGTCTACGTTTCGCCGGAAACCGGTCTGAGAAGGGACTCTCAGGGGCGCCAATGACGTCAATAAACACGAAGGAGACGCGCAGAGAAGCTGTTTACTCGTGGAAGGAGGTCCATTGAATGGAAAATCGCGGAAAAGGGAAATGGTCGCTGAACCCATAAATTGACATTTTAAAGGTCAGATTTCATTTAAGTCTGCCTTCGGCCCAACTTAAATTGTTAAATTTTATACCCGGGAGACCTCAGGAAGAACATTTTCACACCATTTACTCTTTATTTGTCCGTTTCCAGCGACGTGCCCGCCGCTCCGGTCGAAGACGGTGCAGGTGAGCTGCATCTCCAGGGGGAGCCCGGTCAACTGCACGGAGGAGCCCTCGCCGCCGGGCACGGTGGCCACCTTCCGCTGCAAGCACCTGCACCAGTTCGTGTTTGGCTACTTGCCGGCCGCCGGCTACACGTCCCGCTGCGGCGACGGCGGCGAGTGGAGCGCGCAGCCTTTCCGCTGCGTTCCAGGTAAGATGTGTGGCCCCCAGCCAAAAATGAATTCTCAAAAATTTTTCTAGGTCAAACCTTTTAATTGAACCGATGACGTTTGGGCCTCTAAATCGCGGCCGAGTCACCGTCTAACACGTGAAACGATCGAAGCTACGTCTTTTCGACCTTCCACATCAAGTCAACGTCGATTTCGAGGACAAAAACTGTCATGAAAATTTTGACGTCGGTGGTCCATCTCCGGATGAGATGCGTAGAGTAGGACCGAAAGCACGAGCACCATGCAATGCAGCCCTGCGGTGAGGCGGGGCTGCCTATCTCCACGGCGTTCACGGGAGCTACCTGACTCTGAGCATAGCCGCCGAACGTTCATGCTGGTTCATGAGAGGACCTGTTCCGTAAACATAGAAGAACAAGAACTCCGGAAGTGCCATTAAATTTTCGACTAAAGAGGCTTATTTCTTTTCGCGGTCAGTGGTTTTTGGTACATTAGTCAGGAATATAGCAAGAAATCACAATTTTGATTGGAAATTCGCTCTACAAGCAAATATTCTATAATGCTACTTCCGCAGTTCTTGTTCTCTTAATACGTACGGAACAGGTTGTCAATTGACTTAAGCTCTAAACTTCGCGATCCTCGTTCCTCTCCGCTACAAGTCTGTGGTCGGCCGACTGGCAAGCCGACGGCGTTCGTCCGCGACGGCGAGAAGGTGTCCTCGGCCGCGGACTACCCTTGGCACGTGACCATCTATGACGCGATCCTGGATATGAGGCAGATCTGCGGAGGCTCGCTCATCACGGCCAAGTTCTTCGTGTCCGGTGAGTGGAGCGGCGAGTAGTAGTAATGTCCTCGCGAGAGTCCCTCGCTGACGTCCTGCTCCTGCTCCCTGCTCGCAGCCGCGCACTGCTTCCACGACAACGTCGCTAAGCCACAGCCTCCCGAGCGATATGTCGCTGCCTTCGCCAGGACCAAGCGGGACATCGGCATGGAGGAGCCCAACGTTCAGTACAGGCAGGTGCGTGTCAAGTGCCCGAGCGGGGCGGGAGGCTACCGTCTCTGTCCAGGTCTGCTGTGGTCAGAAAACCAGACAAAATACCCTCTCTGTCTGCCACAGCTGATCAAGATCCATATGAAAGACTACGGCGCCAAGAAGTTGCAGTACGCTAATGACATCTCGCTGGTGGAGCTGAAGGAGGAGGTGGACGTGACGGCCTGGACTCTGCCCGTGTGTGTAGACTGGGGCTTGGAGCTGCCCGACCTCCGCCACGGCCAGGAGGGGACGGTACGGCAACGCGAGCGGAGCGGAGAGCCCGAGGCCGGGACGAGCCAGGGAAGCCACCGTCACAAGCTTTATTTTATCCTGATGTCTCCAGGTGGTGGGCTTCGGACACACAGCCGATGTTGCCAGCGAGGAACTGCGGTTCGCCAAGCTGCCGTTCATTCAGAGCGACGAGTGCAGAAAGCACGTCACAGACAACCTCGCCATCTTCACCCACCTGCCTGACAAGTTTTGCGTCGGCTTCGTCAACAGTAGGCGCGAGAGAAAAAGGCGGAGAGAAAATAAAATTAGCAAGGCTTTGAGCTGACGAGTTGAGCGGTGACGGTCTTGTTGATCCGCAGGCACGTCGGTGGCCCCGGGAGACAGCGGTGGGGGGATTGCCTTCCCGTCGGACGAGCGCATCTGGTACCTCCGCGGGGTCGTGTCGGTGGGCAGCTCGCAGGAGACGACTTATTCTTACTTTACCAACGTGACAGCCTTCGTGCCCTGGATCTCGGGTATCATCCGAGAGGGTGAGGTGGGTACGGGACGGGGAAGGGTGTTTCTCATACTAAACGTGAGGCTGGGCGATATTTTGGTTTATCGAGTCACAATATGACATCACATTGACATCGGCCGAGGGGGTCGATATTGGTCGATATGGCCTAACTACCTTCGATATATCGTGAATCGAAAATATCTAGGTATGTCGTGGATGTTGAGGCTTATCCGAGGCGTGGTAGTCCGCAATATCGGCGCAGGTAGCATCGATATACCTCGACGAACGATATCGCGTGGGGTTTCGATAATAACTCGATATCGCATCGCAGTATCCAAAACCGGATATCGCAACCTAACTGGACATTTGGACATCCCGCATACCTGTGTCGCTTTGCCAGGTGACGGGGCGGCGCTGCGGCGTGGACATCGTCGAGTCCAGCGTGGTGGACGGCGCCAAGGTGGACCGCAGGGACTTCCCCTGGGAGGTCGAGGTCTACTTCAAGCGCGCCTCGAACCGTGACTTTGAGAGGCTGTGGTCGGCTGTGCTGGTGCAGCCCAACCTCGCCATCACCTGTGAGTCTCAGTCTCGCTTCACATCGGGTATATAGGCGGCAGGTTCCAACCGCCCTCCGCCTGATACCCGCGGGTCTGATCTGATTCCAGCGGTTGTCTTGATCGGGCAGCAGGTTGACCTGTCAGAATATCCGGCGCCGTGGCTGAGGGTGGCCTCCCGACGAAACACGGACTCTCTCCAACTTTCCGATGCTTCTTTTGTCAGCGAGGTAAAACTCGCTTTAATTTCCTTGCTTCAAAATATTAGAAGGGAAAAAAACCGTAACCGGGTGGCATCTTTTTAAAATTGATTTCTAGGTCGTCCGTGCTTTCTATCCGGACGACGTCCTCATAAACTCCGCCCTGATTTACAACTTCATCCTGCTAGAGCTTAAGCAGCCCATGAACTTGATGCCTGTCTGCCTGGACTGGTCGGGCGGTGCGCTCCTCCAGAACCAGAAAACCGGAACGGTTCGTTTAGTACTGTACGAACTACAATTAATCTCCATCCATCCTCTTCACCGAGTGTGTACAATTTTTCCGGGCAGACAATCGAGCAGACGCTAGGCTCCAACGACAAGGTGTGGCGCCGCTACCCGATCATGGACGCGGCGCAGTGCCGGGCGCTGCTGCCGCCCGATGATGTGTCGGAGAGGCACAACTTGTGCGTGGAGAGCGCTGGCGACGGAGCGGCGCTGCACCAGGGCCTGCTGGTCAGCGTGGACAACACGTGGTTCCTGCGCGGCGTCCTGTCGTACGTGCGCGCGCCCTCCACCCGCGGGTACACGCAGCTGTACACGGACATGAGCGACCCGGGCGTCCTCAAGTGGCTCGTCAAGACCAGAGACTCGCTCGGCAAGCCCACCGTGAGTATCCCACGCTCTGTGCGGGAGCAGCGCACGGAAGAAACATAGAAAAATCTTGACTTAGGAACTTTTATTTTTGAACTATGCTTATTTGGCTGCAGATATTTGGCCTCTTTTTTCTCCTTTTTTTTTCCAAACAAATTTTCGGAATTTGGTGGTTCTCCAAACCTGACAAGTCTGTGGGAGTGGTTGAGCCGATAAGCTTGTATCTGTGCTCCTCCTCGTAGTGCGGGAACATCAACCTGTGCGAGTCACTGGAGGCCGACACGCGCCTACCGGGGCACCTGCCGTGGATCGTGGCTGTGGTGGTGGACGAGGACGGGCTCAGCGTGCCGCGGGGCTCGGGGCTGCTCATCCAGCCCAACGCGGTGCTCACGGACGCGAGCCTCGTCATCAACAAGACGGGCGACACCAGGCAGGGCCTGCCGTTCGTCGCGCCCGGAAGCCTCTCCATCCTGTGGACGGACGACGAGGGCCGGGCCATGCGCAGCCGCGTGGCGCGGCTGGAGGTGCGCGACGGGCCGCGCGGCGGCGCGCGCTACGACGTCGCGCTCCTCGAGGTGGACCCCAAGGAGGCCATCTACGCGACACCAGCCTGCCTGGACCTGAGCGGCACCGTGCTCGAGCTGCTGGGCCCGGGCACGCTGGGGCTGGTGGAGGGCTGGCAGGGTCATGGGCAGGGGCAGGGGCAGGGCAGCGAGTGGGCGCCCGCCGCCCACACGCTCCTCAGCTCGCAGTACAAGGTGCGCACCGACTGCCTCAAGACGCTCAGCGACATCAACGGGGCGCCGCCGTCGTATTCGGCCAACCGCCAATTCTGCACCAGCGCCAACAAGGACGCTGTCGGTAAGCCCCTCTCCTCCCGTCACCCTTTCCCCCAACCTCCGTTACTCCTCTCGCCCAGTGCTGCTAGATAAGTAGGCTAACTCTCCCACGAATACACCGATGTAAAGAAGACAGGCCTGCCTAGGCTTCTTCACCTGCTTGGGTGACGGACAAGTCGCCCCAGCAAACTCGCCCCATGATAAAGTCGCCCCAAGGCTAACTCGCCCCAATTTTCGGGATGGGGCGAGTCGCAAACTTGTGCCAACTCGCCCCATTTAAATTTTTTAAGCAACTTTGGTCTTTTTCCACTAGTAAAACAAATGTGCACTTTTGCAGACTTTGTGTCGACTCTATGCACACTTTGTATTGCAGAGGCACAACTACACACCACAAAACGTTTAGTTACTAAACGCGCGCTCTAGTGCAGACTTAAACAATCCTCAAGGCACACAGACACAATGGGATGCTTCAGAAAACTGCGCACCACAAATTAAGCAGTTGACTAAACGCTTCTCTAAGTGTAGAGCAAGTGCACACCTGTACATGTTTAGATTAGATCGACACCAGCAATTAATGTGCACAAGTAAAACTACTTTTACTAGTATTGTGAGTAGCTGCATAGCATTTGTATCGATGCATCGTGACTACATCCCACCCTTCTGCTTTGAACCGGCTCACCGACTAAACGTTTGCAAGTTTCGTCAAAAATTACATTTTTTCACTGTGAAAAATATTGGTAAAAGGTACGGGAAAATTCTTCATGATGTGTGTTGTAAAATTAGAATTCAAAATTGTAAAATTACAAGTTCCTTGTATCGACTTGGAATTCATCAACGAGCAAAAGTGGACTCTCGTAAATTTACAATATAATTTGTAAATCGTAAATACAAAATATGTTGTAAATTTACGAAGATATTTTTCACAGTGTTGTAAGCCTGCTCTGTAGCCTTTTCCAAAGTTACGGTCTGTCCTGTATGTCTGTCACGCACCGTAACCAAAAAATGAGGTGCTGGACCAGGCAACGAATTTACAGGCCAGACCGTAGGCGTTTACTGTGTTTTTCTTACAGTGAAAAAACTGATTTTAATTGGGGCGAGTTAGCACTGGGGCGAGATGTGTACGGGGCGAGTTGGGCATGGGGCAGGTTAATACCGGGGCGAGTTAGACTGGGGCGAGTTGTCCTAGATCCACCTGCTTGCCAGGCATGAGGTGTTCTTATGAGTGGAGAGTTTGCCTAGCAGGCTGGTGGAGATACCCGTCTGCCTCATGCAAGTGAATTTGTGGGAATTTTCGCCTACTGAACTTGCAGCACTGTTGTCCTGTTGTAACTGCACCACACTGTTCTCTTTCTCTTTCCCCTCCTCTTCGGCAGACACTCACGTCGTCGGCGGGGGCTTCTTCGTGTACACGGGCAACAAGTGGTATATCCAGGGGATGTTCAACGGACTGGTCAAGCTCCGGCGCTCATCGCTGCTGCTGGCCAACGACTTCTCTGACGTGGACCTCCGGGCCTGGCTCCGGAAGAAGCTCGACCGACTCAAGATAGGTACCCAATCAAGTTAACAGCCCCTCTTGTCCTGTTATTTTCAGTGATGTATGCCATGTGAGTATTCGCCAAATTTAGCTCTGGACGAGGATCTTGGATCCTGAGGCTTAAGAATGAAGGCGGGGACACCCCCAAATTACAGTGTAGGCAACCCTCCTGCACTCGTACATTCGGTCCCGGTGCAGTACACCTGCTGGGGTCTGCATCTACAGTCTGACCCCCATCTTTACGAATTCTCGTCGTCTATGTCCACAGTCGAATCGAGGTCCGACGACTCGGGTCCGAAAACTTGCGCCGGCGGCCCTCACGCAAAGTCAGAGGTATTTTGCTCCACTTTTTTTTTGGGGGGGGGGGGGGCATCAAAAACAGAAAACGGATGTATACAGACAAACCACCCCGCTGACTGTTTTCTTTTCCTTTTTGCTCGGCTCGCAGTGCGGTGTGTTTGTGCCCGCCTACCGCGGCCTGGCCGAAGGGGAGGACCCGCTGCAGGAGCCAAGCAGCAACCACATGCTGTGGAACGTAAACGTGTACGTGGACCACAAGAACCCGGACGGCGAGTGGGGCGTGCGTGCCGGCGTCCTGGTCAGCGCCAAGATGGTGGTGACGTGTGAGTGTCGGAGATAGCCTATGGAGGGTCATCAGGGAGCTCCCCGCGATAGTCTCGAACGGGCTACTTCCAGGTCGACTCTTGACGGTTCGAATTCGAGACTCAATAAAAACTGTATGGGATCTCGAACTCGAACAGAAAAGAGTGGACCGAGTGGACCCGTAAGTACCCGGTCGAGACTATCGCGGGAAGCTCCCTAACGACCCTGCACCTGAACCTCTGTGCCTCTGCTGAACATCTCCTTCCCCTCTGTCATCCTCAGCCTCCATCCGCCTGGTGACGGTCTCACCTAACGGCGACCACGTGGTCATTCCCACCAGCGACATCATCGTCAAGTACATCTCCTCTGACAACAGGGACAGACGGATCGTTGAGGTTTGTCCGCTTTGCCCTCTTGCACATTGAGCTCGTAAGAGGATGGTCCAGCAGAAAGTACGTACGTCCTTGTAACGTCAAGCTCGCGCCTGCTAGACTTCCAGTATCTAGGACTCTAGCGCCTGCGAGACTTGGGCTAGGCCACGCCGCATGACACACATGCACTGCGGGCAAGACATTGCCTACGCACCAGGCGCTTTGAGAACTCGCAAGAGTCGTGCCGGCGGGTGACGGCCGTACTTTCCGTATGAACCTGACCCCGTAAGCCCACAGGCTGCGACGGCGATGGTAACCCGTTGTTACTAGAGTTGCAAATCTAGGAAATTTTTCTAACACAAACCCTGCCTACTAGGCAACCTGCCACACAGTGGTGTCCGAATGTTGCCTAGTAGGGAGGGTTTGTCTAGGAAAAATTTCTTAGATTCGCAACTCCAGTGGTGACCATCCTGCTCAGGTCGAGCGCATCCACGTGCGCGCGCGCGCCGGCGGCCCGCCCCCTCGCTTCGACCTGGCGCTGCTCGAGCTCAGGACGTCCGTGGCGCTGACGCCGCTGTGCGTCCCACCCCCGCCCGCGGGGCCCGGGGCCCTGGCCCTGCCGGCGCTCACGGCCAGCACCACCGGCCACGTCGAGCTGTTCTTCGACACGAACCTCCGGAAGCAGGTGCTCGTCCCCACCCACTACCGGACCGACGTCGAGTGCCAGCGCCTGACCAACCTGGACGCGACGCTCTTCACCTCCGACCAGTTCTGCGCCCAGCCCTCCGAGCCCCTCAGTAAAAACGTGCCCTGCAGTCGGTTTGGCGGCGATATCATCGCACCTTCTCTAGAGACTGATCCCACGCTTCCTCTGTGCAGAGGGGGCGCCACACTTTGCGATCGGCTCGGCGTACTCCGTGCTGACGAACGGCACTTGGTACCTCCGGGGCGTCCTGGGCGTGGACTGGCAGGACAATGGCGGCCGCAACGGCTCTGACGCCTTCTCCTTCTACAACCTGGACGATCCCGATCTGCTGACCTGGCTGGCCGTCAAGATGGGCGTCAGAGGGCCGGAGGCGACAACGACGACGACAACCACGACGACGACCACGACCACAACGCACCGCCCGCTCCCACCATCCGCGCCAGGAGAGGTCAGCTGCGGGCGAGGTGGTGGACCAGAGAGTCTCTCTCGTGCCCGTGCAGAGTACCGTCCTTGCTAGGATCAGCGTGCGCTTCTGAAAGCGTAAGATAGGGCGCGCGGAGAGGAGAGGGGGGGACGGGATGAGGTGAGGTGAGGAATTGCTCTTTCATCCCTGATCCCCGCCCTCCGCCCCGCTCTGGCCTGCAGAAGCGCACGCTGAGCGTGGTCCTGAGCGGAATACATCTGCACGCATGGGGCACGACCTCTGTCCATGAGACGAGCGATCCTCTGAATCAGTCGAGGTTGAGCAGGTGGTTATCACGGTTCACTCGATCACTCCCTCTGTATAGTGCGGCGTGAGCAGCGAGCCCGCGGGCCTGGACAACATCCCCCGCAATGGGTCCGTGGCCGGCCACCTGCCTTGGTCGGTCACCGTCTCCAGGACCAAGCCCGGCGGTGGCGTGGCCTCGAGTGCCGGCGTGCTCATCAACGCCGACATGGTGCTTACTCGTGAGTATGTCCTTCTACTCGCTTCCCTATCGTCTGCTGTCGAAGAAATGTCAAGCGCATTTGTCTGTTTGGCGCGGCGCAGAGGGTCACCAGCTCGTCACACCCGTGGGCCGATGGAACGACTCCGGGGACGTGAGCGTGGTGGACGTGCGGCTGGTGCGCGTGGTGTGGACCAGTCCATCGGGAGTCAGGAGGAGGTCGGAGGTACGCCGCAGCCCAGCCAGAGACGAACCCTCACAATATTTCCGAGGCCGAATTATTTTGTCGAATCGACATTTGATCTACGAATCGACGTCGAAAAGATGTCGAAAGTCGTAAAGACGTCGTTTTGACATAGATGCCGATTCGACTAAAAATTTCGACTTCGAAATCCAGTTTGCGGGTCCATTCGGGTACATTGCTACTGGCCTGGCGGCCTGGCCTGCACTTTTGGGTCCATGACGTCCTGCAGGTCGCGGAGGTGCTCGTCCGCGAGAGGGACCGCGGCCCGCGCCACGACATCCCCTGGGACCTGGCGCTCGTCAGGCTGCGGACGCCCTTCACGACCAGCCCGCTGCCCTGCCTGGACCTCGGTGGCAGCCCGAGCCTCCAGCCTCTCGCCGCCGGCCAGTCGGGCGTGGTGAGTCTCAGAGATTCCATTCAACATCGAATTTGAGCCCAAACTGATGCTGGTTTGCTGACGTTTCGGCGCAAAGTATCGACCTCAACTTAACATCGATTGGACGAACCGCATCTGACTGGGCGTGTTGTCTTCTTGCAGATGGAGACTTGGCTGGGAGACTATTTAGACGGGCGCCGTAATCTGGTCTCCTCTCCGTTCTGGTCTATCGCTGACTGTCGCAGGAAGCTGGCCGAGCGCGGCTTCTCCCAGCTGGAGAAGCTCACCTCCGACCGCTTCTGCACGGAGGCGCTCAGTGGTGGGTGACCCGGAGTAACAGCGGTTGTACAGGGTGTCCCACCGAATGCACGACAGTCAGTTGGGTTGCCTGCGCTCTAGACTGCAGGCGCTGTGCTGGCGGTGGGGCGTGTCGTCCCTCTCCACCGCTTCCACACTAGCGCGCCTTAGGGTGGGGAGTATCGCCGTGGCTTCTGACTTGCTTGACGCTCGGGGTGGGGGAAGGTAGGACCCACGGCGCGCCGTGCAAACCCGCGGGGGTGGGGGAGCGCGGCCACCCTTGCGGCTCCGCGGACACCCCTCGCGGCTCCGCGGCAACCAGTCGTGACTCCGCGGGCACCCTCGCGGCTCCGCGGCCACCGTCGCTGCTCCGCGGCCACCCTCACGACTCCGCGGCAACCCTCGCGGCTCCGCGGCCACCCCTCGCGGCTTCGCGGCCACCCTCGCGGCTCCGCGGCCACCCCCCGCGATTCAGCGGCCACCCCTCGCGACTGCCCAAACATTTTATTTGACAGAGACAACAACGTGAAGTCGCGAGGGAGGCCGCTGAACCTCGAGTGGTGGCCGCGGAGCCGCGATGGTTGCCGCGGAGCCGCGAGGGGTGGCCGCGGAGCCGCGAGGGTGGCCGCGCTCCCCCACCCCCGCGGGTTTGCACGGCGCGCCGTCGGTCCTTCCTTCCCCCACCCCGAGCGTCACGCCCGTCAGAAGCCACGGCGATACTCCCCACCCTAAGGCGCGCTAGTGTAGAAGCGGTGGAGAGGGACGACACGCCCCGCCGCCAGCACAGCGCCTGCAGTCTAGAGCGCAGGCAACCCAACTGACTGTCGTGCATTCGGTGGGACACCCTGTACTTTACCACCGAGGAGGTTGAGGCATCAAAGTGCATCCGTGCATCCACCCACCTCCCACTCACCAGCCCATCTATCGCGCGAGACCCGCGGAACATTGCTCACCCCCCGACTTAGGAATCTTTCAGGGATCTATTGGGGCATATATTATAATTAATCATCCATTTATGTTTCTATCGCACTGCAGGTCGTCTTGTGAGGAAACAAGGGTGTATAAAACCCTGACAGTCGAGACAGCAGGGAACTTACAACATGCGGCGCTGACTTATGGCTGTATTTATTTTTTTCAGAGGTGGTGTGGGACGGCGCCGCCTACCTGATCAGAACAGGTCAACGCTGGTACGTCCGCGGTGTACTCGCATTCTCTTGGCTGGATGCAAACGGGCCTTATGGCGTAACCGACCTGCGGGACGAGTCCGTCAGGGGGTGGTTGAGGGAAAACCTTAAGCTAAACACAAGAATCGACTTGAAGCCGAGCCCATCAGTGTCCACCACTCCTCCTCACACAGATAACACAGAGGCGATCTACTTCGAGGACTGAAGGCGTGAGGGCGTTGGTCATCCGCTGTCATTTACAGACCTTGTTAGCTATCAGAACGCCTGGTAAGTAGGCAACGTCTTGCCTGTGTCGCACGTGTGGAGTGCAAGGTGGCCTACCTGCGCTCAATAGAACTTGACCTACACGGATGGATTCCCTCCTGTCAAAGTAGAGATGCTCATTATAAAAGATGGCCTCATTTACGCCAAACTCAGGCGTGTCTTTCATCGAGTTTATTTTTGCATATGCCTCACAGGTAGATTTGATGTAAAACTGTGATCTGTATTTCATGCAGGGATGGAGAACTGGAGCAATTAAGTTCATAGAGTTCTGGAAAAGGGGGGGGGGGGGGAGGGAGGGCAGGATATTCCATACTTTCATGCTCTTGACCCTCTCATACATGAACTTGTGATTTGCTGTTGCTGTACATTCAGATAGAATGGTAGACCATTTTGGAATTATTAAGGAGAAAGCACAATGTGGGAGAAAGTCAATATAAATAGTTTATTACTTTTGAAAAAATTATTTACATACAATTCAATTTAATTTCTAATTCTGATAGAAAATCACATGAAAACGAGGAGCCATCGTGCCAATGGCAAAAAACACTTAAACGGAGGCACAATGAAAAAAAACATTGCAGAGATACCCCAGGATGAGGTGCTGATTGGTATTACAAACACATTTTAGGTGCAATGTATCAATAGACAGTAAATAGGTTTACTGAAATAAATAAAAGAAAACATCTCTACCAAAGTATGAATGGTTCAAATTTCCAGATAATTGGATCATAATAATATTGGAACTCTATTATTTGACAGCCTGCTGTCTATTAACCATTACAATAAAAAATACTAAGACTGATATTATTAAGGGCATTCACAGATAGGAAAACAGCAAACTTTAAAAAAATTATTTACGGGAAACACGAGTTTTAGCAACACGCCCTGCTGCTGCACCCTTTCTAGCTGCTCGAACAAGTCCCTTAAACTGCCCTGCTTGCTTAAGTTTTTTCCTGAAAAGTACAGAATAAAATAAGTATAGTACTTGTGTTTAACATAGTTTTTCACATTTGTAAATCCTAATGGTTCAATAGAGCAAAACAACATACCTTTTATTTAATAGAGCTCTGTTCAGAGGAACATATGCGTATGGATCTGGAGCACCCTTCTTTTTCACATCACCCTTGGCCTTCTTAGAACGGTACTCTGAGCCGTATGCATTAGAAGCAGAAGACTTGGCAGTCATCGCTGTCTTCCCACTTGCACCACTCTTCACACTCATTGCTTTGCTTGTTGGCCTATGAATTCCAGATCCACCAGCTTGAACACAATCAAATCAATAGGTGAGATAAACAAGCCTCAGAGCAGAGTTCTTCTAACTTTGCTGAAATTAAAATGGGACAGAATATTCACTGAGCCTACCTTGGTACTTCGCACTAGGACCTGCAGTGGTTGTGCTACGAGCATCTGTGCTAGCACTCAGTTTCCTCTTGCGTCCTTTCACTGTAGGGCCACTTTTTGTGCTGACTGCATCACCATCGTTTTCTTGATCATCGCCTTCATCTAACCAATTAAAGAAAATATGCATATGAGCTATGCAGAAATAAACCATTTTTCATATTAGGAAAATACAAGAAAATAATACCTGATTCTGAGTCAGATATAGTTGGAATCCTCTTACTACCCTTAATTTTCTTGTTACCTTCATCATCACTATCATCATCATCATCATCAGCAATAATAAGCCTTCCATCAGGGGCTGTTTTAAACCCTCGATTCTTATCTTTATTGGAAGACTTTTCGAAGGCCACTCCATTAGATGAACTTGAGCTTGGTTTAGATGCTGCAAAATGGTGTTTGTTAAGACAACTTTCTATTTCTACAATGGATTATTCCTTGTCTTTCTTAACTTAAATCAAACTCACCACTAATTTTACTGGCAGCCATAGTGTCAGCCAAATCCATAATATCTCCTGGTTCTTCCTTGATCCAAGTTTGAGACTTTTTCTTTGTTCCCTTGGAGGCAGCTTCCCTTTTCTCCAGATCCAATTCATCATCACTTTCTGCAAGAATCTCTTCAATGCTGTGTGTTTAAGACATATATATGGTATGAATTAAACATCACAGATAAAAAACCATCCATAACAGAGCATCTCAAATAAGAGTCTTTAAAAAAATACCTCTTTGCCCGAGCTTTGACTGAAAATTCTTCATCATCACTATCGTCAACTGCTAATTTGTTTTTGAGACGTTCTTCTCTCACTCTCTGCTTTCTAGCATGAAGTTTTCTCAGATTACGAACACGCTTCAACATGATTTCATCTTCTAATGGAACTTGTCTCTCAATTGCTTCGCAACCATATTTACGCATCATTCGATCTAACATATGTTGTGTTTCCCTGCGGAGGTGCCTCTTGCAATCATCAGTCATTGTCACAAAAGCTTTCATCTGAAAGAATCCCAGATAAAAATGAATGCAGGTAAGGGTAGATAGTAGACGGATACAAACACACAATCCTTAACTCACAATTGCAGGAACATATGGTCCAACAGTAGCAGTAGGGAAAGAATATACAAACTGTTTTAAGTAACTAATAGCAGCTCCAGCAATCTCACGAGTTGGTGATGTTGCTAGCAGACAAACATTTTCTAGTAAAAGTTGCAGAAGGTCGTCTGGGAACTGAGCTACAATTTTTAAAGGGCATGTCAGAGTTACAATTACAGTCTAAATAAAAATGAATCTTCCAAAAAGAATTAAATATTATTAAAATTTACATTTGAAGTGATGTGTAATATCTGCAAGAGCTAAGAGTGTTGCACTTGTCATTTGTGGTGAGCCAGCAAGACCTGCTAGAATGAGAGCTAAGAAATCTTTAATAACCGTGTGATTCTGTTCACACAAATCCTCATCATCATTGTCATTTTGTTTTTCTTCATTCCATCTATACATGGCCAAGCCAAGCTCATGAAGCAGAGCAAAAGCAGACTGACGGCAACGTTCATTAATATCCTTTACACAAAGAACAGCTTCAGGAACAATTTCTTTGAGAATGTTAGCCCTTTCAGCTGGAAGTCGTCGAACTAGATGTATCAGACATCGCAGTCTTGCCTGGAAAGAGTAAAAGGTCATCAATCAAGTCAGGTCAGAAACTATCAGCATAATGGTAGAAACACTTACACCACGACTACTGGTAGCAGATGATGACAGTGACTTCAGCAAAAGCTTTTGCACATCAGCAAGATGTTCATTTTGGAAGGCAATGCAAATATCTGATGATGATGAGCAAAGCACCTCCAACAACCTGTCAAAAAATGGCAACAGCTAGTAAGGATACATTGAGCACAAAAATTTAAAACTTGGGTAATGAGTAAAAAGGGTGCTAAACCTGTATGATTTCTTCTGGTAACGGCTGTTTTTAGTGTCTGCAATACCCTCTTTGATAAGATTATACAATATAGCAATATTATCAGGGCCTTGGTAGGGGACAAGTTCTCTGAGAAGATCCATTACACACTCCTTAACAAATTTCTCAACTTCTTCTTCCTTCAACTTTTGGAAAGCTCTATCAAACAGATCATTTTGAAGAGAAGAATCAGCTATAGACAAATAAACCTGGAAAAAACTTAGAGATAGAGAAAAATATGTACACACTAAACAGAGTATGTTAATGGTGATTATTAGTAACCTTAATAGTTTCATAAGCAGCCAGGCGGTGACCCTCCTCCTCAGACCCATTGGCTTTTGTTGTATAGAGATTAAAGAGAATAGGCAAATAGTTTTTAGCATATCGAGAGAGTTCCTTCAAATCGTCTTCTTTTTTTGGTGATGCTTCAGCTTCTTGAGTACAAATGATGAGTTTCCGGAGGGCACTCATTACTGACAGACGTAAATCTTTGCGGTCACTAATAGCAGAGCCCAAAACTCTAGCTATATTCTAGAAAATAGTATTTTAAAGATTGTAAGAATGTGGAGTGAATTATAACATGAAACAACAGTAACTGAAAGATTACTTTGAAGGAGTCCTTGATGTCAGTCGGATGATTGCAAAAGCTTGGTAACAAGGACCA
The DNA here is from genome assembly GCA_029379305.1 of Frankliniella fusca. NCBI lineage: Eukaryota > Metazoa > Arthropoda > Insecta > Thysanoptera > Thripidae > Frankliniella > Frankliniella fusca. The sequence continues at coordinate 1,773,190 of JAHWGI010000960.1, read as the reverse complement.
AACTTGGGCTTGGAAAAGCTCATAAATTACTGATTCTGCTTTTCGGCCCTGTGTTTCAAGTTCTTTACTTTTCTTCCTACAAATAAAAATAGATTTCAGATAATGGATTTTACATTTCATTCAATAAATGTACTCCGTCAATTCAAATGTATACATTGTATACTTGAAATAAAGAATACATGGCATGTATACTTCACATAATGTATACATACCATGTATGCATTTGTAAATGTATACATACCCAACCCATGTATATTTTGTAAAGAATACACATTTTGCCCTCAGTTTACTTACCATGTACACTTTGGAAAAATGTATACATGGGCATATATACATTTATGAAAGTATACATAGACATGTATTCATTTATCAAAACACACATGGTAATGTATACTTTTATTAAAGTGTACATAGCAGGTATACATTAATTAAAGTGTACAATGTACACATTTGTGTTGACAGAGTAAGTAGTTAAAATTCTCACCAGCTGATTGTAGCTAGAGGTAAAAAGTATTCTATGAAAAAACCAAGTTGGGTGTTGCGTATAGATTCCCTTAATATAGGCAAAAGCCAACTACGTTTTATTTGATTGTTTACTTCAGAACCTGTCACCTGGTTGAAAAAATATGGAGAGAGGATTAAAAAAAACATGAAGACTTATTATTTTTGCTAAACTTACTTTTGATTCATGTATAACAAACCTGTAATGGAATTGCTGTGAGAACAGATTTTGGCCCCATAGCTGTTACAGCCTTTCCTAAAGCACGATCAACTTCATTGACACAAGTGAATTGGTATGAATCTTGTAATTCACCCAACGCTGTTAGGCAGGGAAGAATGATGGGTTCACATGTTGCGCCACAATGCTGGAAAAACAAATTTATTTAGCTTGTAGGAACATTTTTGAAACACAGAATGACAATTATGAAATGAAAAATGAATAAAAACCTCAAAAAAGCATCCAAGAAGATATATGACATGTTTCCATGCGCTGTGATACTGATATTTCAGGCCCTCTTGAAGGACACTGAAGACTTTTGACAATGTGCTGGTATGGCGCTTTACCACCTCAGGAGCTGCAGCCAATTTTAGGCAGTCACTAATGACGGCTGAGAGTGCATGTGTTGTATTACTGAGAACATCAGCCTTATCAGAGAGCCACATCTGTGACACAGTAGTAAATAATCGAGGTAAGTGGCCACAACACAGAGGCAAATCTTGCCTGTAGACAGAATGAAAAGTTGTAGACTGTATTGGACTAAAAGAGAGCTAAGCAGATATATGAAATATGATTACTCACAATGCTAAATTTACATGGGCCTCTTGCATGACAGCCAACCAGGCCAAGGTTGGCTGAGCATCAGAAACAGGAGGCTGGTAATCATATAATGCAGAGATGAGCTGTGCATTCAGAGCAGCGGGCAAAATTGTTGCTGATGGTCTTGCAACAAAGAGAGAGTGTAATGCTTGCATACCACAAGAGTTAACCAAAACATTGTTTAAGGTCATGACTTTCAAAACCATTTCACAAAGAGTCTAAAATATAAGAGGAAGAAAGAAATATCAGTCATAAATACTTTTCACAGAAATTAACTGGTGATCAGTTAATAAGATCAAAGAATTACCTTAAGGTTTTGTTTCGGGAATGTTGCAATTGTTTCTTTGACAAGATAGAGGGTGTGGAGTAATGTTGTTTGAGATGCTACAGAGCCAACAGAGTTTTCTAATGACCTGACACAAAACCTGGCCACATGTGGAGCTGCAGGGTGCCCATCTCCCTTCAAAGAATCACTAGAAGACTTTAGAATTGCACAAACTGCATGCTGTGCAGCTTTGCGAATCTGAAACAAAAGTAAACGTAATTATTACCAGTAATAATTACTAGTAAATATTTGAGTAGGTTCTAAAATTACCTTAGGTTTAGAGTGAGTGGTGAAGGCTAGTATCGAATCAAGTACTTGAACAGTTGACGAGTTTTTCCACACAGCTGCTTCTTGATTACGTACCAGAACACTGAGGCAACCCAAAACCTAAAATTTTAACACTTCTCAGTTAATTGAAAAAGTTTTTAAAAATAAGATTAAAAAAGTACAATTTACTAACAGAACGCATGATGACTTGGTTTTCTGAGTCAGCAAAGCGCCCTAAAAGGTCCATAAATATTTTGGATGCCTCGGAGAATTTTTTTCGGAGGACACTTTGAGGCACACTTTTAATGCCCATTCCTAGCAATGTTAACACAGCACCCAGTGAATCTTCTGATTCTGTTACTCCTAGTGTGGTCATCTAGTTTTGAAAATTAAAAAGAAATCTTCAGCTAAAATTCAAACACCCGCTCACATATAAATTGCGGTAAGAATTAGCCTTACCAGAGCCGCAAAGTATTCTGTAGAGGTTTCGTCTCCCCCATTGCTTTTAATAACTTCTGTGATTGCAGCAAGCACTGCAAGCATCTCCTTATGAAGTGCTGAATTTGCAGTGAATCGTTTTAAAAAGCTGTCAGGAAAACAGTCAGTCAGATAAATGGAACCTATGAAACTAAAAGCATTACTGGGAAAATCCTTACTTAGAAAATGACACATTTGAACAAGCGCTCCAATCACTGGCAAAAGTTTGGAAGGTCTTGAAAGACTTTCCAGCCACTGAACCACAAAATTCAGTTTCTTCTTCATCCACGTCAATCTTCTCGGGTTTTGTTCCCATGAATGCGTCATGTTTGCGCAAAGCATCAGATGTAAGTTTGCTGTCCGTACCTAATGGAAAAGGATAAAAATCTAAAATTAATAAATTTTTTCATGCAATTCTTTGTCACTCTGACAATAGGTAAACAGTGCGGAGAGTTAACTCGTATTCCTTCCCAACAATTTTCGACCAAACAGCGCCGAAAATTATGACTGAATGGATAGTACGTACGGCTCTTTCTTTCGCCACTAGAGGCAGTCCACGTTAGACGATAAGGTTAATAAAAATAATTACCTAAGTTCTCTTGGAAAAAACGGGATCGAGCGGCGTCTCGAAACTTTTTAGTTTCTGGATTTGAGCTGGAGCTGTGGCCCTTTTGCCATCTCTTTCCCTTTCCTTTCACCCTGGGTCTAAATTTCGCCATTCTTCTAATAATTGTCGCACTCCAAACAGAATCAGGACATGAACATGTGCGGTGCGGCAGGATCGGTCGGCGGTCGGCAGGTCGGCAGCTGATGTTGTTCTTGGGTGTGTTTTGGTTTCAATGGGAGGTTAATTTGGGCATTTGGGCGATTTGGGCCATTTACGTCACGATTGGTCTGCCACTTGGGCGACTTGGAAAAGATTTTTATGACGTCAGCGTTCCCCCTTGTTTGTTGTTGTTGTTGTTGTTGTTGTTGTTGTTGTTCATGTTGTGAGTTCAAGTTAGTGGCGCGGTGGCGCGGCACTACATCTGATCGGACAGGTTAGAAAAAAATATTCCATTCCTACAATTTTTGTCCACGGAGAAGAGAAACAAGCTCATTTCAGCTTAATCAGTGCATTACAAATGTTTTAATAATCTTATACAATGTTTTGAATCTATATTCACGTCCTGTGTCTTCTGTTGTCCTTCATTTTTGTGTTAATATTTTACAAAGGTTTGAATGTCTTCTTAATGAGTGTTGTTTTATCATTCTTTTAGACTATAATGTCTAGTAGAAGAGGATGGTCTGACTGGCCAAATAAGCAAAATGATTGGAATATCTCTAAACGCCCTAAACAACCAAAACTTGATATTAAAATTAATCTTAGCCAGTCTACATCATCGTCATCCACTAGCAACAAATCAAGTGTCACCTCTGCTGCTACTCGTGGTGGAGGTTTCAGGAGAACAAGTTCAATGCCGACAAGTTCAATGCCGACAAGTTCAAATCTCTCTCCTGTAAAGGAAGCTCAGGATGGGTTTATTGACCCTGTTCAAGAGGAATTTGATGCCATGGAAGCAAAAGCCTTGGCAGAGGTTGCTTCAGCTATTGAGCAAGAGTATGCTCAAAGTCAGATGGACAAGGATAATGCTGAGTCGAAACCAGCACCGGCCCCTTTGACAAGGCTCTTGCCACCCTCAGATTTCAAGAACAATGGCAGCAGCAACTTTGAGAATTTATTTTCAGAAGAGTTTGCCACAGATTATGTTGAAGAGTGCATGCAATTAGCATCTCAGGTACTTAATTAAATCAATTTATGGCCAGGAAATGAAAATTATTTGAACTTATTCTATGTTTGTTTCTCTCTCTAGGAGATGCAAGCTAGCCAAGCTATCCCTGCTGCTGCAAATTCATCATTTTCACAGGCATACAATGTATTTTCTAAAGGTATTGATGCCCACTCTTCTGTTCTGGAAGCACCATCATTTAAGAAGCCTTTAGCTCCTATCAGCATTCCAAAACAGACAAGTACTTGTACCGGAGCTTCTTCAAGATTTTCTAATTTGCCTGGAACGAGTAAAACTGGACAGACAGCCATGAATTCGTTTCCTAGGGCTAATTTGGCATCTGAGCAATTGAGGTAATAGTAGACCCTTATTATAAAACTAACCTTATTTGTTCATTGTTAAAATCAATTTGTGACTGTTTTCAGAAATGTTCAACCCAAAATTACCAGTGTTAATCCTCAGGCAGGTAAGTTTTCACTCTTGTTTATTCAGTAGACATTCTTTTTTTAGACCGTCCCCACAACTGCATCTACCAGAGGCATATTTTTCTATATTTCTCTATCACATATATCTCTAATGATGCGTCTCTCTCTCTCTATGTTTTACCTTATGAATTACAGAAACAGAAGTGCGTCGCCTGGCAAAGCTTAATGATGAGCAGGCCAGCGAGCTCAAAAAATTAAGAGAAGAACTTAGGACAAGTTATGGCGAGGTGAAGGGGCTTTTCCTGTTTTTTGTTGTCTAGAGTTCTTTTTAGATTCTTTAATCTATTTTCTCCTGCAATAGGCTTCTATTCTCAGAGCACAACTCAGGCAAGTGATTGTTGATAAAGATAATCAAAAATCACGCACTGCTAAAAGCACTTTGGCTACTGAAATGCAGTACAAAGAGAAACTAAATGAAATGGAAAAGTTAGTGGAATCCTTGAATTTGAAATTACAGTTTCAGGTTAGCAAAATAATCTAATTCAATCCTTTTTACTATTTTCAAAAACCGTATTTCTAATATCTGTTTGTTTTCCTAGGAAGCAGAGGCAAACACCGCCAAAGAGAGACTAAAATTGTTGTCAAGTAATAGTGAACGGTTAAGACTTGTGGAACCAATCAGTCCTGGAGCTGCTAAGCAAACAAGTGGTCCTACCCTCAGAACTCCTTCCCGTCAACGTCATGTCAGTGGTTTTTTGAACAGGTATGTGTGGTAATGAATGGCCTGTGAATATTGATGTTAAAATCCTTACTTCAAAATATATTTGTTACCAGATCAACTTTTGAGGAGCCTTGCTCACCTCGCCGACCTGCAAAACGGTCTAGACCTAATGATGATGAGGAACGCCTTAATATTGATATTGCACCTCCTCCTGAACATGTCGTTACTGTTCCCAAACCAGAAACTAGATCTGTGGGAGAGCAGACAGTATTTGATCCCTCTGAAACTATTGGTGGTCAAAGGAGTTCCCCCTTAACCTGTGAGTGTTTTTGGAATCCTTTTTCAATGACCTCAAAACAAAAAATGCATAGTTTGTTGTCCTTCATGGGCATTTTATTTTGTTTCTATTGTAATTTCGGTATTTTATTTTTCAGTGAGTGAAATTTTATCTGATAGGTTGACTGGAATTCAGCTGGCTACAGTTGAGGTCTGCAACATAGAGTCTTTGAAAAATGACCACAGCTGTTTTGATGAGGAAGAGAATATTCCAACTTTGAGCCTTTTAAAAACTAATCAAAAATCCAGACGAAGTGAGTATTTTGCATTCCACCTCTCTATTTCACCCAAATCACTGTCATGATATGATCATTGTTTTTCAGAACTTGACCCACTAGATCCACTTGATTCCAGACGACCAACTCTCATGAATTGTGCGAAAAGTTTAAAATTTTTAATGAGTTGGAAAGATGCAACAGTTGACTGCTCACTTACTAAAGATGCTATTTGTCAAGTAATATATCTTTGCTTATTTAAAACTTTTCCCCTTAAGTGCCTTGGTCGTCCTAAAAATTTTTAAAATGTCATTTTATCTAGATTGCTGAGGAATGCTCAGGCATTTTGCATTACAATCTGATCTTAGTCCAAACTGTCGGCCATCCGTCTGAAAAAGATCTAAGAGATCGGGATCAAGATATAGTTATAAGGGGCTCTGGTATTGTGCCTCCCAGAAATATGGACCTTCTAGATGAGAAGTAAGTCCTTGGAATTTTCTTATTTGATTGTCAGCTTTTCCCAAATTTTCCAGAATTATGACCCAAAATAATATTTTTAGGCAGTGGTACAAAGAAGAATATGGTGTAGAAATGCGTCGAAGTCTTGGTATTCTAAGTGAAATTGTATTTGTTTCACCCTTTGCTGCATCACTTGTCACAGGGGGTCTTACACCAAGTGATATTGTAATCAAGAGACATTCATTTTCCAAGGTAATATAAGCTACAAGGTAATATGAATATAAGCCTCCCCTGCATATAAGCCCCCCCCCCCCCCCCCCTACTTTTAGAGCGGCATTTGGGAGTAAAATGTCCATAATAAACCCATTCAAAAAAGGCCTCGCATATAAGCCCCATCCTTGTATCTCGAGAGTCAATTTTGGTGAAAATTGGGGGCTTATAATCAGACAAATTCGGTTGGTGTTCTAAAACTTTTTTGTCTAAAATTGAAAACTAGCTCTAAACAATGCATAATTTCTTTCAGTTACCTGAGTATTCTTGTAATCAATCTATTCCTGAAGAAGATGAAGGAGATCGCTTTTTCATGATGAGGCTGCTTTGTGAGATTTGCTCAACAATTGTTGATCAGGTCAGTTGTATTGCCTTCCTCAAATTTCTTTGATCTCTTATACGTAGTGACAAAGTTTTAACATGTATTCTTTTCCTAGAAATTGACAATAGTTTTCAATGGAGTTCTTGCTGGTGTGCTGAACCTTCTCAAAAACTGTGCACGACATCAAGTTTTTGAGGAAAAGGCGTAAGTTTTGACTCATTACCACTAACCTGGACACATTTTACAATGCTTCATCTATTTTAATTTCTGTTTCATGATTTGGGTCCCATTTCTCTCCTTAGTCAAAGATATGTATTACGTGTTATTCATCTTGTGCTGATAGCAAGGCCAGCAAGTCGTGTCCTGCTTTTGTTGGTTGATCTTTTGACATCGGTCAGCAGCTATCCAATAATCATGAGTAGTTTGTGCACAAAGTGTGGTAAAGTCTGAAAGTTACTTATCCCTGAATTTTAAGAGTATCTCTACTATTATATTGCTGCTAATAAGTTTTTTTTTTTTTCTTTTCTCAGATGATGATGACAACATTATGGAAATGAATGGATTATGTACTTTCACCAAAAGTGAGACAAATTACTGATCCATCTGTTTTGCCTCATTGTGAATCATCTTTAATTGATTTGTCTCTCTTGTTTTCAGGTACATGCATTCTTCAACTGTTGTGTATTCATTTCAAGGCTGTGACGGATAATAATCGTTGGCTCTTAATAAACAGTGTTTCGGAATGGCTTGTAGCAGTTGTTGCTCAGGATACTGATTCCCCTTCATGGATTCTTGCAAATCCTGGGAGCAGTCAAGAACCACATGTTGATTGTTGTGTGCTAATAACGTGCACGCTCATTCAGTTACTTTCTGATGCTTATGAGATTTTCCAGCAATTGCAAGTGCAAGAAGGTATGACATCTTCTTCTGTAGCTGTCTCTTCTAATAATTTGCATGTGATAGTGATATGTACCTGTTTCTTAGATTTGAGCATTTTGTCACAATTGACAACTGATTCGTTTACTCATGAAGAGGAAAAACATTTGAGAAACACATTGCTTCAAATCATGAGAAGAAGTATTATTTTATGTCTTAAACTTGTGCAGAATCACATGTTTAAGTTTATGGGTCGTGTAGAGGGTCTGTATGAAGTTCTTGTTCATGGAATTGAAGAAAATCAGAAGCATCTGAAACTTTCCTCTGGTCTAGGTAAGTTGTCTTATTATTATAGTTTAATTGTCCATAATAAGTGTTGTATTTTTTTTTTACAAATTTCTCTAATTCTATATATATTTTTTAAATATTTTGTATTTTAGAAATGTATCTTGAAGATCTTCTCAGAACAGAGCATGCAGCATGGCACTCTCCCAGCTCAGGAGGTCAACATATCTTAAAAAATCCTAAATGTAATCTTTTCTCAGACTTCTCCTGTGATAGGCTGGAGCTGTGATAACAGTATATCATTACCTAGTCTCTTAATAAACAATCATCTGTGAAAATTGCGATTTGCAATCGTGTTTTGTTTTTAAAATAAAATGAATCTTTGGCGGTCCAGTTATCTTTTGTCGTACTGAAACAACACGGCCTCTGTATTTCCTTCCAACAACCATCTGTCGTTTCCAAGCCAATCGTATTTTCTCGTATTCCCGGATGGAATCAGGTAACTCGTCATATTTGTAGTATCTCGGACAACTGCTCCAGATTAACATCTGTTTCCTCCCCCTTGACGAGGCTGGTGCGGCGGTGGTGGCGCGGCGTGACGTGGGGCCGGGACCGGACCGGACGGCGACGCGACATCACGTGGCAGCAGCAGCAGCAGCAGGGTGACTCCGTACAGTGGCCTCGTCTCTGTCTTTGTCACCCTCATGCGGCATGGCCATAGGGAGCAAGAGAGAGGACACTGCGATGCGCTGTTCGGAATCACCTCAGGACGGCGGCGGGGTGGCGAGGCGAGCCGGCATCCTGGCGACGGTCCAACCCCTGTGCCTGTGCCTGTCCCAGCCCGGGCCCGGGCCGGCAGCCCCCGCCCCGCCCTGCCCTGCCCCAGAGTCCTGCTCGTCTTCAGTCGTGCTCGTCGCAGCAGCCTTGGCGTGTGCAGTGCCGTGCTCGCCAGCCGCCCTGCGTGCGCCACCCCGCCGCCGTGCTTCACGCGCCCAGTGCCCTTTGCTCGTCCTGCAGCGCCGTGTACCGCGCGCCGCGCCGCGCAACCCCTCCGGAGTGATCCCCGCCCCGCCCCGCTCGGCCCCGCCCGGCCCCGCCCGGCCCCGCCCGCGCCAGCTGCAAGGGTCCGTGACTGGAGAAGGACGTGCTCGAGACTCTGGACAGGACAGGACCCGGGTCGTAGACTCCGCGGGAGCCAGGGAATCGTTTCTAGACGTGGTCGTTGCCGCCGCCTGGTCGAGGCGCCAGCGCCAGCTCTCCTCCCCGCCTGTCCGCGTCCGTCACTGACCTCAAGGTGAGTGCAGTGTGGGTGTAGCGGCCCCCATTCCTGCGGCTGCAATAATTCTGTCGGATGATTCATGGTCTCAGGTGGAACTGACGCGGTGAATGGCCTTTCTGACTTTAAAATCGAAACGAAAAAAATTAAAATATACGCCCTTATTCCAAAATGGCTTTGTGAAGTCAAAAAATTTCTTCCTCCGTGACCTACAACGTTGTCCTAGGGGTCCCCGTCCCGTGCGTCTGCCTGCGCGAGGGTTCCCATTCTCTCAATTTCTGTTTACAAACTTCGAACACGGTGCGACTCGCCGCCAGGTGAGGGCGGGCGTAATAAACTGGGTTCATGGCACAGTGCACGAGTGCGATGGCGGGCTATTCGTGGAGTTGGCAGCGGGGGGGTTCGATGTGCGCCGTGCTCACCAACCCACACCCCGCCCGGCGTCCTTCGTCTCCGAGAGAAGCATTCCGGTCCGGGGAGCGGTTACGGGGCTTGTGCGGAGCAGGGATGACCAGTGGGCGACACAGCGCCCCGCCACTGGTGCCCGAGGACCAGACCGAGGAGGACCCATTGTGAAACCAGATGGACATGACACGGGCGGGCGGCGGGGGCGAGGCGAGGCAAGGCAAGGCGCAGACGCGATGGGGGAGCCCGTTTAAAACTCGGCGGACGAGGCTCAACGGGTTTTTGTTGTTTTGAGGTGGCAGGGGCGGGGCGGGGCGGGATGTCGTGTCTGCACTCTGGCGGTTTAACTTCGACGCGCGCGCGTCGTCCATCCTAGCGATCAGCTGTGGGGCGTCGTCGCGGTTTGGCAGCCCCGTCCCGCCCCGCCCCGCATACCCTCCTGCCTCCGCAAGACGCCCCCTCAGGCCGGGCCGTCTTGGGGCCCGCCACTCTATTTTTAAATTGGTTTTCATTGCCATCCTGCCGTCGCGTCGCCTCGTGACACAGGGCCGGACACAGACCATGCCTCAGCCCGGCCCGGCGGCCGGCCGGGCCACGCACTCAAGGGCCGCCCGCGCCCGCTGTGCTTTGCCAGGGGAAAAAGATGAAAGACACCCCCTGCCCTCCCCCTCTCGCTCACTAAAAGAGAAAGCGCTTTCACTTGCACGCGCTGGTCGGCGCACTCCGTGAGCGTGAGATAGGAACAGAGCGCTGTCGCACGGCAGACTCATTGAGAGCGAGAGAGACAGAGCGACGAGTGCATGGGGGGTGGGCGAGTGGCGAGCGCCTGGAGTGTAGGCAGCGCGCGCGCACGGCTGCTCGACGGGCCTGCATCCTGCAGCTCGCAGGCGGCCGGGCCGCGTCGCTGACCACCGAGGGCCTGGAACCGCACCGCGCTGGAGACCCGGACGAGGGGCAATACCGCGTCGGGATAAGCTTGTGTGAGAAAAGTATGTATCTCGGGTTAAAAACATTGAGACATTCGGGAAGCTTGTAAAATTTACCGTGGAGCAGGCCATTTACTCGACCCGACGGCAATATTTCTAGTGGAATTAAATCTACAAAAAAGTGGCTGCTGCAAGAGCGAGGTTATGCTGGGGCGAAAACCATGTTTTTGTCGAACGTTCTTCGCGCACTCGTAATAGTATCATGCCTTCCCATAGGCCCTCTTCACGGTAAATTTCACGAGCTCTCCGAATCTCTTCTTGATTTTTACTGGAGATGAATAACTTTCACAAATAAGCTTACTCTAAACACGCTGTTTTCACCGGTATCGCGCCTCAGCCCGGCCTCTGCCAAACTGCGTTTCCAGAGACCCTGCCTGCACCACCGCGCCCCGCTCCATACTCCTGTCGCGTCGTGTCCAGCTCGCGCTGCTGCTTGATAAACACTCTTCTTTTAGCACTTTATAAGGAATATTTCTTGTTATTTTAACCCTGGGTGCTGTGGTTTCCCCGTCCCGCTGCAGAGGCCATGGCGGGCTCGCGGGAGGGCTCGCCCGACTACGAGGTGGGCTACATCGCCGAGGACCACCCGCTGCGCCCCATGTCCGCGACGGCGCAGCAGTCCATCCGCCTGCTGCAGGTGCCGTCCAAGGGCGGACCCGGGCAGCGCCGCTCCAGGACCGCGTCCATCTCGTCGTCCGTCACCGACCTGGACGCGCCCATCTACGAGCGGGAGACCGCCGGGCGCCAGCACGTAAGTCACGGGCACCGACACCGACACTGCATGCGATAGGAGGAGAGGAGACGTACACGGCCGTCCGAGCGAGCCAAGCACTCGGTCGGTAGCCTCCCCAAGGGGTCCCTCACTACGATTTTTGTTGTACAGTGACTAAAGATGAACAATGACGAAATGATTAAAAATGACTGACAGGTGACTAAAAATGATGAAATGATTAAAATTGACAAAAAATAAAAAAAAAAGTAAAACTTTATGAAAAATAATAAGATGTGATGAAAAGTAATTAAAAGTGACGAAAATTGATTAAAAATGATTAAAAATTATGAAAATTGATTACAAATTACTAAATTTGATTAAAATTGAGTAAAAAAGGTAGTAAAAAGGGGAGTTCGGGATCCGATACATGGAACGTATTACGAAAGTACGAAAGCAACTCACCAGTTCCATGACCAGGCCCTCATCTTTTCATCTCGTGAAAATGAAGCAACGATTTCGCACGATATTGAGACGATTTGACGACAAATCACAATTGACTACGAGCGACGAAATATGATGAAAAGTGACTGAAAGTGACTCAAAATGACTAAAAAGTACGAAAAATGATTACAAATGAATAAATTTTAACGGAAAATGACTGAAATTTGACGAAATGATTAAAAAATGATGAAATGACTGAAAGTGATTAAAATTGATTGAAAATGACGAAAAAAGTGATGAAATTTGCATGTGTACAGTGACTTTCTCGAGTGAAGGACCCCTCGAGCCTCCCCCAACCCCCAACCCCCCACCCCCCTCCCCCCGGTTTCCGCTGCATTCAACGTTGCAGGTTGCTCCTCGAGCGTTGCGTACAGGAGTGGGTCCTGGGTGCCGGGTGCCCTCACGGGAGGCTGGTGGTGCCCCTCCCCCTCCCACCTCCCACTGCCCCGCCCCTGGCTGCTGCACGAGCCTCCCCTACCCACTCCTAGCGGGCGCAGCGGGGTTGTCCTGGGCCGCAGCCTCCCCCCCCCCTTCCCCGTCCTGCCGCACCCCGCCCCGCCCCGATGAGCGCCCTGCGCGTCGCCTACCCCAACCCCCAACCCCAACCCTCATACACAGCATGACGTCACCTCTTCTGTGTGGGTGACGTCATTCCACGGGGGAAAAGAGCCGTATCCGCGGAGAGCCGCTCTCCGTATCCTGCCTTGCCATTCCTCAGGGGGCGATAAGACGCGAGGTCGGTCGGTAACATGCGCGGATCCAGGGGGGGGGGGGACAGGCCTTTTGCCCCCCCCCCCATGGCTCCTCGATAGCCGCCTGAAAGGTAGGCAAAAAGTAATACTTTGCCCCTGTAAGTAGGCAAAAAGTACTACTTTGCCTGCGCGGTTCCAGGGGGGGGGGGGCGACAGGCCTTTTGCCCCCACCCCCATGGCTCCTCGATAGCCGTCTGAAAGGTAGGCAAAAAGTAATACTTTGCCCCTGTAAGTAGGCAAAAAGTACTACTTTGCCCCCCCCAAAGGCTGGCTCTGGATCCGCCACTGGTCGGTAAAACCAGTTCAGCGCTCACACGTTAATGTAAATGAATCGGCGCTCTACTTCTGGAGTGTTACATTTGGAGTTTGATAGTACTCTTTGAGGAGGTACTCGCTGCTCTGAAACCCGTAATGTAATACAGAAATGCAAAACAAAGTGTTCTAAAGCAAACGAATTTCGGGTGAAATACCAGTGTTTATATACTCTGTAACACCGAGTAGTCCTGAGAAGTCTGTGCAAGAATTTTTGAGGTGAATGTCCCCTTCGATGACTCTGTTGTGCAATGATCGCCATTGTTTTACATTGTTTTTGCAACGGAACCGACTTCCTATGTCCGTATCTTTAAAAAAATCCTCATTCATCGATTGGTCTGTTGTCCCCGCCGGGCCGAGACGTAGGTCATGCAGACTCCGGCCCGGCCCGGCGCGTAGAATAGTCTCCTCCTATTGCGCAACCTGCAACGTCCGAGCCTTGGGGGGGGGGGGGGGGGGTCAAAGGCTCGTCAACTCCGCTTGACCGTGTACGGAGGAATATGGAATATTACAGGTATTATTGGTAATATTACACCAATTTTACAGTACTGACGTCATAATCTTGGGGAAAATGGGTAATATCAATGTAATATTACCTGTATTCAAGGGCGTAGGAAGGTCCTGCAAAGTGGGGGGCACGTAACGTGGTTTGCCTACCTTACAGGGGCGAATCGCACTGTTAACGGTGTGGCTTTGGCGCTATTTTTTAACACCCAAATCTATCACACTTGAAGGCCTAGGTATTTTTCTCACCTGCCCGGCCCCATAGGCTCCTACGCCCCTGCCTGTATTATGGGTAATATCAATGTAATATTTGAGGTAATATCATCTCGAGTACGAAGGAATATCGGAGTTGACGACCCTTTGGAGGCGGTCCGCTGGGGTCCGGCGGGGTCCGGGTCCGGCCCGGCAAACCCTCTCTATAGACCTGCCCACTGCCCACCCGCCCCGCGCCTCCGGCCCCGTCCTCCGCACATGGCGCTATCAGAGGCGGCCGATATTCAACTGCTGCCCCGCTGCCCTGGGGCGGGGAGGGGCCGCCGTGCCCATTAAGCGCACCTTGCTAACCACCCTGTCATGTGATGTGCGCCGAGCCTCCAATGAGGACGGGACGCGAAAAGGTTAAAGGCAGCAGGCGCCCTGCATCCTGCGCCACGCCTCACCACGGCACTGCGCATTCTGAGAACCTGTCCGCGGCCGCACCCGCTGCGATAACTAAATCATTTCACATTTCCTTCCACTATTACTTGCACGCTCGCTAAACGGCGCTAACGAGGCGGCGGGGAGAAGTGGAGCGGGGAGGGGCGCCGCGGTGCTGCGCGGTACGGGAGTGACGCCTCAGTCCTCGCGGGGCGGGGCGGGGCGGGGCGGGGCGGGGCGGGGCGGGGCGGGGCGGGATGTGGCGCCAAGGGCCGGACGTCGGACCCCAAAGCGCCCTCGGCATTGGCACCTCGTCAACCCCCCGCCCCCCTCTCCCCCTGACTTGACTCACTCATCTCTTTAAATTGGAAAGGGCGCGGCGGTGGCGGTGGTAAATTGTATAAAAGAATGTTTTAAAAATTCTCGATGCGTCATGATTTTGAAAGAGCAGAAATTTTTTAAAGAGAAGACACATCACAATTAGGGGTTTAAATGTCTAAGTATTGTGTTTGTTTTTTTTTTCTTCTTTTTTTTCCTTGCGTATAAGACTTAAAATACCGGTAATTTTTTTAGTTTTGGTAAAAACGATTCTAAGCGCCTAAAAATGATGATTTCAGTTCTTTCTTTTTTCACAATTACACCTTCCTGAAAGGCTTATTATTTGATTTTTAAGGACTGGAACAACGTCAGCAATGAGGGTAATATTTTCACAACATGTTCCAAATCAGTGTTCCATAAATCTATGAATATGGGTTCTAAAAGGGAAAGAGGTGGATATCTTGCAGAACACTAGAACTCTAGTAGAAATGGGTAGATTGTCTCTGATTGTGCAATTTATCTGCGTTCTCCGTGGGGATAATTAAACCAATAAATTCAATTTCACCGATGTTAGAAAAAAAAAGAAAATAAATAAATTCAGAATTACCAATTTTTTACCCGAAAATCGATGATGATATTTTTCAAGTGAAACTACCCTTCTTAAGACCCTAGGGACAATCCTCACAGTTTGGCGCGCAGCTCGGCGGTCAGTGTAACCCAGCCTGCTGCGGCGCGGCGAGGGGGCTCGCCTCGCACTAGAATTAAACCCGTTGCGAGACCTGGCGCCCCCCTTGAAATGCCGCTCCCCTATTGCGCTCAGATTCCCTTTTTTCTTTCGCCACTCGAGTGGGAAAAAGAGGGGAATAGTGCGGCCCTGCTCCGCCCTGCTCCGCTCCGCCCCGCCCGGCCCGTCAGACCAGAAATACGCCCTAGAGCAGCGGTTCTCAACCTTTTTAGGCTCACGACCCCAAAATGACTGTCAAAAATTTTCGCGACCCCACAGAAAATTTTTCGCGACCCCACGCGACCCCTTGTCAACCCTCTTACACCCATCTCCTACCCAAAACATAAAAATAAAAATTAAAGTTATGTTTATTGAGAGTCTTTCTTTATTGTTAGAGGCTTTCTTGGTGGTTTTACCGTATTTCTGCACAAGGGATGACGTATCGGGGGCCAGCCGGCGGCCAAATCGCGACCCCCGGCGACCCCAGGTACCTCGACGCGACCCCACAATATAATTTGGCGACCCCATTTGGGGTCGCGACCCCAAGGTTGAGAACCGCTGCCCTAGAGGGACGCGATAGGGAAGGTCCGCCGCGGCGTCTCGTCAGCCGCCCCAGGTGATGCAATCTTGTGCAGCCTCCGCGTTAGCTCCGGGCCGTTGCACGTGCACGTTGGACGTCATGTGGGAGAGGCGAGCCAGACCCTGCAGAGCAACCCCTAGCGCCGTTTGCATCAGGGTGGCCGACCGCAGGGCGGGGGGCGGGGGCTGTGTGGGGTTCTCCCGCCGCTGCGGGGCGGGCTGCAGGCTGACGACACTTCGCTTTGGCGGCGGCTCATCGCAGCCGCCCGGGGTACTTGGGGTACTTCACCTTCTCCAATCAGTGTACACTCTGCGTTCCAATCGTTTTCCAATCACCTTCCAGTCACACAATTTTTCGACAAAAATCGATTTTAAGCACCTTAACATTATTGCAAAATATTGAATTGGTGCCAAAAATTTGCTTTCTTTAAATTTTGGTCAAATTTTCCATCCAATTACGATAGAACCCTCCAATCTGTGTACACTCGTTGAGTGAGGCACCCCTCGCAGCCACCCTCCGCCGCTCCAGAGTCGTACACACCTGCGGGCCAGTCCGGCAGTCCTGTACCCGCGCCACGTCAAGATGTCATTTCATATACCACGATAGATTATTGTCTGTCACAAGTAGCTGACCTTGGATTTTCAAAAACTCACTTTACCGGGCTGAATGCGGACGTGTCTTGAGAATCACGCGCACTTTTGTTGTCATTGTCAAACAAAATTTTGCCGCACTTTCAGCCGGCCAACTGCTGTGTTAACTTTACGCAATAGTATCGCATGTTTAAGGATCCTGTCAGAATAAGTGACGGGTTCTGCGAAGGGCCGGTGGGGTCCGGCCGAGAGCATTGCACTCGGCTTTGCTGGGCGGGGCGGGGCGGGGCGGCCTGACGGGACGAGGCAGACGCTCCCCCTACGCCGCCGCTCCGCCGCCGCGTAGAAGGAAAGGCTTACGGCCTTTAAGGCTTAGCAAGCTAGTGCTAGATGTGCTGGGGGAGGGGAGCCATGCCCCCAGGACCACGTGACCGCCGACGTGACGTCGCGCGCCGCCCATTGGCCGTCCGGGCAGGCGCGCCCCTCGCGGCGCGTCACAGCGGGCCGGGGGGGGGGGGGGCAATAGTGCGGCGGCGGTATCGGCGCAAGCTATTTCCGACTCGCGCGAGTCTCGTCCCCCTCCACTTCCCTCTCCTCCTCCTCCTCGCCCCCCCCCCCCCACCCCTCCCCTAAACCCTTTGAGCAGGGCAGAAACCAAGGCTGGGTCAGACTATTGCGCCTCGGTTTGGCGCGCCCCGCGCCCGCGGTGAGGAGGGGTGAAGTCTTGTGGAGGGTGCAGCGCGGGCGCGGCCCCGCCCAGCCGACTGATTCAGGAGAGCGTTCAAGAGGGGCTCTCCTATACCTACCGTATAGCTCCGTCCTTGTTGCACTAATTGGGCAGGTGGTCAAACAAATGTTTTGTTTCTATACATCATGGTGTATAGTTGGCAATTCTATACATGACATGATGTATAGCAGGAACTAAACATGACAAGATGTTTAACACCTATACACTTCGCAAATGGATAGAGGTTAAGCATTATGTGATGTATATACACTTGGGCGAAGCTTCACATGGAAAAGCACAGGGATACCACGCTGCGCCAAGTGTACACTGTTAAAAATTTTGTTGTAAATTAACAGGAAAATTACTGTTAAGTTTGTTAGCAGCAAATCCTGTTTCAAAACAGGAAAAACTGTAAATTTCGAAGGATGGGAAAAATCTCAGAATCAATTTTTTCGTCGAAATGTATTGACTTCTTTTTGCACTTATACACTCTAAATTACTAGGGACAATTTTTGTTCCTAATTGAGCACGAATCCGTGCATACGCAACATGTGTACGATTTCGTTCCTAATAATGGAGAAAAACTGCACAATTGCGCTCTTTTACTTCTTAATTTAAGAAAGAAATCGTACACATGTTGCGTATGCACGGATTCGTGCTCAATTAGGAACAAAATTGTCCCTAGTATTTTAGTGTGTATCTCTCTTCTGTAATATTACAAAATTGTTGTATTTCGAACAGTAAGGGCTGTTAATAAAATTAACAGCGTATTTCCTGTAAAGCACCAGCATACACAGTGATACTCATTCACTGTTCTTTGAGAGTGCTGCTGAAATAATCCATATGTAGTAAGTTTTTAACTGATACAAGAACAGCTGTTCAGAAACAGGATTCCCGTAAAACAAATGGTCGTCAGGCAACAACTTTTTCTAACAGTGTATAGCCAACTGAACACTTGCAAAGTGTTTAGAAAATAAACATCTGCTGATGTATAGTTTGAACTAAACATGATATAGTGTTAAAGTATTAAACATTAGCAGTTAAACATCATTTGATGTTTAGAACTATACATTTGTTTTACCAATGAACGATCTCCTGAATCAGACGACAGCGCCGACACACGCCACGACCTGACACTGTGTGCGACGCGCATGCACCGCACCGGGCCGTCTCTCGCTCTCAAGCAGTGTGCCTTTGTGTGCGAGAGTGAGAGGATATAGCGCCCTTTCTGTCTCGCACTGACTCAGGGAGTGCGCTGACGAGTGTGGGCAGTGGAATCGCTCTGTTGGTGCTGGTTCGCTGCGGATTAGCGTTTTAGCCTGAGGTCTGCTCCGCTCCAAGCAGTGAGCGCACTTGCTCCACATCGGCTGCTCCGCGAGCGGTGTGCCCCGGCGACCCACGTCTTCAAAGACTTTCCTATCTTATAGTTTATCCGCAGGGGCGCGTCCTAAGGCTGCGCATGCGCATTCACACAATTCACACGCATTCTTGCACTACCCGTACGCAGTTCAGTTTAGGTCAAAGGGGGATTCTCATCGGAAAACCTTGAGCGGCAGACTACTCGCTGTAACACGGTATTACATCGGTTATCACACCGGTGTTACACACACGATTTAATAACTGAACGGCATATTCTTGTGCTTATCAGTAGTACATAACGGTATTAACCACGTAATACACATCGGCTGTCCCAGTGAACACACGGCAGCGTTGCGTCGCATACTCGGCAGGGCTGCAGTGCAGGGGCCACAGCGCCTTACGGGCGAAGTGGGTAGGCAGACCCGCAGCTCTGCCGTGTGTTCTCTGGGCAGTCATGTTAGATAAGGAGGCAAAAGATCGTACGCATACACCTGTGTGCGGCAGACGGGTATCTCCGCGTGCCTACTACCAGGGGGTGGAAACGGCCTATAGAACGCGTGAAGCTATGCTCCCCCACCTAAAACAGGGGTTCTGGACTTCGTTGAGATCTTTGAAACACAAGTGTTGTTTGCAATACGCTTTGCACAGGTCGAAAGAACATAAAATTTGGAGTTGCGTAGGCTCAGTAGCTTTTCAAAAAGTATGGCTTTTATCCACAATAAATATATCTGAAAACCACCAAAACTCGAAAAATTAAGGAAGAATCGTCAGCGCCATCTTCGTGAAAACATTTTCTTACTTTTTTATAGGCACGATTGGGAGGTTCACGAAGGTCGTTTAGTCCATGCAACTCTAAATTTCATACTCTATTGATCTGTGCAACGCGTTTTGCAAACGGTAGTCCAGTTTTAGATATCTCGAAGAAGTCCGTAACCAATGTGCGGTGGGGGAGCATAGATTCACGCATTCTGTAGGCTGTTTCCACCTCCTGCTACTACGCAAAACGTATTCTCATGTGTGGAGAGTTTGCCTAGTAGGCAGGCGGAGATATCCGTCTGCCACACACAGGTGTTTGCGTACGATCTTTTGCTTACTTATCTAACATCCCTATCTCTGGGAAACCCGGTAGATCAGGTGTACCGGGCCGGGTGTTTCTTTGAATGCGTAACAGTGTTGCGGGATTGCATACTCGCCAGCGCTGCAGGGGCCATGGCGCCTTACGGGCGAATCGGGTAAACAGGCCGGGTTGCCACAACTCTTGAAAACCTTTAAAACCTGGAATACTCAGGGGAAAAAATCGTATCAGTAAAATCACGGAAAACTCAGGAAAAATGAAAAAAATCGGGGAAAATTCGGAGGAACGGTGGTTATCTGTTGAAACCTTCACGGAGCACGAATTTTAGCCGGAATACAAGTGTTTTGCTTCACTCACTTGACCAGAACACTGTGTCTAAAACTCAGGGAAATTTCATGTTAAAGGCTCCGGAAATCAGGGAAAACGGATATGAAAAGTTTGTGGCAACCCTGGAAATAACCCGCAACACTGTTATGCCTTCAAAGAAACACCCGGTACAGTGTATTACGGAAGGGAATTAATTCCCCCTGGGTCCAGCATGGGACCTTGGTCCTTGCTCCTCCCAGGCCGGCACCTCGCGCCGCCTCATGGCCAGCCCCGCCCCGCTGGGCCGCCGCGGGTCGCGGTCTCATGGAATGACGCAACGGCAGGGCAAGCAGAGAGTAGAGGACGTTTGAATGTCGCTCGGCTGCGCCACGCTGCGCCCCCGCCCCGCCCCAGCCCCGCCCCCGCCCCGCCCCACCGCGCCCCCTGGACCAGCAACCCCTCCTCCCCGCCCCGCCCCGCCCCGCGCCGGCCGCGAGGAGACAGGCAGTCTGGTGCGCGCGCACCCATACACCCACGTGCTCGGCCCGGACCCGGGGAGAGATGTCCATGTCCGTCCTGGCAGCTGCTTGGGGCTGCAGGAGCTGGACTGGACTCCACGCCCCGTACTCCTCCAAACTCCTCCCCACTCTCGTACTCCCCAACTGCAACGCCATTCACCCGTGGCTGTGGGTTACAGACTGTTAAGCGGGCGCAGATTTGAGGTGAGGTACCGGTCGTCGGCGTGCTAGTGAGTTCTGGTGTACCGGTAGGCCGCTGTAAACACCATAGCAGCACTGACCTCGCCCAGCCGCACTCCGCTCGGCCCCGCCCCGCCCCGCCCCGCCCCGCCCGGCTGCCGGTACACGGCGGGTTGCATGCGCCATATCCACCGTAAGGGACTAGGACCGGCGTCCCCTTACCCACCCCGCAACCCTACCACCACCTCCTCCTCCTCTCAGAATGGGAGAAATTTCCCTCCCCCTCGGTGACGTCACGCCCGGATCGTGCCACCACCGCGCCCACCCCTCTCCGGCCCGGCCCGGCCCCGGGTATCGACCGGCGCGCCTCCGCCTGCTCCGCCTGCTCCGCCCCCTCGGCAGTCCCAGCCGGTGTGGGGCGGGCGGGGCAGCCTGGCCTTACAGTGCTCGCCTACCCTCCGCGTGGTCGAGGCGCACCTGAACCTTGGCCTCCCTCCGAGCCCTCCCCCGCCACGCCCGAGTAGCAGCTCCAGCCGCAGCCAGCCGGACAAGACATGCCGACCAAAGCGGGTAGGTCGCCGTCTAATCCCGCGGCCGCCCGCCCTCAAGCCTCCAGTGCCCCCCGCGTCCTCGTTGACCTTCTCCCGCCCCGCCCCGCGCCCCGCCCCGCGCCCCGCCGTGCTTTGCGTACCGGAGGACCGCGATAATGCGCCTCGACTTCGCGGATTCGCGGCTCTCGCGTGCTCTCCGGAAGGGGTTGTTGTCACGGCTGGCGCCCTTAATGAAGGGGTGGTGTGGTGTGTCGCTGACCGAGCCCGGCCCGCCGCCGCGGCCCAGCGCTGCCCTGCGCAGTGCCAGGCGCCCCGGCCGCGTCAGAGAGGTTACCTGCGGGCCTGCACCGTCACACGTGCGTGCGTGGGGAGGGGCTGGGTGCCAGCTGGACCACCCGACCTTCAGACGTGCTCCGAAGGTCGTGCACTTTTTAAGAAATTCGAAATGTTTGGCCAGCAATGTTGATCATACGAGCCATGAGAAGCTCCGATTGGCTGCGGTATCATAGCTAGATGGCTAGAAACATTGTGTTCTGGTCCGTATTTGGTGAAATGACTTAAGTGGGTCACCATCAGTGCAAATTACACAACTCCCGCATGTAGTTACCAATGTTAAATGGCCTCTGGAGATATTACCTCCTATATGAAGTATTGTCATGACATCGGCTTTCAAATCAAAAGCGGCTCCTTTTCGGTCATTTTTTAAAAAATGCCCAGCTGGACCGCCTTTTTTTGCCAGAAAAGTAAATCCGGAAGCAGCGAGACCGTTCCAGGCTCCGCCCGACCTTGTCCTTCCTTTCCCCGTGAGCCCCCCGGCGGCGCGGGGCGGGGCGGGGTGGGGTGGGGTGGCGCGGGGCGGGGCGGGGCGCGTTCTATGAGGAAAGACATGCGAGACCCTTGGCTCGCCTCAGAATGAGTCGTGTTTCTCAGCCAAGACTGTACTAGGGTGGGGTGGAACTGTGGCCTGGGGAATACTTGTCACGTTGTAACTTTCAGCCTCGCGATATGAGGAAGTAAAGGAGAAAGCTTGTCCATTTTGAAAGTAAAGGTTACTGGCGAAGGGGCGACCTTTATTGGTAAAGTCCTGCACAGTACAAACCCAGAGAAATCTCGATGAAATCTTCAGAAATCTCATAGAAATATTTCAAAATCGCAGAGAAATTTTGTGTAATCCCCTAAAACGTCGTCAAATCTTTTAGCATTTTGTGAAATCTCGTCCCAGACAAACTTCCCAAAATCCGGCGAAATCTTACGCAATCCATAGAAATCTCAAATCAGTAGAAATCCTGTGTGCACTAGGATGAGGAGTGGTTGCCCCCTCGGTTACTGGTGCGGTGCAGCCGCATCATCTCCTTGGGAAAGGGAAGGGCGCTTGTGCTGCTTGTCTGTGCGCTTTTCTATTTTCTACAAGCACGAAACTGTACAAATGATGAAGTCCACGGTGGTATTGATTGGTTTTGAGTGTTTGACGGGCGAGCTTACAAATCCAATTAATTAATGAAGGAAACGGGTCTCGATGCGAAACTTATTCTAATGAAGATTTACGATAAGCCGGGTCAATCGCTCTTAAATCTACGACTTTTCATGGCCTCAGGCTCGATTGGAATGTGCTACTCCATTATTTTGCCAGCTCTGAATTTTGTAGTAAAATGTCGCCTTTTTTATTTATTTATTTTAAAAAAAGTTTTTATTTTTATCGAAAACTTGAAACTACAGCTGGGAATTTTTCTTCTATTTATAGAAAGGTTTCTAAAGTTTTTATTTTACGTTTTCTAAAAAAAAAAAAAGTTCTTATTTCTACACTTTTCTGACCTGTGCAAATATTCTACAGTTGTTCTCCCCTCTCAATTACCCTAAGCAAGGACACTTACCGACTCTAGCCTTGTGCATGCTTTCGTTTTTATGACATTTTGTTCGTTTTGATATTTGGTGTTTTAATTTTCCTCTAACTCTTCCTTTCTCTCCCTCGCATACGCCTATTGGATCGTGTGTCTCCACTCCCTCCTCAACAGGATCGCCCGACGATGGAGAGGTCAGTATAATTTGTTAAAAAGCTGACATTGACATATGTCCATGTGCACGTGTGTGTGTGTGTGCGCGCGTGTGCCTAACCCTTTAACCCACTGATCAGGACGGTACGAGGCGCAGCAGCGGCAGTGACCAGCCCGTGGCCGGCGCCGCGCCCAAGGTGAGCTCACACGAGAACAGCGCGAGCACAGCGCGAGCACAGCGCGAGCACAGCGCGAGCACAGCCAGTGCATTAGTGGGGGAAAATTTTGGACCACGTGACCTATCAAATCATTGAGAGGAAAAACAATAACTTTTCCGCCCTCCGCCCACATGTCAGTGAGCTAGTGGCATTTTTTCGCTTGCCTTAACTGGAAAAACAAAGGTAAGCCCCTTCATGCTTTTGAAATGTGTTGAATTCTAGTGGCTCTACAATCGTGCCGTATAGGGCACTTAAATTCAGCACCCCTCCACGTTAGTGTTGCCTGAAAAGTTAGGCAAAAAACCGCCCAACTCCTGTGTGCAGGTGGCAGTATCTCCGCCTGCCATCTAGGCAACTCCCCTGCACTCGTACACAGATGTTTCATAGTAGGCAGGCGGAGATACAGTCCCGTTGCATAATCACTAACAATATTTGATAATTAGGTGCATATTTTGCTTTTTCCCTCCGTTCGACATGCTACGGGTATTACCGCGTAGCTCCTGGATCAGTTTAACTACGGGGTTGAAGATCCCCGCGGTGACATTATCGGACAATATACATCTGTGGTTCACCCGCGGTTCATGTCCTTGGACTAATAACGGGCTACAAAAAATATCAGGTCAACAACATGACGCTTGCACTGAAAAGGCAATGGTAGGACATAGCACCCTTTTAGGCGTGATGCTAGGAATTGTGCCGCTGCAAGGCTAGAATAACAATAGCACTCCCACTCAGACACCAATGTGCCTGCAAAGGAGCAATCTTCCGCAATCTTCCCTCTCTGCAGGCATTAAAATTTAGCTCCTTGTCATCGAATTAGGCCCGACCTTTGTTTTTCTAGTGAGTTAAAACAATGCCATATTTCTTTGAGTGTATGATGGAGAGCAATCGAAAACTTGAGGAATAGTTTAGACGTGCTGGTTGCTGCACTGGCACGTCTACTTGTTGCGCACTCTGTTCTGAAAAGCGAGTCGTTATTGTTCTCATGTGTATCTTCCTGCCCTGCCCCTCTTGCACGCAGCGCGCCCCCGGGAGTGACGATTCGGTAAGTTTTCCGACACGTCTCGGCTGCGGCCGTCGGCTCCTTCTGACCCGACCCCGTCCGACCTGATGCGCTGCGCAGGAAAAGTAAACACTGATGACCTTTTCCCGGCCGAGCCTCCCATTAACGTAATGCGCTTTGATTCCTCTGCCGCTTCGAACGAAATTGGACTGTGCATGTCTTTTCTGTCCGCCCCTTTTCATAGGTTTTTATTTCGCCCACCCACTCATGCTAGTTTCCCGAATCCTCTTTTGATAACATAATTGAATCGCTACTGGTTGCGGCGATTGACAGAGCCATTTAGATAACTCAGGGTAAACGGCTTTACAGCACCGTAGCCGTATCCGTTTTGTCCTCGTCACAAAAACAACACACTTAAGTTTTTTGTTTTTTTTCCTAAACAAAAAGACAAACGATGACACTGATTGTTTTACTATTTTTCTCTTGTTTGTCGCGCTCGCTCGCATTGATTGTGCTAGGGCAAAGTCCCTTGTATGAAAGTCTCGTATTTAGTTTCCCCATGCTCTTCTTGTGACCCTCTCCCTTCTCCTCCCCCAGGGATAGGGGGCGGGGTAGGGAGCATCTCTGTTCCCATTCATCTCTTTACATTATTTGCGCGCGAGCTGTGCGTTTGGTGTTCCCCATCGGATTTGTGTGGCGGGTTAAGCATCCGCGGCTGGGCCTGTCACCCTGTCACCCTGTCACCCCTCAGGCGCGCGGCTCCGGCCCGGTCGCGTGGGCTTGGAGGCGCTCCAAGGCCGCGGCAGGCGCGGGAGGTCGCCCTCGTGGAGGGTTCAGGGGTTCAGGGCCACTGCCAGTGGAAGCCCGCCTCTTCGAAAAATATTTCGAAAAACTTCCATCGGACCCCGCGGGTTCAGCTCGACGTATATTTCGTTTGCGCGCCAGATGTCGTCGTGCGAAGGCGTGAGACTTTACTGGGCGGGTTAATGGAACAATTATCTCGTTCGTGCGGGCTTCAAGTCGTCGCGGCGGCACGCGGCACGCGTCGCTGAGGACGGGTAAGGGGGAGGAGGAGGAGGGAGAGGGGGAGGAGGAGGAGGGAGAGGAGGAGGAGGAGGAGGAGGAGGAGGAGGAGGAGGAGGAGGAGGAGGAGGAGGAGGAGGAGGAGGAGGAGTAAGAGGAGGACGAGCCCGCTACCGAGCGGATCGGACCTGGTCTGGGGACAGTTGATCACATGGTGCAAACCGCGTTTAGGCTAAACTGGTCTTCTCACCTCTCGTGCATGCCAGTGGAAACGGAACTATTCCGGCCTCTCCAGCCGCTCCGCCCCGCCCAGCCCAGCCCCGCTGCGTCGTCGCCAC
Organism: Frankliniella fusca; assembly: GCA_029379305.1. Taxonomy (NCBI): domain Eukaryota; kingdom Metazoa; phylum Arthropoda; class Insecta; order Thysanoptera; family Thripidae; genus Frankliniella; species Frankliniella fusca. Next base: position 1,747,540 of record JAHWGI010000960.1, on the reverse strand, counting down.
CACGGCGCGCCAGGGCCTTTCGCCTCTCGTCTCGTCATCGCGGTGCGAAAACTTTCAACACAGCGAAATGTGAAACCAGCGATGGTTTTGCTTCGGCACGCCAAACGGGACAGAGCTGTGCGGGGAGGAGGTGCAGTGCGTAAATAAATAAACAAGAGTCAGCAGCGTGCCAGACAGTGCAGACGACATTGGAGGCATTTTTGCTTGCGAGGCGCCGCGGCAGTGACGGCTGCCACAACGCAGTGTAACGCTGCCGTTGCCGGTACTATCCCGCTGGGGAACATTTTTGTGCTCTTAAGGTAATGAGGTAGATCGCCGAAGCCCGCCTTTGTACCCGGGTACGGAATTTGTGTGGCTGACGGCCAGACTGTAAGTCAGGTTCGAGGGGTCGACAACCCGCGTTCTCCTGTGTGCAGCCAGTGGTGCAGGCCTGCTTGACGTAATTAGAATGTAGTCCGAGTCCGCGTGTACCCCGACTCCGACCGTATGCGGAGCGTTCTGTTCTCCGGGTAAAATCTGGCTGCACTCCAGTTGTTACCGATGTACTCAAGCTATCAGACCTTCCCTAACGCGATATGCACTGCGAGTGCACTGTGACAGGTTGTCCTATTGCCACCCGGAGTCCTACAGGAGTCCTGGAGGCTGCTGTGGTTTGTAGGTGCACTGATAATTTATTGTTGGCAGTCGCCATCAAATCTTTAAAGCGCAACAACAAACTGTTGTTCGATCCGTTAGAGTAGTTAAGGGCATTGCAAAATTCAGTCTCGATGCCCATGACTAATTCGACGGATCGAATCGAACCACAGTTTGATCAGAGCAACCAGAAATTTTTCTCAGTGCGTGGGCACAGTGAGGCCCCCGGCCCCTGGCGCGCCGAGCCGAGGGCGAGGGAGTCAATATCAAGTGCTGCAGTGGTATCGACGATGCATGGCACCCGGACATTTTTCTTAATCCGATACTTGACTGCTGTTGGAGTGGGGCGGGGGAGGGGGGGGCGGGGCGGGGCGGGGCGGGGCGGGGCGGGGCGGGGCAATGCGTGTGGGCATCGCGGCAGCAGCCCGTGGCGACGCAATGCGACGCGACAGGGCGGCTCTAGCTCTAGCACCGCGCCAATCAAATGTCATTAATTCATGAAGCGACTCGGGCGTGACTGAGGCGTGACGTAAGCTCTGCTTGTTCTCCTCCAGCGGTGTGCCTCCTCTCTCTCTCTCTCTGTCTACGTCTCTCTCTGTCTCTCTGTGTTTCGTTGTACGGCTCGCTCCAGGCGGGGCGGGGCCGGCAGCGGCCGGGGATGGTGCCGGGGGGCTAGACTAGACGCAATATCCATGAAGTCCATGTGCCGGTCGGGGCGGGTGGGGAGAGGGGCGTATTATTGAAGCGGTTCAAGCCCCCATTTCTTTCAATCAGCTTGGGGCCACGGGCCCAACCGGGCAGGGCAGCGCGGGCCGAGCGGAGGGAAGGGGAGGGGTCCGATCGACGTGAACACGCTGATATACTTGACATGGCGTCTCGTCTTTGCTGGAGTGTGCAGAAGGACGCCTCTGAGTACCCATCGGCCCGCAGTTCTTACCCATCGATCTGCTTTTCCGCTGGGCTTTGAGAGCGAGAGCGCTGCTCTCTCGACGCGACCGTGAGAGCGGAGTAGAACGCAGTACATGGAGTCGTTGTCCTGCCTACTACCCTGCGGCCTGGCCTGGCCTCGGTCCCGGTCACGGCCGGTGCGTGCTGGGGCGGGGCGGGGCATGCTTGTGTCTGCTCTCCAAATATGTAACAGAGCAGATAAACTGTCGCGGCACGCCGCAGGCTCCGGCCAGGCCCGGCTCGGCTCGTGCGAGTGCGAGAGAGATGGCCGATAGGGCCGTGCATCTGTCCTTCTCGCTCGCGACGCCCCGCCCCGCTCTTCCATCGCGCTCACCACTGCTTCGCACGCTTGTTCCGTTCTGCTCATCTTATCGCGCCGACCCCGTCCCGTCCCGTGCCCAGTATGCACTAGGAAAAATGTTGAAGGCTCCCACTGCGAGAAACCCTGGTGGCCCTGGCGCGAGTGTGTCTATGTCCCGTGACAAGCTCCCCGGCCGCTCCGTACAGCCAGTAGCCGTCCATGTCGAGGGGGTATTCTCTTCTCTGATACCATGTCCGGAACTCCTTTTCACGGGAAGGTAATACGCGTACTGTAAAATCGAAATGCAACAGGAGGACATGCTTTAATACTGACGAATTTTTGGTGTGATTCGGGCGTAGTACCCTGCAATACCGTTTAGTACCGAAAAGTCTGTACAAGATTTATTAAGAAATACCCCCTTCAAGAATATTGTCTCGTGTCTTCACCAAGTCCCTTCTCTACCACGTGTTGGCGTGTCCCGTGTGCTGAACGTTGCTTCCCGGGGGGCGTTGTCGTCCGCAGCGGCAGCATGGCGAGCCTCAGCCTTTATCGTTGTCGACTGCAGTGCGAACAACTCATTTGAAATTGACCGATAAGTCCATAGAAAAACGAAAATTTATCATTTAGGCCTGGAGAAAGTATCATTCAGCTCTCGCAAAGTCCCCTTGCGGGCTTGGAAGAATCGAACGGACTGGGCTCATCCACATGCTTAGCTAAAAGTAGGAAAAAAAAACGGAAAAAAAAAACACGCTTTGCTTAGGGAGTGAGTCTACTGCTCCCCGCAGGGAGACCTCACCGACACCGGAAAAACAAAGGTGCTAACTCGCACCTTTAAAAGATGCTAAGGATTATAGTGCCTCTACAAAGGCACTAATTTTTGGCACCTCAACGCCTCTTTAGTGCCTTTTAAAAGGCACTAAACTCAAATTTTCTTTAGCACCCCTGCAAAGGTGCCATAGTTAGCACCTTTGTTTTTCCAGTGGAGAGCTAGGACGAGCGTCATCCTCAGGTATTTTTAGTTTCTCTAACGGTAATTTTTTTTTAAAAAGAAACCTCCGTAACTCGTAGGCCCCAAGCATTTTCATAATCTACACCGCGAATTCTGTTATGATGGTGGCAGTTTAAAATCCAATGTCATGTCGAGTGAAACAATTTTTTTGTGCGTGCTCGCGAGTGCAGTGCATATGCATGGCCCAGATTGTCGTGGGCGGGGCGGGGCGGGGCGGGGCGGTTATATGCAGGCGCCTGCTGCCGTCATCACCGCCAGCGTGTAGCTACACCGGGACCGGGCCGCCCGAAATTCGCGTGTGTTTACCGAACGGTTTGGTGCGGGACGCACGGTACGCCCGCGCGCCACACTCCGACGCCAAAATAGTCGTCAATAAAAAGTATCTGTTTAGTTTGTTGGCGCGCTCGAGAATTTCTGGGTTGCAGTCACAGTCAGTCACCCGCCCACATACTTCACGTGCACCTTGCTCGACCCCAAGACCTTAATTGTTCTCTAGGTCGTGTGTCGTGTGGATGACGGCAGGACTACACACTAAATTCTTACAAACTTTTTTTTTATACGCAGCTACGGATTTTCTGTGCACATGCTGCATTTATGAATAATTTAATGCAGATCTATGAACAATATTGTTCATAGTGGGCTTATTTTGTTCATGGCTAGCCACATAATTAGGCGTATATAGCGCAAGTATTTTTAAAATAAACGTTCATACGATTTTAGCGTGTTCGCCTTCCTTGAGGCACGGTAAAAACGATGTCTGATTTTTTGAGGAAAAAGAGGAAACTTTGAGAACTTTGGATACTTCGAGGAAATCTCCTTAGATTTTGAGGAAGTCTCCTCAAATTTTTTGGAGATTTCCCTTATTTTTTGAGGAGCCCTCCTCAAAATCTGAGGGGTTTCCCTCAAATTACGGAAGTTCCTCAATGTTTTCCCCTTTTCCTCAAAAAATCAGACATTGTTTTTACCGTGGGTGTGTTCTTCCCTTTGCCGCTGAGGCATGTCCCGGCCGATCGCGACCCCCCTGCGGCGCTTTGCAATGCTAAGTGCGTGGGTAGCTGTCCCGGGCCCGAGGAGAACAGTGCAAGTCACTATGAGTCAGGAGCGGCACCGGACGCGCAGCGCCGCTACGCAGGTCCGTAAGCAGTGATCAGCTGCGCGTCGCGGGCAGGACCGCGCTGCAGGCTCATTCCATATAGTGTCCTCTCTCCTGCTCCTCGTGACCCTACTACCCCATAAGTCCGACAAGGACAGGGAGAGACAAAACCACTGCTGCTGGCTGCTTGTATTGTGCGCGGTTACTCACAGCTGTGTGGCATTCGGAGGATCGGCGGGGAACGGGTGAGGAGGGGCAGGGTCAGGTGAGAAAAGAGGCGGGAAACGACGGCTTCTTTCGGGTACGTGAGGAGGGGCAAGGTGGTTGTAGGGGGAACGGGGGGAGGGGGGGCAAGCATTGCGCGCACCGAGCGCACCGGCGGCACCAGCACGACAGCAGCGCCGGCCGGCCGAGGTGAGGAGGGTGAGGGAGGAGGAGGAAGGTGGTCGTGGTGGGGGACTCAATGGAGAGAAAGAGGAGGGAGTAGGTCTCCACTATGAACGTGGTCAGTTGCGGAGTATAAAGTGGTGGGGGTTAGGGGCGGAGAGAGAGAGAGAGAGAGAGAGAGAGAGAGAGAGAGAGAGAGAGAGAGAGAGAGAGAGAGAGAGAGAGAGAGAGAGAGAGAGAGAGAGAGACGGAGCACCTGGATCGCGAGGCGAGCCTCTGTCAGCGCCGCGCCGTCGCCGGCTCCAGTTAGAGAGAGCAGTGCTCGCGCCGAGTCCCTGCCGTGAGGTCCTGCCGAGCCGAGTCGAGCCGAGCCGAGCCGAGCCCTGCAGCGCAAGGAGCCGAGCCGAGCCCAGGCCAGCCCAGCAGAGCCGAGCAGAGCCTTGCCTTCAGTTGCCTGCGGCTTTCGCAACGCGAGAACGTGAGCCGAGTAGAGCCCGCCCGCGCCCGCCCGCCAGTGCGTCCATACCCGTACCGGTACTCGCGCCGCGCCGGCCTTCGTGTTGTGCCCCGTGCTCAGCACCGCAGCGCGCCTGGATAACCTCCGCCGCGCGGCAGCAGCAGCAGCAGCGCCATGGGACTCGCAAAGGTACGCCAAGGCGCGCCAGCCTCCAGCTCCAGGCCCGGACTGGGCTGCCTCCACTGTGCTACTTGTTGCACCCGTAGCCGACGGAGCAGTGCGTCGCGCCCGCATAATACCCGGCGGGTTCTACACATTCGTGTGATGTGTGTTATGAGCAAGGGGGCTTATCAGGGCTATCAGGGTGCGCTAGATTCCTTTAGCAGGGTGGAGATTTCGGCGGGTTTTGTAAGATTTCAATCGAGTTGATATGCACAGATTTCGCCTGGTTGTTTGCCTTTTTGGGTGAGGATTTGGGATCTCAAGAGATTTCAGGCTCGTAAGTAAGTGGACACAGGTTTCTTCGGTCCCTTCCCTTCCCTTGAGACAAGAGCCGTGCATGCACCTGTTCTCTAGTGCTGCAGGTCCTGCAGCACCTTGTTTCGCGCCGCTCTGTGCTCGGCTACTTTTTTGCCTATACAAGAGCCACCCAACCCGGGTAGTTGCTGTAGAACCTTGCGAATGCGTTTTCCGAGCGCGCTCTGACTTATGGACGTTCTTTAGTGTTTCAGAAAACACGTGACTGTAAGCGAGCTTTTTCCTACCCGCTGTAGGTCGCTGCAGCCGTAAGGCGTCGTCACCCCTTGGGTAGGCAGACGCGCAACACTGCTATTTTTTCTTTTCTGAAAAGCCCCGTACACTGTGACTGGAGGATGCGACTGAAGCGGCATATTTAGTTGCTTGGTGCTTGACGCTGCGTTGTGTCGGGTACCCGGCACACATCACAAATGAGAGAGAAACCGTCCGCCCCGTCCCACTGGGACACCGGGTTGCTGACCATGCACCGCTGACCCGCCCGCCAGTGCCAGACTCGCGTGTCACGCTTGTCATGTGTGTCACGCGTGTCACACTTGTCACGTGCGTCACGCGCTGTGCCTTGACATCCGGACCCTGCTGGAGGACCAACCGCGGCCGTACAGCGCGGCGGGCGCTGCTTCCTGCGCGGTAATGTCCATCGAGTGAATGGTAGCCGGCGACGCCCCACCGCACCCCGCCCCACCCCGCCCCGCCTCGCCTCGCCCCGCCCCGCCCCGTTTCCGTCTAGTCAGTGCTGCGATGCTCTGCGGGCAGCGGGCCACGCTTGGCCCTTTGGGCCGCGGCGCCGCTTGCGTGGGCGCCCCTGTGGGTGAAGCTCTATAGAGAGGCTATCCCTCACGACAGGACGACTCTTTATCCGACTCGAAGGTCTTTTCGTTTTGCGTCTGATTTGTCGCAGTAATGCTTAAGGTGTGGGGGCCGGGGCCGGTACGGGCCGGACGCCCCGGGACGCCCATACAGTTCCCGAACTCTAGGCGCCCCGGGGCCCCGCCTCATGGGCCGCACCCACTCTCGTCCATCCTGCTGGGCGCGGCTAGCGGCTGGGCGTGGCTATAGGCAAGGGGCGGCCAACTCGAAAAAATCGTGTGCACCGTAAATACACGTGTATTTTTAAGAAAATAAAAGAAATAAAGGAAAAATACAAGGAAATCACATGGGAATACTGAGTAATTCATCAAAATACTTATCAAAATTATAAGAAAAATACCAAACAAAAATACAGGATAAATACAAAGTAAATGTACGCAGAAATACACGAGTTGGCCACCCCTCGGGTATGGGCACCCCCGTCCCCGGCCCCGGGTGGCGCCTTTCGGGGCCGCGGCATGGCCCGGGCACGGCGGCCCCTGCCCGCCCCCGCAACCTCACCGCTTCTCTTCCATATACATATACACCTCTGTTTTTTTACGGCAGCAGCGGAGGCGCCGGTCGTGCCCAGCCCAGTGGTGCTACTACTTAATATTTGCTTTTTTTCGCGGGAGCTAGTAGCTTGGTTTAGCGGGTGTGGGCGTGTTTCTGCCTTCATTCTCGCGCTCGGCGAGCCGCGGCGCGGGCTGGGCTGGGCTGGGCTGGGCTGGGCTGGGGCTGTTGAGGGGTCTGACCTGACCAGGCCAGTCATGAGAAGCACGTGTGATAGACGACAACCCCGAGGGGAAATTCTCCACGGAAAATTCTGCACAAACTACTGGGTATGGGCATTACACCGTATAACGCCGGTATTACAAGATTCGATCACTGAAGCCCATACTCTTGTGTTTTCCGGTATTACATGATGGGTATTACCGCGTAATTCATAGATCAGTGTGCACTTTAGGACGGTATGAATTTTCCCTTCGGACAACCCTTCCCTGTTGTAGCGCCTGTCCTTGTTGCACTCGTGAGGTAGGGTGAGGTGTAGGACGCCGTACTGCGGGGCGTGTTGGGGTTTTGTTGCACATCTAGGCAGCCGCCCGCTGCGCTGCAGCTCTCCAAGCCCTAACCAGCCGCGGCTGTGTTTACCGCAGCTCGGAAAACCACTGGCATGGCTAGGCGGCCGGGGCGGGGCAGGGCAAGGCAGGGTCGACTTACATTGGGCTGTGTACACGGCACAGCACGCTTAGGACGTTTACTTAACCGGACCGTTCTGTCTGTCTGTCTGTCTGTCTTCCGGTCGGTCTGTCTGTCTGTCTGTCTGTCTGTCTGTCTGTCTGTCTGTCTGTCTGTCTGTCTGTCTGTCTGTCTGTCTGTCTGTCTTTCTGCCCGCCTGTCTGTCTGCCTGTGCGGGTGTGTTTACGTGGCCAGCTCACGCCGGACCTATGAGGAGAAAATATCCGCTATCAGTTCAGGGGGCTTAAAAACTCTCAAATATGTGCACAATTCAGAAAAAATAGAATTTATTAATTAAATTAGAAAAAGAAATCAGGTAAACGTAAAAAATAATCACGTTACTTTGCATACTAAGATTCCCTATCGTCCGCTCCAGAGGGTGAACACTGTTCCACTACGTGGCTTGTGAGTGTTGGTGTGTGGTCTGCAGTGCCCTGTGCGGCGGCGGTGCGCGGTGCGCCTGTCTCGTGCACGAGAAGGAGGGTCTTGTTGTTCTGCTTCTTACAAAGGAAAAGACCGGTAGCGGTGAGGCTAATGCGACGTGCCCTGCCCGGCCCGGCAGTGCAATGTATGCACGCGTGCGGTGCGTGGTGCGGCAGCAAAAAGGCAATCACTGCCTTGTGCGTTTGTTCTGCGCTGCGGAGCGGAATGCGCTGTCCCTGCTCCTGCTCCTGCTTCCCAGACCGATGAACAAACCAACACAATCGACCTGGCCGCGGTACTATACGATGCGGTAAACTCTCGGACAGTACTGACATTTTCGTTCAGAGTCATTTTCTCATCGACACTGTGTACACTGTGAAAAAAGGTCGAAAGGGTGATGGGAAAAGTTTTCATGGCCAATTTCGTCAAGTGACAACCTCAAGTTGTACAGTTATGAAGTATTTTTTGACGTTATGTGTCGACTTGGATTTATTAAGCGAGCAAGAATTTGCTCTCCTAAATTTATATTACTGCGTTCATAAATTTACGAGTCTGAGTCGTAATCGATGTTTTTGAAAAAAGTCGTAAACTTACGAGTATTATTTTCACAGTTGTTAGTATGACTGTGGATTTAAACTTTCTTATAATCATAATCTGTTGATTTTTCTTTCACATCAAAGAATAACTACAGGGTGGCTCACTTACCCCATACTCTTTGCCTAAGTATGAAATTTGTTCTATTCAACTGAGCGAGACGAAGAGGTGAGAACGGGAGTGTGAGGGGGTGCTTCCCCACCCCTTACCCTCCCCCAGCTGAATAGAACAAATTGCATACTTAGGCAAAGAGTATGGGGTAAGTGAGCCACCCTAATAAAAATAAGTAAAATGTCTGTAAGGTTATGAAGAAAAATATTCCTTTGTGTAAAGACGAATTAGTCCATAATTGACTCGTGCATTTGAGTTGTCAATAAAGAACTGTCCGAGAGTGCAGGTTAGCGACGTACAATGTTACCGGAAAAGTAGGCAAATAAGGAGCCCAAAGACAGTAGAGTAAAAGTGACCTTATGTACTCAGCGTTTTCGTCTTGTCCGCCTATGTCCGTTTCGTGTTTCTAAGCAATTTTGTTGTCACTCAAGTGCCAAAGATTGTATTGAAATGTGCAACAACAGTTCATGGTTTTAACACTGTCAGACAAGATATCAACGAAAATCGGCAAAGAGGCATACGAGGACGAGGCAGTGTTGCCAAAAAGTAGACAATTTTCCCTCGAATACGCCTGTGTGTGGCAGACGGGTATCTCCGCCTGCCTATTAGGCAAACTCTCTACACACGAGTCTACCAGTTGCCCAGTAGGCAGGCGGCGATACTCATCTGCCACACACAGTTGTATTCGAAGGAAATTTGCCCACTTTTTCGGCATAACTGGGACGAGGCAACATCTCAGCACGGCGGAGTGCGTGCATGTTGCAGGCGCGGATGCAGCCCGCTATACCCCTCTGTCTTTGGGCTACTTTTTGCCTACTTTCCCGGCAGCTCCGGTACCGGCTAACATTGAAGGGAAACGGATGAGTAACCAGGCACGACCGCTCCGCTGCGGGACTGGGCGCGCGCACCCGCTCACAAGCGTGCGCAGCGCGTGTCTAGTTTGAGTTTAGAATGAGATTTACTCCGAGATAAAATCTAGAGCATACACGCCGACTGAGGGAGAGCCGCGGCAGGGCCAGGGCGGGGCGCGGGGCGGGGAGAGTCAGGTACCACCACGCCCGAGGTGCTGCTGGGTGCACCGGGGCGTTGCCTTGGTCGTGCCTGGCTGCAGCAGCCGCTTCCAGTGCAGGCTGCAGGCGTGGCTGCAGGCCTACGCTCTGCTTTGTGCTGCGCAGCCAACCGTGAGTCTTTTCGGGAGGAGGGGGGGGGGAGAGAACAAAATAACAACAGACAATACCGGACGGCCGTAAGGGGGGCGCGCGGGGCGCGCGGGGCGGCGGGGGGCCGAGGCGGGCCAGGCCGCATCAGGAATCGGTCCTCTCGCTGCACTCGCGGCCACGGCCCGCTCAACTCTCGGCCTCCTCCCTGCCCCGCGACCCCCCTACCCCCCGCCCCACCCCGGCCCGCCACGGCCTCGCCCCTCCACCTCCAGGCTTATACTGTCTTTCCTTTCTTTCTTCTTAACTTCGCAGAACTAGTTTGCATACTCTCTTCCTCGCTATCGCACTCGTTCTCCCACTCTCTCCTCTCCCCGTCTCTTTCCCCCCCTCGTAGGTAATGCACTTGTTCTCCCTCCCTCAGACTGACGCGCGACACGGCACTGCGGCTGCTCTCCGTCTCTCTCCCACGTACGGTCAGTGATGGCGCCACGATATTTCCCAGAAGTGTTTCCAGTGGCGGGGCGAGGCGTGGGGTCAACCTTGTTGCTGAATAACGACGCTCGGAGCGACGCAGCGATAGGAAAGGGGCGAACGATGAACGCGACCCCCGTGACCTCAACGCCACCGTGCTCATAACCCGGGGAGACGAGCGTCTTTGGGAATTTCGCATCAGTTGCCATCTCCGTGGCCAACGCGCGAGGGATTCCAAATTCTGGGAGACGATGACGACTTCGCGATCGCCCCGCTTATTGAGTCACGTGACTGACGTCCGGAGACTTTTGGTCTCTCTATTCAGTTCGGGGACGCGAAAAGTGATGCAAATCGTGATAGTTGTGCTCGTTGTGCTCCAATTGCGAGCGCCCGAAAGATCCAGGGGGTAATTCTTGTGGAGAAGCTTCTCATTGTGCGTAGAGCTTTCTTATTAGAGAGCTTTCTTATGGCTGGAGAGCTTCACACGGGAGAGCTTTCTTATGAGTCGAGCTTGGAGCGCTCCGTGTGTTGCGGTTGCGGTACGGTAGTTGCTCTCAAGTGCTGTTGTGCCAACAGTATCTCGCCTCAGCGGCTGGGGGTTCGACTCCCTCCGGCCTGTTTTGGGCTTTCTACACGGAGAAAAAGAATTAACTGTGCAGGTAAAAATTATCTGTATATGGGTTAGTAACTTTTGGAGCTGTGCTGCTAAAAGTTTACCGGTGTAGCTAGATGTTTTGCCCGAGAGCTAAGTTTTTAGCAGTCCAGTGAACTTTGTGGTGATTAGCTCCGTAAATTATTTATCCATGGCTATATTTTAGCTGCACAGCAGCTAGTCCTTTTTCTGAGTGTATCTTTGTTTGTGCAAAGGTTGACACCAACCCCTCCCCCCCCCTCTCCCTCGACGCCTCGCGCGGTAGGCAACAGCAGCGCAACGGTGCGGGCGGCGCGCGGCCGACGGCATGTGCACCTCGCCCCGCCCCGCCCCGCCCCGCCCCGCCCCGCCCCGCCCCGCCCCGCCCCGCCCCGCCCCGTCCGGCCCCGCCCCACCCCATCTCACCTGCGTACTGTTCTTCACGCGCGCGGAGGGGCCTCCTCTCCTACACAGTAAATTTGGAATGCTCAGTAATTGTTCGCCATGTAAAACTCAGTGGCGGATCCAGAGCCAGCCTTTTGGGGGGGGGGGGGGCAAAGTAGTACTTTTTGCCTACTTACAGGGGCAAAGTATTACTTTTTGCCTACCTTTCAGGCGGCTATCGGGGAGCCATGGGGGGGGCAAAAGGCCTGTCGCCCCTGGATCCGCGCATGGTAAAACTGCACGCCTGGGTGCACGATGTGCTAGCACACCCTTTGCGTGCCCCTCACCCAATGTCTGTGAGCAGCGCAGGGAAAAAAAAGAAACATCGTCCTGGTTTCCATGCAGCCAGGATTTTCCTATTTGTTTGGGTTTGTCTAAAACTGCTTGGAAACCTGCTGGGCGAAGGGCGAAGTTTTTACCGTCCGAACAGTTTTGCATGCTGCACGCGTCTGGCGTGCGTACGATCACAGTCCGCTGCACTGGTCGTGCAATTTCAGAGCACCCCAAAATGAACAGAGTGTAGCGACAGGTGACATGATATACCCTCACACAGGTGTGCTGCTTTGGCGGCTTTTTGCCCGCCAGTGTTGGCAACCCTGCGCTCCGCTTGTAGACGCGGTCTAGGGACGCATTGAGAACGCAAATAATACTCCCGTCATGTCAAACGTGACACCTCTCGCCCCGCCGCGGCCCGGCCCGGCCCGCCTGGCGCCAGGGGCCAGGGGGCCGCATAGGCCCTCCGGACTCCCGGCCCGGCAAGGCTATTGGCATTTGAAATGCAAATCTGTAGCGTCACCACGCCTCAAGTTTGAATCGGAAGTTGCGGCGCGGAGCGTTGGAGCCGGCTTTGCTCTGCTTAGCGCCCCGCCGCCGTAGATGCCTTTCCTCACGCAATGGTGATAAGCAATCCTTATTCCTGAAGCCATCTGCTCGCTGAGCCTGGTTGGGCGGGGTGGGGTGGGGTGGGGCGGGAGGGCAGGCGGACGGCAGGCGGACGGCCTCCTATGGCGGGCAGGGCCACGGCCAGGGTCAAGCGTGACCGCGCCCGTCCCGGCCCGGACCTCCTGGTCGTGGTCACCGTCGTGGACGTAACGGCAGACTAACGGCTCGTCTAACTCGGACCTTCCCCCCTCCCTCCCCGCCCCTTCCCCCTCGGTCCCGCGCCGCCCTGTCACGACATTTGGACAGCGGCCTTGGCCGGCCGGCGGCGGCCGGCGGCGCGGCGCGGGCGCGTCTGGTTTGGGAGGTGGCCGCGGCCGCCGCTGTTGCCAAGAAGCCGACGATATAGTTGGATATCGACGGAGAGTTAGTTTAGAGGTGCGGATCTGGATCCCGCGAGCGACAGTTGGAGGTTTTTATGTATACACATAAAAAGCTTACGGTGGCGCCACGTTCTCCATACCCGCCATGAAGGCCCTTGGCCTTGGCCCTGGTGGTTCTGGCTGCCGGGGCCGGGAGCTCCTCGTGCCCCACTGACACCGCGACTGGCACCGGCACCGGCCATCCAGGGTCCAGGGTCCAGGGTCGCCCCGCCCCGCCCCGCCCCGCCCCGCCCCGCCCCGCCCCACCCCTTTGGGAGGCCCGGTCGCAGCTCGTATTCCGTTATGGCCGCATGTCTGCGTGCCAATCAGGTTCAATTTGCGGTGCGGGAGGCGGCCGTGCGTCACTGCCCCATGTCTGCCGCGTCCCGTCCCGTCCTCCCAGCGCGGCCCCGGCCCGGCCTTGTGCGCCGATTCCCCGCGAAGGACGAGGAGAGCGCCCGGCTGCCCCTGCCCTGCCGTGCCGCTGCCGTGCCCCTACCCTACTGATTCTGTTCTGAGGAGCGCTTTCCTCTCCCTGTCTCTCTCGCGCTCATGGCAGTGCTGCCAGAATGTTGGGCAAAAAAAACAACGCGCAGTACACCTGTGCGTAACGGGACTGTATCTCCGCCTGCCTACTAGGCAACATCTGTGCACGAGTGCAGGGGAGTTGCCTGGTAGGCAGGCGGAGATACCGCCTCCTGCTCATAAGCGTGTTGCGCTGTTTTTTTCACAAACTTTTCTGGCGACACTGGCTCATGGGTTACGACGTATAAAGTGCGAGAGAGGCAGAGCGAGGAGAGCACTCTTCTGAATCAGTCTCCTGCCCTGCCCTTGCCCTGCTGCCTCGGCCTGGCAGCGCTCCTCCTCATGCGACGTGACAGGACAGCGAGGTGGCGCTGGAGGGAAGACCGTCCCTCGCCGTGGCTCGCGCCTCGCGCACGACACGCCATCCAAGCACCCTCTGTTTGTGCCGTGGCGATGCGTGGCGAAACGTTAGTTGCATTGTTTAGTCCCGGGGCGATAACAAGATGTCCCGCCACGCCGCTTCGCTTGTCCCCGCTCCCCACCCCACCCCTCCCCACCTCCTCACCTTACCTCACCCCACCCCACCTCGCGACTGCCGACCACCTGTGCATCATCGTGCTTGTACTACTGCCGTATATTCTGACCAGACGCCCCCACTGGCCGGTGTCCTGCCGCGTCCTGGCCGCTGCCCCGGGCGGTGGGGTCACATGGCCGATGTGTCACGGTGGTGCACCGGGAGTGGCGGGGCGTAGGGGGTGAAGCAGGGCTGCCGGGGTCACTCATGGACGGCCAATGTCCACCACTCGTGCGTCACTCGCCCCCTCCCCCCTCCCGCCCCCACACCGTGCACTTTTATCTTTATAGCGGCGGCAGCTACTCCTCCCCCACCCCCCACCCAACCCGTTTCTCATTCCAAACCTTCTTTTTTATTGTGGGTCTTTTTAGGTCCCCGTTAGGAATGCTTATCCCCTTTAATTTTGTATTCTTCTTCTTCTTGACACAGGCCCAGCCGATCCCAAGTGATTCGTACAAAAGTGTTCAACTGACACACTCTCATGTGTTGAACACTTTTAGATGCCCATGCATTTCATGGGAGACAAAAGCGTCCACCACTTTCGTTGGACACATTTTGCTGGCCAATATAGCTTGACTTAGCACCTTTTAAAGTCATGATTGAATAGCATTTGAAAAGCATCAAAGCACTTTGAAAAATCGCGTACGAGGATTAAAATCAGTCACGATTATGGTGATCATCGATGATTATTTTAGTTTATCTTTAACATATTTACTGATTATTGGACAGTAATCACGAAACTTTTGGTCAATAATATTTCCCCATACTTGTCAAAATTTGTCAATATTTGGAAATTTTACATGATTCTGATTATGTGATTATCAATAATCATCTAGAGAGGTGTACGAGGATTATTATGGAAGTGGTAGACCCTTGAAAGGTATTTAACCACGCTACAGAGTTGTTCATTTTATCGCTCTTATAGGTTTCTTTTAACATTCTTTGCGTGGGCACGCACTTATAGTTGTCAATCCCGTAGGGGTGTTGAGTGACACCTTTGTTTTCCCGATGGGGCTCTGCGCAGCTCTGCAGGCACCCCGCCACTTTTCGTCCCTTTGTGTCACTTCACTTCACGTCATTTCGCAACGCTCTATTGGACAGGCTGTTTACCAATTGATCAATTAATATCGATAGGCGCCCCGGTCCTATCGGGCCGTGCGTGATTGCGTCCTCCCCCTCCCCGCGCATTGTATGTGTGTGTGCGGTGATTGATGGAGGGTACTAAACTGGTCAATTCTGTCGCGCCCCGCCCGTCATGCCACGCCCCCTCCGAAATGATCTGATTATTTCACTTCGGATGTGTCCTCTCGGGTGGAGCTCAGGGGCAGAATCCATTCATGCTCAACCCTTCAGCGCTGCCGCGCTGCACCCCGGGGCCTGGCGCGGCCCCGGCTTACTCGCCCAGCAGTGTTGCCAGAAAAGTTAGGGAAAAAAAAAACGCGCAATACACCTGTATGCAGGTGGCGGTATCTCCGCCTGCCTACCAGGCAACTCCCCTGCACCCGTGCCCAGACGTTGCCTAGTAGGCAGGCGGAGATATACTGTCCTGTTACGCACAGGTGTATTGCGCGGCTTTTTGCCTAACTTTCTGGCGACACCGGCGCCCAGCTCAACCCACCGGAGGGGAGGGCGCCCGCACCGGCCTGTGGTCAGCGCTGCGGGCGCGGATGGGGTTGGGTTTGTTTGTGTTGTTGTCCGTCTGCCCCGCCCAGCCGCGCCGAGCTTCGGCCCGTCGCGCCGCGCCCCCCGTTCGCTACGCGTCATGCCGCGAAATGGACCGTGGAGTACATAATCAGTTCCGCTGTTGCGGCGGGGGCGGGGCGGGGCGGGGCGGGGCGGGGCGCGCAGACATACGCCCCCGCGCTGCTCCTTCCACGCTCGGCCCGGGCCGACCGGGCCGACCCCATCCCGTCCCGCTATCATCGCGCCTAAACGGCTCATTATCACCCCAGAGCTACCGAAACTATCGCCGCCTTGAGACCCCAACGGTGATAATGCCGATATAGTTTCCGGCTTTCATGACTTTTTGGGATTTGTAAAGGGAAGTCCGAAGAGTCTCGAAGACTTCTTACTGGATTTACTGGAATACCTTGACATTATGACCCCTTTTTTGTGTTGATACTTTCCCTGTCACTTCACTGTTATTCAATTACTGTGACGTCACGTTCTTTTTCATGTGAAAAGTGTCACATTGTTTAAAATGTAATGTCACATTCTTTTCAATGTAAATCGGCCAGAATATGCGGGCTAAATTTTATTGTTACATTTAAAAGAATGTGACATTAATATTAAAAGGAATGTGACAGTTTTCACATGAAAAAGAATGTGACGTCACAGTAACAGAATAACAGTGTTCTCGTGGTCGAGTTGATCGGGAAGTGGTGGGCTACCAATAGAGCATTCTGTTAAAGCTAAAACTAGAAGAATACGGGGAACAAGTGAACGGAAATCACTATGTTATAGCATAGGGATTTCCGTATACTTGTTCCCCTCATTCTTCTTTTTTCAGCTTTACCGGAATTAAATGCTTTATTCTATGCTACCAATGGTCTCTTGTATGAGAAAAATAGGTTGCGGATTCTAACTTTAGTGCTCAAAATTGGTAGCCCTTTTAACTTTCCATTTCCCACTTGTCGGTCACTTCACTGGAAAAACAAAGGTGCTATCTAATGCCTTTTAAAGGCGTTAGTGAAATAGTGCCTTTAGGAAGGCGCGATCGCCTTCCAAAGGTGCTATTTTTGGCACTATATTCGTGCCTTTACAAAGGCAGTAGTGCAGTAACACCCCATAAAATTCAATAGCACCCCAAAAAGGGTGCTATATAGCACCTTTGTTTTTCCAGTGTTGATAGAGTGCACCATGAGTGCACCAATTTCCAGTTTCGTAGAGAACACTTCAGAATGCAAAGGAATCGGAAGAGTATTTGGCAATATCTAACTCTTCGCGCTGCTCCGTGCGGAAACTGACTTTGGTATAGATTTGAATATCATACATGTAACGCACGCCGAGCCGAGAGTCGTGGCCGCGTGGCGCCGCGCTTCGCTGTGCTTTGGTCGGGGTGTCGTCGGGGTGGGGTGGAACCGGGCGGAGGCGGGGGCGGAGGCGGGGGCGGGGGCGGCCTTAGCTGCCTGGCCTGCACACTCTGAACCCTTATCGCTGCACCCGATCCTATAAAACTGACGCCGGCCCCGCTGTGCCGATCATTTGTCCGTTTCTCCATCGCAGTCCTGCTCTCTTCCAGCGTGTGCCGCCTCTAGGTCCATTCCCGTCACTCAGTGGATTTTCACCGTCCTTGCGGGATTAGTGCTTAGCACCTGTGACCCCCTGTACTTGTGTGAGGTGTAGGGAAGACCAGATCGAACGCGCAAGATGCCGTTTTTACAGAGAGCGGTGAGTAGGCTGGTCCGAAAAAAAGAAAAAAAAAGTCGTTTCGAGGTAAGTGTCTCATTTGATAGATTTCGTATAAAAATGAAGCTTTGCAAAATTTGTAGTCGATTGGATGACGTTAAGTCGACCCGCAGAGCGATTTTCGTTCGACAGTTGAGAAGCGCGCGTAACACACCATGATTGCGGGCTTCTCCTGCTCAAACCTGGTGCGGGTGCGGGCGGGGCGCAGCGAGTGGTGGAGATGGCTCCATACGGCTCCTTCTTTCGCAAACGAAAAATTGAGGTCGGCACACTCACGTGGTCTTCAGGGGCGCAAGTGTCGCGGAACAAGCCGTTCAAGATAACTCCAAAACTGTCCAACATGAGTGGGTGTATTTTTCGTGTCATTCTGTCGGGCAGGACATGCCCTTTCCAGCGCCGTATAGCGTGCCCGATAGACTCATCCAGTTTAGGCGCAAACGAAGAAAAATCTCGAAAAAAGCCTCATTCGGATAAATCCGCTTGCTCGGTAGGCAGTACCAATGTATGCGTGTCGTGGTGTTGCCTGCTTTCAGGCGCCGGGGCCGTTTTATTCCGCTCTGCTGCGGGTCGACGGGGTCGACTTAACGTCATCCGATCGACTCCAAATTCTGCAGTTAGACGAAATCTATCGATTGAGACACTTACCTCCTCAATCCCAATCTATCACCCTTAAAGTGGACCCTTCTAGCTGTGAGTCCTTGCCATTCTGAGCTGAGAAAGTGTTTTGAGTTAAAGCTACTTAAAATTTCAAGAGCATAATGGTTTGAGCAGGGTCAAAATTGAGGGGAAATGAAGGAAACTAGATTCTAGTTGTCTTTTTTAGTTTATTAATAAGGAATTATTCGAGAACTGAAGAGAAATAAATTCCAAAAATTCAGACATAGAACAAACGAATTGACGATGTGGATAGAAGGATATCATCAGCAAAAAATTTCGTTTCAATGACAACATTTCCACTGTAAGGAAAATATGAGAAAGCAATAATCTCAAAACATCAGATTTTTCTAAAACATGATCAAGGCTCATTTCTTGGTACACACCTCAATACTGATGCAGGCATTAGTTGGGACTCAGGGGCACCTTCAATATTAGAGTGCCAAGTATTTGTAGAGTTTGGCATAACCAATCCAAACTCAAAGTTCCATTCTTCTAGGGTATTTTTCTGTGAAAGATTCATCGCTTTCATGCAAACGATACATGTCACTATTTGTAAAAAAATATTTTCTAAATCACCAACAATACCTTAAAAAGAAGCCTCTGTTCAAGACGAAACTTGTTGATAGGTTCCGCTGATGAAAAGTTAATTTCTCTTCGCACCATACGACTTTGTAAAATCTCTTTTGGCACTTTTGCTTCATACTCAGCTTTTGGGTCTGAACTGCAAACGGAAAGTTTATCACACTGAAGATATCAATATTTCTTTGACAAAACCAGTAAAATTGATGTACTTACTAATCTTCCTTTCCTAACCAGAGGACTTTTTCACTGTCTACATCAATGAGTTTTAACCAGTTGCTAATTAGCTGTCAAGGAAAGAATTCCGGCACAAATAAGAAAATAAGTGCAAGGACTTTGTCTTGCAATAAGGATACACTTGAAACCCATTCAGTATATCTTCTCCTTTTCCCATTTTTTTGTGTTTTTATTTTTTTGTTTTCTTTGTGACTGACTTAAACCATTTTCCACCCAAATGTCTGTAACTTTCTTAGTATTGTTTACGAATTTGAATTCGCATTGGAAGACCGCACGATAGGTTAGGAGTAGGAGACTCGATGTTCTTTTGTTGTCAGTGCTGAGCACTGCCTTGTAGTTAATGAAAGAAACGTAGATTAGCCGAAAGGGCGGGCAGTTTCAAACCATCCAGATCTCCATATCAAAAAACTGCAATTCTTATTATGAAGGAAAAAAAAAAAAAAAAAAAAAAAAAAAAAGAAATTGTTAATAATAACAGTTTTTTTCTCATTTATGTTACAGGGTTTCAATGGCAGATTAGCCTTTGCCATTGCAGCAGCAGCTTTAGGCTCATCGTTTCAGCATGGATACAACACCGGAGTTGTCAATGCACCTCAGAAGGTATACACATACTTTTCAATCATGAAGCCTTACTTCATGAGAGAAGGTGTCTTTACTAATGGGCTCTTTTATTAATCCTAACACCTGACAAAAATATCTCTTTTGTCATTCAGCCCTTAATTTGATATTATAACTGTGTTTCAGCTCATTGAAGATTGGATCACAAGTGTGGAAGCCAACAGAACAGGAGACCCTAATGTGAACCAAGGAAAAGTGACCATGATATGGTCCATAGCTGTATCAATATTTTGTGTAGGTGGTATGATTGGTGGCTCCATCACTGGTTTGGTGGCTGATCGTTTTGGAAGAAAGGGTGGTCTTCTCCTTAATAATATATTTGTTATCTTATCATCCATCCTTCAAGGTATTGAACTTGACACGTTGACCGCTTTTTGGTTTGAATGTTGATTTCCTTTTTTTTTTTTTTTTTTTTTTTTTTTTTTTTTTACTAATATAGTTTTATATTTTTAGGAGCTTCCAAAGCAGCTGGCTCTTATGAAATGATTATTCTGGGAAGATTCCTCATTGGGATCAATTCTGGCCTGAATGCTGGCCTGGCACCAATGTATTTAGCAGAGATATCACCCATCCATCTACGGGGAGCGGTAATGAATAGACAATATTTAAGAATTCCCTTGCTGTATGACATTGTTACAATTGTTTACATTCATTTGAATCTTGCAGGTTGGTACTGTTTATCAACTCGTCATCACTATATCTATTCTTGTATCTCAAATTCTCGGTTTGGGATCTCTTCTTGGAACTGAAAACAAATGGCCAGTTCTTCTTGCTATCACTGTGGTTCCTGGTATCTTCCAACTGGTCACTCTCCCACTCTGCCCAGAGTCCCCCAAATATCTACTGCTTGGGCGTGGTCAGGAAGCTGAAGCCAACTCAGGTAATTGGGGGTTTATGACCATGCTGCAAAGATGCTTGAGTGCAGAGCTCAATGACAATTATGTCAAGCACCTAAAAAATTAGAAATACCTTTTTCTTGACTTCAGTTGCCTGTAATTTATGTTTTGAAAATTTTTTCAGCTCTTCAGTGGCTTCGTGGAACTATTGAAGTTCATGATGAGATGGATGAGATGACTAATGAATATGAATCCATGAAACGTTTACCAAAAGTTACAATGAAAGAAATGTTCACAAACCAACTTCTGCGTGCTCCTCTTATCATTGCAATGATGCTTATGGTTTGTCAGCAGCTCTCTGGTATCAATGCTGTAAGTGTTAAAAATTGCGACAATTCATGAGTGTATATTTTGAAGTATGTATGTAAAGTGAGATATTTTTCAATGGTATTTTGACAGGTCATGTTCTTCTCCACCAAAATTTTCAAGTTGGCCAATTTGAGTGATGAAGAAGCCCAGTATGCCACCTTGGGCATGGGTGCAATGAATGTTTTTATGACTCTGATTTCTTTGGTGCTGGTTGAACGAGCTGGACGTAAAACCTTGCTACTTATTGGTTTTGCTGGCATGTGCATTGATGCTGCGCTTCTGACAATTGCTCTAGCCTATGTGGTAAGAATTAGTGTCTAACTCTAAAAGCCCTCCTTTTTTGACTTTTCACCATTGAGTACTTCACTAATCAATTTTTAACCAAATGTTACAGAACTCTGCAGCCTGGGTTTCTCATATCAGTATTGTGTTGGTTATTGTGTTCGTCATAATGTTTGCTGTTGGGCCTGGATCCATTCCCTGGTTCTTAGTATCTGAACTTTTCAACCAGTCAGCAAGACCAGCTGCTACATCTCTTGCTGTTGGTGTAAACTGGACTGCCAACTTCATTGTTGGTCTTGGTTTCCTTCCTCTTCAGGTAAACTTATCAAACAATTTCTTAGTGTTGGAGAGTATTTTATAAAAGGCTTTTAATTCATGCAAACTTTTTTTTCAGGAAGCAATGGGGGGCTACGTTTTCATCATCTTCACTATTCTACTGGCACTATTTGTCACCTTTGTTTATTACAAAGTACCTGAGACAAAGAACAAGACAATGGAAGAAATTTCTGCTATGTTCCGCCAGCGCTCCTATCAGTGAACCTGTTTGTTCATCAACCATGATCTTATTCTTGTGTTAGTGCAAATTTGAGCCTACTCCTGTTTTCATGACAAGACAAGACATTTCTAGTCTTCTGTGCTGAAAGTATTTCAAGGCTCCCTGCAGGTATTTTAACTTCATACATTGACCTCAAACCTGTTGTGATATGTATTAAAAGGAAAAAAGGAGGAAGTAATCTGCTAAGAAAAGTCATGCAGTCCCCATCAAACAATGTTTTAAGATGTATAATAATTATTCAGAAGACTGATGGGTACAAGCATAGCGTGATAGTATGTGTATCATTTTAGACTTGCATTACATAGACTCAGTAATTTCATGACATAATCTTAAGGGTGTGGTGTCCACTAATTGTAAGACAGTTTAAACATCAAACAACATCAAATCAATACTGCCTTTGAATTTGGCAAGTGGTTTCATCAAAACAGCCTACTCATGTGCTTAGCATATATTCTGTGTGTAAATGTGCACTGCTTCTTTTTAGAATGAAAATTATTCTTTCTGAAACATACTGGCATTGTTATGTCAAAATTACATGGAAGAGAATGTGCAGAATAATTTTGAGTGGTAGTTAAAGCGTGAAGTGAGACTGAATTCTTGATTGACAAATTTAATATTTTTGTTTATATGTAAGGTTGTTTATGTACCATGTGTAAATGTGGCTTAAGCATCCAAATTTAGTAAAAAAGTATTGTTCATATAACATATAATTACTGTTTATTGTCATGTCAGGCCATTCTAGTTTTATTTTACTCCATGTCAAATAGTTGTGCTAAATGCTGAATCATATTGTTGAGAGTATTTTTTCCAAATGATTCGATTATTTGTTTGTTTTAGTTGTCAAGTGAGCATTATTTTAATTTTTCATCATTCATTCATTTGTTTATCCATTTTTGTGTACATAATCATCTAGTTGTTAAAATCTGAGTTTAGAGATGTAGACCAGTTCTAGCTATGAAACTTATCTAGTATCAAAGTGAGATTCCTATTACCAATGTACTTTGTGTTATATTGAGGTAGAAGAAAGATTTCTTGCCTTTTAGTATGTCAATTTGTTTTGAGAATACAATTACAGCATTCTTGCTTTATAACAATGAAATACTGCTGAGTTAATAATAATTACTCATAATAATTACTCAGGAGGCAATAAAGCAATAAAACCTAAATTTAACATACAGCTTGGAACTTTCTTTTTGTACTAAGTAGGGATAGTACTACAAGATTTCAATGAAGAGAGAATTGATTTTCATGCCATTACCAAGCAATCTAACAGTATGGAGGCTTATCCCCTTACTATCTTCCCTCTTTCATTTCAGAAAGTCAGTGACTTCTCATGCCGTTCTGTGTTCAATCATTGTGGATTCAATTAATCTGACTTTATTTTGAGAGAATGGGCGATGTACAATGCATTCAATTCACTTTTTGAGGAGAGATTTGGTTTGTTTTAAATTATTTTTGGAGAGAGCAAAATAATTCAGGACACAGGAAGTTTTGGAGGAGGCAGTGACCATTCTCAATTTCCATAACTTAAGGAACACACACACACAAAATAAAAGTTTATTCTTTGTTACTGATGGTAAGCAAGAAATATCACATATTGTGCCAAGCATCTTAAGACTAAATGTTTGCTCTCCAATCAACTATTTATATTTTATCGTCCTGCAAAAGCGAGGCATGTGCAAGAATGAATTATATCACTTTGTGATTAACTTTTGTGAGACGATCTGAATACTATGACTTTGCCTCAATAAGCTGTGTTGGCTTTAAGCATTTTGTCAAAGAATTGAATTCATCTTTTTTTAAAATTTTGAAGTAATTTTTTGGTGAAAGGTTGCTGTGCTGAGCAATTATTGTTAAGTTTCATTTGAGTTTTATAATACTGTTGATGTTTTCTCTATAATTTGTTTTTTAGCAGTAATCGTGCAGTTCTTTTGCTTCACTTCTGAGATGTGAGGTGTTCTGGAAGGGCTGTTATATGGCATTTAACAACTGTTCAGATGTCTTTGCACTGTTTGCAGAATGAAAAGTATTTTTGATGGATTTATTACAGGTTCAAATTTGTTTGCCTTATAAATTTAAACTAAACTATGTCAATATCAAAATATTTTAATACATTTGAGGAATATGTATTTGCTTTTAAGCCATTTACCAGTGCTTGTCACAAATTTTTCTACCTCAGGTGACAATTTGTTGTCGGAGTTCCAAACTAAAGATAGGAACTGTGATGTACATTGGTGTAGATTCAAATATCTCTAGTTGTTGAAGTGTCTAATTTAAGCTTAAGTTGTTCAAGAGCAGTTGAGCTTGGTCTCGTGGACTTTGTTGGAAGCGCAGTAGGTCAGTTGGTGAAAGAGCGCGTAGAGAGTTGTTTCTCAAGCATGACGAAATATTGTGCGTAAAATCGTATACAGTAAAGAAATTGAGTACACAATTTTCTGGCCTTTCATTGTTTTTCAGTTTTTCCCCTGTGTTCCACATCCTCATCCTGGTCACAACCGCGATCCGGACTTCTGGCACAACCCTTGCTTGACCACCCATTTTACAGCGGAGCCTCGATGGTTGTCCTCGCCACACTGATGGGATGCGAGGCAAGAGGCACAGGGGAGTCCGCACGCCCGCGTAGTTGTCCAGAGAGTGGCCTACCTGCGGCGCTCGAGACGACGGGACGAGGCGGGGTGGGTTGGGTTGGGGTGGGGTGGGGTGGGGTGGGGTGGGTTGGGGTGGGGTGGAGTGGGGTGGGGTGGGGTGGATGAGGTACCCTTGAACTTGGACGCGCAGAGTAAACAAGGCAGAGAGGTCGACAACCGGGACGAGTTGGTGGCGGGGCGGGGAGGGGCGAGGCGGCTGCAGCAGCTCAGCTGAATCAGCTGAATATTGATGTCCGCCTCGGCGCGCCATCCAGTCCGGCAATTGCAATTCCAGCTCATCGCAAGAAATCGCAAACGTGAACACAATAAGACCAATTAGTTATGATTTGTTCTTTTTTTTTTTCGAGGTTCGACATGACAGGGAAGGACAGCTATCGTCCCGAGCGCGTCGCGTGCAGCAGGTCTCGCAGCACGCGTGGCACCTCCTCGGCTAGGCTCGAATGAAAGAAGCAATAAGCGAACCGGCACCAGCCCCGCCTCGCCGGGAAACAATCTCTAAAGCGACTAGTTTATTTGAAAGTGAATCCACCCAAAGCCCGCGGTGTTAAGCGGGGCACGACAGACCAGGTGGCGGCGCCAAGCCGAGCAGTGCTGGCCGCCCCAGGACAGGACGAGCGGGAGGGGGGGGGGAGAGCAAACGGTCCGGTTTCATGAGGCTCTTCAGCGCTCTGTGGACCCAACTCCCGCACGGCCGCCCCGCCCCGCCCTGCCCCGCCCTGCCCCGCCCCGCCCCGCCCCGCCCCGCCCCGCCCCGCCCCGCCCCGCCCCGCCCCGCCCCGCCCCGCCCCGCCCCGCCCCGCCCCGCCCCGCCCCGCCCCGCCCCGCCCCGCCCCGCCCCGCCCCGCCCCGCCCCGCCCCGCCCCGCCCCGCCCCGCCCCGCCCCGCGTCGCCCCGCCCCGCCCCACTGCTACCGGTCACTGAACCACTTCCCTCTGCTGCTTCCGCGACTCCGCCGGCCGCGTACGGGGCTGTCCTTCCCTGCCCTGCCCTGCCGTCAACTCTCTGCACGGCGGACTCGGCGCTGCTCTGCTCTGCTCGGTGCGCTGCCGCCCGAGTCGATGACGCCTGCGAAGTCGAGGGTAGGCAAGACGACTGCACCGCGACTTCTTGTATTCATTATTCAGACTCTGTGACGGCTCGTCGTTGTGACGCTACCGAGGTCGCTTGCAGGATCGAGTATCGCCCGATGTTGCTCAGACCCCCAGATACTCGAGCGCTACTTAGGCGCCGTCATATTCGCCAGTATCCGGAGAGATGGCAGCGTTTTAGAGCGAAGCCACCCTTCGGCTTTCCGGTTCTCGGGGCGGCGACGACGGGAGTGTCCGCTTTTACACCGCGGCGGGGCGGGCGGGCTGGTGATGTAATCTCACCGCTCGTGTCGGCCGAAGCCATCAATCTACTGGACGGCATCAGTGAATTTCAATAATGTCTATAATCGCCTACCGTAGAAATTTGTTCACGGTTCCAGGGGAAAGGCTATCAAAACTCATCTCGGGCGGATTTCTCCTGGGGAGCGATGCGCGCCTCGCCGCCGCCGCTTACAGCGTTATTGTAGATTCGAAAATCTTTCTCTGATATCAGAAAAAGCTGAAGCGGAGCCGAACGGGAGCGGCCGGGCCGGGCCGGGCCGGGCCCTGCTCTCCTCCCGTCTGGTCTGCAGCTGCCAGGCTGTGTGGAGCGCGGTGGAGCGGGAGCAGAGGGGAGAGATGCCCTCAATACCTCCGGACCATCTTATCAAACGTGAATGACCGACTGCCCTCCAGCCGCCGGCACCGCGGGGCGCGGGGCGCGGTGCGTCCGGTCCAGCCCGGCTCCGGTGAGTTTTCTGACGGACCGGCCCGGGACCCGGGTCCCGCCGTACGCACCACGGGGCCGGCTCTCGAGTCCATGCTCCAGGCTCCAGGCTCGGCCATGCTCCATAGGCTCGTCTATGCTCCATGGGTCTGCCTCCAGGCTCGTCTATGCTCCAGGCCCGTCCCTGCTCCATGCTCCAGGGGTCAGCCTCTAGTCTTATGACTCTGGGCCTCACGCCCAAAGGCTCCTGGCCCTGCCCCCTTCAGAGACCGGTCGCGGTTCCGCACACGAAGGATAGGTCTATGCCCCTCTCCTACGCGTCACTAAGCACACACACGGTGACCGATTGATTTCCGGTGAATTCATAGGATTTCACGTGATTTCTAAGATTTTATGAGATTTTGGTGATTTCTTAATATTTCCAAATGGTTTCGAGAGCCTTGCACACCTGAATTCACGAGTTGTGGGCCCCTCGTCGCCGTGTTTTCCTCCGGGGGCACGAGGTCGCCTGTCTCATAGGCTGTGGACCCCAACAGGATACAAAACATAAGACATAAGACTGCCCACCGGGCGCTCCGGGGCGCTCTCGCTCTGCACGTGTTTGTCTAGCGAAACTCGTGCTTTGGCGGCCGCGCGGACGTCCTGCTGTACTTGCACGTTTTCCTCAGGGTCCGGCCGCTGTATCTCACGCGTGGGCCAGGTGGGTTTTCCAGGAGGGGCGCAGCTCCAGGCCTGGAGCCTGGAGACGCTCCTTGATGTGATGTGCAACTCAGCAGGAAAGAGTCAGGTCCTTGGCATGACCGATACCAGGAAAATCGCCGTAATCTATTTTTTTTCCTTCCTTTTTTTCTGTACATGTCGTGACGTTCGCTGCTTGGTCAGCCCAGCAGCCGAGTGCCTTGGAGATCCGACTGTATTTTCTTTTAAAAATTAAGCGCGGGTTGGGCCGGAGGGAGAAGGTGAGTACGTCAGAACGTCGCACGCCAACTGGGCGCTGCAGGTGTTGCCCGCTGGGCGCTGCCCGCGCGGCCCGGCGGGCCAGCGGGAGCGGGCGGCGCCAGGCGCCATGGGCGCCATGGGCCCCGGCCCCCGGCCCCGGCCAGCGCGGGAACGCATGGACAACAACCGCAACAATACTAATCCAAGAAGTATGACAGTGTCGGCGGTGCGTGCAGCTGCTGGTCGGGCCGGGGTGGCCGGGGTGCAGTGGGTGCAGCGGGCCAGGCACTGACGGTGACGGACGGTGCCCACGAGGCAGGCCAGGTCGGCCCGCGCCTGGCCAGGCACTCTCCCCCGCGCCTGCCCTGCCCGGGGCCCCGCGCCGCGCCCGCCACGACGCCCGGACTTATAAAACGGGTCTCGCCGGGCGCGCGCACCAGTTAGTCGCACACCACAGCCCCGCGCGCACTGCAGCAGCATGGCGCCCCTCCGCACCAACGCCGTCGGCGTGCTCGCCGTCCTCGCCCTCACCGCCTCCGCCGCCCTGGCCGCCACCAAGATCCGTGAGTGTCACCCGACGCGTCGCAAGGGCGTCGACTTCCTAGCAGGGGGTTGTGTCATAGGAGAGCCGGGCTGGGCCGGGCCGGGGCGATGTCGTGGTCAGGGAGGGGGTCCTTCACCTGCTCCGTCAGCCGGGCCGGGTATAGTTGTGATGCGGTGACGCGGTCACGAGGGTACACACAGAGAGAGTGGCCGGGTCGCTGGCCCGCGGCCACGCACGTCGTGTAGTAAGTCGTCTCTCTTGCTCCCGCTGGCAGCGCGGGGCGGTGCAGCGCAGGAGGGCCGGTGCGACAGAGAGGGAGTTGATCATGTTTCCACAGCGCTCACGGCCCGGCCCGGGACGGCGGCCCGGCCCGGCTGGCGATACATGTCGCGCGTTATACGACCGAGTTACGTACTTGGCCTGGCCTAGGGAATTCCGTCGGGCTTCTTGCAGAGCCCTGCATTGCAAGGCAGAGCAGAACGAGCTTGCGGCCTCACCACCAGGGGCTGAGCACTGAGCGCTGAGCTGCCGAGCTTGGAGCAGGTGGAGCAGGCCGGCCCCCGCTTATCGTCCTCAGGACGTTTGTGTAGAATGCACCGCGAGCGCGAGTGAAATGGCATAGCAGCGCGAGCGCGAGCCGCCCGCCAAACAAGTTGAGCGAGCTCATTTCCAGCCTAGGCCTCCAGGCTCCGGGCCGGGCGGGGCGGGGCGGGGCGGGGCGGGGCGGGGCGGGGCCTGCGCGGATGGTACTGGTGCCTCACCCACCCCCAGCAGGGTGCAGCGTCTGTATGGCGTAATGCAGCAGGGTCCCCTCCCCGGCCCAACCTGCCCCGTCCGGCCCCGATTACCCTAGGATCCTGATCCTACCCGATGCAACGGTTGTTCCGCTCCGCCCTCGTCCTACTCGCCCCGTGCCGTGGGATATCAGCCGTGAGCGCTTTTTGGCCGCGCGCCGCTCTACCCTGTTTTCGCAGTCGCATACAGGGTCGCAAACAGGGTCGGGCCGGCGCTGTCAGAGAACCCGAGGGGGCCTCAACTCACCCAAAATTTGTACTCATGATTTCAAGATTTCACATGATTACACCTCTTATAATTGAAAGAAATAATTTGCAAAGTAAATACAAGCGTATTTTGAGCATTATGAGCCCCAAATACGCACTCAAATCAATTTTTTTCGGCAATAGATCCACATTTTTTGACAATGATTTCGAAGATATCAGCGATTGTGTACACATGATTTCAGGAGTTGAGGCCCCCTCGAGAGAACCAGAGAGGTAGGCAAGAAGCAGCCCAAACACAGTAGAGCAAAGCTGGCCGCACCTGCCTACTAGGCTAGGCACAGGAAGTCGTACTAAAGTGTTGTGCGGTTGGCAGGCGCATAGATGCAGCCCGCTTCACGCCGCTGTGTTTGGGCTTCTTATTGCCTACTTTCCTGGCAACAGCGACGGCTGGGCCGTAGCAAAGCAATACCCGGCGCGGGCGCGGCCCGGCACCCGAAGGGTTGTATTGCATTATCATAAGGAGTACTTTTATTCCGTTTGGCACGTCGTGTCGAGCGGGTGCAGAAGGCCTGGGCGCCTGGGCGTATTGCGTCTCGCTCCGCCCCTGACGTGTAACGCCGTGTCGCAATGCTCTTCTGTACGTGTGCCGGTATGGGGCGGGAGAGGGTCTCTCCTCGACAAAACACAAAGCGACTCCTTTGAAGACGCTCGTCCGTACAGTCAAGTGCCTAGTAGCAAAGTGATTACAAGAGGGTTTTTTTCCCCCCTCCAAGCCTCTGGGCCTGGACTCGAGTTCGATTCTTTAGGCAGTGCTGGCAGCAGCGGCAGCAGTCTATCACCGGGGGCAAACTGACTATACGCTCTTCTTTCACTTGTTCCAGCCGAGTCCTGGGGAACATGCAAGAGGTCGGACCCGAAGTTCGACGAGTGCCTTCGCGGAGCCATTCAGCGTGCCATGACGGCGCTAGAAAAAGGTAGGCATGGATTGGAGAAAAAGAGCACGGAAAAAACCTCGTCCTGGTTTTCAAGCAGCCCCTCAAATCCTGTGTATTTTCTCCTTAAGAGCTGCTTGGTTTTTCCAAAACTGCTTGAAAACCAGGACGTCGTTTTTACCGTGAGAGGATTTCCTTGAATAGAATTTTACCTCATTAATGGCGTTTTACTATTGAATTTGTCCAGGCAGCTCTGAGTTTGGCATCGGTCCACTAGACCCCTTCAAGGTGTCACAGCTGAGTCTAGAGAAGGGCAACGGAGGCGCCCTCTCCATGGACATGACACTCTCTGAGGCGGAGATCATCGGGTTTAAGAACGCCAGGGTGGAGAGCGTACAGTAAGTGCAACGACAAAACATCCATACATATTTTAATCTTGTGTCTAAAACTTCCAACGATTTCATCTCTTTTGGTTTTTACGTTTTATCAGGACTGATATGAACAAATTCAAGATTGTGGCCAACATGAGAACGGACAAGCTCGATCTCAACAGTCTGTACAAGGTGACTGGCAGGGTGCTCCTCATTCCCATCAACGGAAACGGAAAGACCACCATCAAAATGCGTACGCGTTCACATTACAGTACGTGTCGTATTTGTTCGCTCCATTAGTTGACTAAACTAACTTTGGTTTTGTTCCATTGTACAGAGAAGCCGCTCCTTCGACTGTCCATGCAGGGCGGTTTAAAGAAGGGCGCCGACGGTAATGACCACCTGCACATCGAGTCCACGACTTTCGAGATTATTCCCGAGAAGGCCAACTTCAGATTCGTGAACCCCGCCCACGCTGTTCAGGGTAAGAGATTTTCGCAACTTTTCTGGCATTTTTTCCCTGCTTTGCCATTTGCTATGTCTCTCTTGCTTATTGTTCCAACATATGTCTCCAATACAAATGTCATCTTTGCTTGACAGCCGACTTGCTCAGCCGAGTAGTGTCTGAGAACGACAAAGTCATTATGACGGAGCTCCAGCCTGCCATCTCACAGGCTTTCAATAAACGACTTCTTGAAATCACCAACAGGATATTCGATAAGGTCGCGTTCGAAGACGTTTTCCCTCAATAGATAGCATTTATTAGCATTTATTTTTAAGCGTTTTTTGTTATATTTTCCAATAAAATAAAAAAATTATGAAGACTTCAAAATGACAATAGCCACTGGAGACAATTCAAAGCGAGTTGGGAATTCCCTCACATTTCATCGTTTTCCGACAATTCATTTCAATAAATGTTGTTTGTTCCGAAACTGCATGCTTGTTTCGCTTTACAATCTCGACTGGGCGGCCCAAGACGCCTTAGCGCCGTCCAAGGGTCTACCACCTCCATAATCCTCGTACACCCCTCTAGATGATTATTGATAATCACATAATCATAATCATATAAAATTTCCAAATATCGACAAATTTTGACAAATATGGAGAAATATTATCAAATTTGACCAAAAGTTGCGTGATTATTGGCCAATAATCAGTAAATATGTTAAAGATTAACTCAAATAATCATTGATAATCACCATAATCGCGACTGATTATAACAATCCTCGTACGCGATTTTTCAAAGTGGTAGACTCTTGGCGCCGTCCGTCCGCCGCCACTTCTTTTCGTCTCTCTAAAATCGGCGTTCGCGCCACTAGGGCGGGGCATCGGTTGTCTTCCGTCACGGCACTGGTCTTACCGCACTGGCACCGTTTGGTTGGTCTAGCTGGTCGGCGGTGGCGTTATATTCAACTTAGTACACCGAAATCCCACTTATACCTCACAATGAGGCACCATTTTTTTTAAATTTAAAAATAGCTTTATTTAACATTTAAATGTTTTAACAAATAAAATATACGTAAAACATAATTAACAGAGACGAAATCTTTGGCTACGTGGAAAAAGACGACATAGCGTATTTAAGAATGTCGAGGGCCACAAGTTGGAACAGAGCCATTAATTGTGCTACTAGAACACTTTATGATGGTCTGACTGAATGCTCTCTCTACGTTGAACAAAATCCTCGTAGGGTTCGCTTACCGGCTTCAAAATTAAGCCATGGAGTCGAGATGAGTGTCTTTTCCGGACAATTAGGCAGCGCACGTATGCATGCACATGCGCTCCTGAAGTGGAGAGCTTCCAAATCGACTCAGGAGGTGGGTGGGTTGCCTGCCGTCACGGCGCTATCGCTCCACCGCAACGCAACGGCGGCTTGAGGCTTAGCACTCGGCGCTCGGCTCGGCCCGCTCGGACGGCTCGGCTCGGCTCTGCTCGGGCGTGGTCGTTGGTGTTGGTGATTTGTGTTTGTGTGTTGTGTGTTATTTGAACATTGTGGACATTTTGAACATTCTATGCAGGTTGTGGGATGAACATTTATGTCGTTGCCATCTACTTGTCTGTATGAAATGGAGATTTCATGGAAGACAAAACTAATGACTAGAGATTGAGTTACTGAAGAGTTACTTGAAGATAGGCCTGAAGGTAGGTTAGTTTGAGTTAAAGATTGAGCAAAGTTGAGTTTTGCGTGAGGGAAATGTAGTTTTAATGATAAAATTGTGAATAATTGCGGTAGGATTGGTATTGTTTGTTAAGTTGAGAGCATAAGGTATGCATCGAGCTTGTAGTGGACTGTACCTGGTCCATGTTAGTTGAAGCTTGTGGACAAGAAGCAGCCAGCAGTGAAAGAATTTGCGTGAAATTAGCAATGCATTTTCATTTCTGTGGTGTCATTAGAACAAATCGGGATATGCCTGTTATTCAGTATAGATAGAAAAGATGTTATAGCAACTCCCTCAGCCTGATAAGTCATGCGCACACCGGGGGTTTTTGAAAATAAATGATTCAGCATCGTGATTACAATGATTTACAGTATTAACCTCCTATGTTGTTTGGATCTCAGTATTCTAAAGGTATACGTACATAACTTGCTTCAGCCAGCACTGTGAAATGCGCCTGTGCCGCCTGTGCTCTACGTCACATAAATTTTTGTGAAGAAATTTTGCAACCTTCTCACAATTGTAAGAGGAAAAGTGTTATAAGAATCATAGGAGAATAGACTACCTTTCCTATACATATTAGAAGAACAAAAATTCATGCAGTGGTAAAATCTTTGCTCATAGGGTGTTTTTTACTCGTTCTTTACAACAGTATCTACATCTTAGGTAAATGTGAAGAGAACGAGTATTGTGTTCAAAACTTGGTTTTGTTAGTGACCTACCTTTTCTCACAAACCACATAACTAAATAACATAACTGTATACTTATTTTAAAGCTTGAAAGACATTCTCTTTCATCCGTAAACGAAGTACTTTTTTCGTTCCAATGCAAATTGTTGAGTAAATCACGGCGTTGGAACATATATTTGTAACTTAAATATCCCACGAAAAACATTTCAATTTTCAACATATTTACACTTGAAAAGCTATCTTCCAGCTTTGGTAAACATTTCTTTTCCTCTGATGTAATGAGATAAAATTTATACTTTTCCTGTAAATGAAAGTTCTTTCAGACCCTGCAACTCTGGTATCGGGAAAGTGGGTGGTGACGCATTCAAATCGATATTTCGGTAATTTCGAAACGGCGCTGAACTCCAACAATAGCCAACAATCAAAAACCTGTTGGACTTCTTCCTAAGTGTAGTTGTCATTGGGATCATGAAATTTCGGCAAGTTTATGTTTCAACATAATTCCACACTTAACAAAACCAGTTTTGATACACATTCTGTTTGTAAAGAACGAGTTCCTTCGCTTTATATCAATTTTGCAAAGTGCAAAATTGATATTTCCAAACATGTTATATTTAGGCTGATGTCTTTGCTTCTTGTTTTTTTTTGTTTTGTTTTTTTATTAGCAAAGGAGTCCTTTCTGGCTATGTTCCTTGGGAATGCGCCAAAATTCTGTACACAAGTCTAACTTTCTTCAGTCTTTGATAAGTGAAATTTAGTGATTTCTGAAAGCTTTCAGGCAGGGTTTATTGCTCATATCTTTTTAATTAAGACAGTTGTAGCGCTTCTGGCCCATGGAATTCTTTTCCTAGAGCGTAACGCGATTGTGCCCTGTGAATTTGAAGGCAATCGGTGATTTTCGCCCCAAATATGGCTAGGCGATATCCTGTCTGATCCTCTGCGCTCGAGTCATCCCCCGCAATCGACCATCATCATCTCTGATGGGATCGCGCGCAGTGGCAATGCCCCGTGCAAGGGGAGACAGTGGCGCTACTCCACGCTCACAGAGAACTTATGGCGACTCGCTAGCCAGAGAGATGCGAAGTGGGGCGCGGTGGCATTCCAGATGACTCAAACGTTGGGTAGGTTGCCTGCCGTGACGGCGCTGGTCCAGCAGCGGCCAGCAGGGGCCAGGCCAGGGAGTTATCCACTTAGCGTATCGCGTATCGCGTCTGGCGTATTTTGCGCCTCGCGTCTGGCGTTTTTTACGCCTCGCGTATCGCGTCTGGCGTATTTTGCGCCTCACGTCTGGCGTTTTTTACGCCTCGCGTATCGCGTCTAGCGTTTTTTGCGCTTCGCGTCTCGCGTCAAGCGTCTCGAGCCGCGACTCGACGCAACTCGCCGCGTTTGATGCGATGCGCTCTTCGTTTATGTGGCCAAACAAGCGCCATGCTATATTCAATTAAGAAATGTTCGTTTCCACGCTCAGCGCAGCGCGCGCTCACGCGGGCGTGAGGCGGGCGAGGGACAGGGAGCGGGGAGGGGAAGCTGAGCGTCGCGCCGCTCCTCACCCTGCTCCCCGCTCCCCCGCTTGCCCACCTCACGCCCGCGTGAGTAACAGCGCAGATCACGAACCCAATTTTAAGTAAAAATGTTATCCATGCAGAGGAATCGAGCAGTGAAAAGAAAATTTGATGACAAACAGTCGAAATACGTTTAATCTCAAGTATAAAATCCGACTTGCGGTGTTGCCAAGTTGTGGGCGATAAGGTCTATTGAAAGCAATGGCTTCAACTTCACTGGCTTCACGAGACTGAATCCAGCATCAGGATTTCAACCCAAAAGCGTCCCGACAGACTAGATGGCTTGGGACTGGGGACGGGGACGCTGACGACTAGGCTGTCGGTTCGCACACTTTGCGGCAAAGCGAATAGGAGTGTGTATTTACCGGCCCGGCCAGATTGGGTGCCCTGAGACTGCAAATGACAATCTTTTTCCAAAACTGTTCGTATTATTTCTTGAAGTAAACCCCGATTTGACATGACATTTTTACCTGATGGGCTACCTCTGAAAAAAGAAATTTATGCCTCTACTTACATTTCGATTTATTCAATCTGTTATACATAACATTTTAGACATAGAGCATAATAAATTACTACAGTAGCCACTAAAATTAGTTAACTTACTTTGTACTTCAAAAATGATTGGTCCTTTTACTCTGGTACACTTACGTTTTCACTACGCCTTAAAAAAATGTTAAACATGAGATGATGTGGAGATGAACACTGAAAAACCTAAGTTAGTTTTCCATCCAGTTGGGTCCTTTTGAATAGAACAACATGTACATTACATAAGACGTATTTCAGCAGAAAATAAAAATTACTAAAGTATAGTCTGTTTATCACACTCATGCAATAGTGTCTACATACACACAGTCTTAATGATAATAACTATCGGAAGATTACATCCCTGAATACTGAGACGCGTGCGCTGAAAGTTTCATTTAGTTGCATAGTGCAAATATCTCTCGGGTAAATTAGCAGGGCACAAAATTAAATGACATTATAGGAATAAAATATATCTTAGAGTAAAAAAATCACATGAGAAAAGTGGTCGGCGCAATAAATACTTTTCAAAAGCTTTGGCAATTCCAAATCATTTTTTTTCCATTTTTTTTTTTTTAATTTTTATTTTTCAAAACTTTTTACTGGATGGGCTTCCACGCGACGACCGCCCGCTGTGAGTCGGGCGCCTCGCCGAAGGGGAAGCTGCCGTCCGGTGCCACGTACTGGTTGACCTGGTAGTCCAGCAGGGTCTGGTAGCCGAAGACGTCGCGGCCGAGCTGCTGGGTGAGTGGGCTGGTGTTGGTGGTGAGCACGCCGCGGAAGCCACGGGCGCGCGCTGTGCGCAGCACCTCCTGCTCCATGAACTGCATGGCGAGGACGTTGGCGCGCGGTGAGAGGCTGGCCGCCGTGGCCATCATGAAGCTGTGCAGCACGCGGCCCCGCCCGGTAGGCAGCTTGTTGTCCCTGCGGACACGGCATCGAGCACGCTCATTTAGAGTTGAGGAAAACCGTGGGGCAAACAAGTATGAAACTTTGGTACACCTCGTAATTCGGAAAAATTCAGGTAAATTCAGCAAAATTCGGGAAATATCAAAAGCATTCAGATAAATTTAGGAAAATTCACAAAAAATTCTAGAAAAATTCAAAACAGTAATTCACGAAAATCCACAAAAATTCACAAAATGTGTAAACCAAAATTTAGAGCTGTTTTTAAAACGTTTGTCGCACCTGATAGGACCCTCAATGAACTCGAGGAAGTCGAAGACGATGTTCAGTTTGCTGGTGATCTGAACGGGTGGCTCGTCATGCGCGTCGAAAGTGAGAGCGCAGGCCACCGCTTCGCCGGCCTCGTCCTTCACGACACAGCTGAGGGGAAGGAAAGTAAAATTTAACGCAATCAGCTCTGCTACACACGCGCATTTGAGGAGGGTACGGTAGGGGTGGGGCTGGCTGGGGGCCAGGGCGGCCAGGCCAAGCCGGGTGCTAGCTTTACCTGAGCTCTTTCTCGACAAGCGGCTTCCAGATCTGGTCCATGAGCTCCGAGTAGTCGGACGGCGACACTCCCGGCATGAGCCAGTGCTCCAGGTCGGCCTTCTGCAGGAAGCTGTCCGTGATCATGCTGCAGGGAGGCCGGAGGCAGGGGTGTCAGAGGTGTGGCGGCTCAAATTGGCGGACAAATCACGAAATCGTACTCAAGCCGGGGAGGAGGAGCCAACCTGTACACATCCTTCTTGTGTTCCTCCGACAACATCTCCGCCCTGAAGTTGCTCTGATGCCGCGACTCGGCGAGGAGCGAGGCGTCGGCCTCGGAGGGCTTCAGGCACTCGAGGACCTGGCTGAGGGACTCCGCGCCGATGAAGTCACTGACACCTGTAACGGAGGCGCAGCAGCGCAGCAGCACCGTCAAGCAGGGTGACGAGGACTGACGCGACGCGACGGGGCGCTCTGGCCTGGACCCCGGCCGCTAGTGTTTCCAGTCGGTCGGACTCTGGCTGTATCCGACTGCCTCCCGTCTCTCTCCCTTTCACTTGACACGCATGAGAGTGAGAGAGACGGAAGACAGTCGGGTACAGCCAGTATCCGACCGATTGGAAATACTAGCGGCCGCCGCGGTGCGAAGCACGGAGCACGGCACGGAGCAGCGTGGTCAGCGCTTAGCCCCTGCGACCCGCAGGCTAGGCCACAAAACAACACACATGTCCTGGATTGCCTACGCCGCAGGCGCCCCGGTAAATAAAAAAAATATGGCATGCTCTGCTCACTGATGAAGAAGCCCTGGTCGCGGAGGCGGGTGACGGTGAGCACGGAGTTGAGGGAGTTTCCGCCCAGCTCGTAAAAGGAGCGCGCGAGGCAGACCTTGGCGCGCGCCGAGCCGCCCAGAACCTCGGCGACGGTGTCGAGGAGGACGCGCGCCACGTCGCCGAGGCCGTCGGGCGCGCCGGAGTAGTCGGGCGAGCGGTCCAGGGCGGCCGACTCGGCGTAGCCGCGCAGCAGCGCCTGCCTGTCCACCTTGCCGTTCACGAGCAGCGGGATCCAGTCCAGGGTCAGCACCTGAGGGCAGCGCAGCGCAGCGCAGGGCGTTTAACGGCTAAGTTATCATGAGTTACAGCACAGCGAAGCCCGCGGATCAAATAAGAGTGCAAAAGGAGAGTAATGGACTTGGCCGCCTCACAAGTTCATGCGAGGTGACCGGGTGCTAGCGGCGGCAGGCCGGCTCTCCAAAGGCGGTATCATGTTTTGTGCTCCTCCTCCTCCTCCCCCCCTTTCTGCTCGCGTCTAGCGCGGGGCGCCTGCCGTGACCCCGTGGCGTTGGCGCCGCCGATGTTTACGCGTTTTCGTTTTCGCATGAGTGGAAAGTCCCCTCTCCTCCTTTGGGGCGCTGCGCGGCTGCGCGCTGCTGGGCGGCGCTCCCCAATAACCCACCTGGGGCACGGCGTACGGCGGCAGCGACAGGCCCAGGGCGGACTCCACCTGCCGGGCGGAGAGGGCGCTCCCTTCCCGCAGCGTCACGAACGCCAGCACCGCCTGCAAAACAAAATCACGTCAGTATGTCCGCACCCAGTCCGGCTACCACGAGGGAGATTCAACTCTGAAATTTTTGTTCACCTCGTAACTCAGGAACATTAAGAAAAGTTAAGAAAAATTAAAAAAAGGTCAGAGAAACTTCATCAAAGTTCAGATACAATCAGAAAAAATTCTGAAAAATTCGGCAAAATTGAGAAAAAATCAGGAAAATTCACAAACATTCTCTAAATTTCACAGAATCCTCGAAAAAAAGAGTCTCGAGCAAAGTTTTACTAAATTTAAAAAAAATGTACACCAAAATTTTAAGTCGCTTCCGCCTCGGGCAACCAGCACTGAAAAAGATTTACTTTAATAATAATAAAAAAAATAAAAGTGGAGGTGCTCTGCTCACCTGGTCCTCCTCGCCCGGCCGGTGGCACAGCACCACGCCTTTGTCCACGCCGTCCACGCGGGTGAGCGCGGCCTCCAGCTCGCTTAGGTCGACGCGGTGGCCGCGCACCTTGACCTGCGAGTCGGTGCGCCCCTCGAACACGAGCGTGTTCTTGTCCACGCGCGCAAAGTCACCGGTGCGGTACAGCCGCACGTAGTCTGCCGACATAAACAAAATTAAAATTTAAAAAAAAAATTGAAACGCGTCGAAGGGTAAAGGAAGGAAGCTGGCGCGCGCATAGCGCTCCAGGCGGCGCAACGGCCGGGACGGGGACAAAGCCCGCCGTTGTTTTTGATGTTGTTAAAAAGGCTAACGTGGGACGGGCGGCCGCGAGCGGCGCGAGCGTTCCCATGACTCTGACCTGGGTGCACGGCCAGGGGGTTGTCGAGGAAGCGGTGCGGGTCCCGGCCGGCCACGTAGCCCGCCGCCAGGTTCCGGCCCGCCACGAACAGCTCGCCGGCGTGGCCCGCCAGCGCCGGCCGGAAGTGCTCGTCCAGCAGGTAGACGACCGTGTTGTCGAGCGGGCTGCCGATGGGGATCTTGTCCAGGCCCTGCACGTCAGCCGCCGAGCGCAGCACGTGGAACGTCACGTCCCCCATGATCTCGGTGGAGCCGTAGAAGTTGCAGAGCCAGTGCGAGTCCAGGCCGACCGACGCGAAGTGGGCGAAGAACTGCTCGGCGAGCGAGGCGGCGAGGCTCTCGCCGGAGCACACCCACAGCCGCAGGCGGCTCAGCAGCTGCGAGTGAATAGCAGGTAAATCATGGCAACCACAAATTTGAAAAGGTAATCATGGCGATGTAAATACACGTCTCATACGCTCGCCCGGCCGCGCGCACCACGTGGTTTTCGGGGATGTCAAAGAAAAATTTGACACGGTTTCCACAACATTTGGGTCCCTTGCCCCGGACGGGGATTCGATTAAATGAATAAAAGAGGGGGTGTCGGGCCAGTGAGCGATGTGGCGAGCGTATTCGAATCCCGTCTCGTATGAATGGACAAAATACTAATCCCCGACGCTGCGCCCTGCCACGCAGAGAAGCGACAATGGCGCTTTTGTAATGTACGGGCGGTAGGGCCCGGCCCGCACCGCGGGGCAGATACCGAACAAGCTACCCCACTAAAAAAAAGTACCGCAATTTTCATGTGCGGCCAGCCCGTAAGGGTACGGCTGTAATTTAAAGTGTTGAATTATTGCTGAATTAGGCCTCCTCATAGACGCAAAATAACGGTGAATCCCATAAGGAGCACACCTTGGAACACAGTTCCGAGCACAGTGCAGACGAAAAACTTACAGAGTGGACCGTTGGCGTTTACCAATATTTTTTCGATCAGTCGTGTTTCGCTAACGAGCCGCTGGTCTAGATTCAACCCCATAATTTCGCCCTTATTTCGCTATCTTACACATTGTCACAGTGAAAAATACCCTAGCTGCTTAATTGGAACTCACCGGCTTGTTCTGTCGGTCGGCGTTGCGCTCCGCGTCCATCTTGAGGTACATGAGCATGGCCCTGAGCAGGGACGGCACCAGCACGAGGCGCTCCACCTGAAAGCGAGCAGGATACAAGTAGTAATCATCGTCGTCACTGATGCAGGTTACTCGTCACAGATTAGGGATGTTTTGGGATATTTATTTGCGTTACGTTGAAAAGGTGTGTTAGGCCGACTCGCACGCCCGATTCAGAGTCTCATCAGCAGGGAACCTCGAATTATTCCCTCCCAGGTCCAACGACGTGATCCTCGGTGTTTCGTGGGACAGTGGGTGATAAGTACTTAGCAAGTCGCATCATACTGATGAAGTTAAAGAACCAAAAAAGAAGTGCAGCTGCGTCGCCGGGAGAGAAGAAGATATTTCGCCGTTGCGTGTGATGTGTAATGCATGAGATAAACGCTGACCGGTCATTAATTGGCCTAACACTAATGGCCGTGCGTCACACAAGTATCAGACACTGGAAAAAAAATACGCAGAGCGGGGCCTTTGACAAGATGAGTCTATTTGGCACGCGCCGCTCCAAGAGAAACGAGATTATACCCGTCTTCTCCCGGGGCACAACATCAATCCTATAGGATGATTGCAGCAACGTTAACTGCGGAGAATTAATTTCAACAAGTGCGGCAGAATCACTATAAAGAGCCGTCAGAACATTTTTTTTAACGTTTAGATTGTCATACAATGGTTCGCATTTCGGTAAGTTTTTAGACCCCAACCTTCGCATATAATTTGATCGTAAGAGATGCGGATACCGCGGGGATCTTCATGAGGCGCAGTGCATGAGGTGCGGCAGGGATACCTCCGACTCGACAGGTCAGCGCACCGCACGACGCCGTGTCGAGCTGGCAGGAAGCGCGCCGCCACCGCTCCGTACGCAGCACGCCGTACGCACAGCGCGTCGCGAACCATTACGCACAGCTCGTGCTTTCTCAATCACCTGAGCAAATTATTTCAACGAACTGAGCTGCTCCGTCCGTGCGCGCGAACGGACAACAACAACAACGCGTTGCACTCCGTGTGCCTCTCAAAGCTACGGCGGCGGCAGTTGGTGGTAGTAATAGAGCTCGCGACGCGCGTACGGCGCAATTAGATTCATGGCCTCCTACCACTGCACCGTGTGAGTGAAGGTGCGAGAGAGACGGACGGATAGATGTGTGAGTGGAGATTATGAGCGCGAAGAGTGACACGACGCGTTAGGCGCGCCACGCGCCACGACACGCACCACTTTCCCACGATGAGCCGCGCTCTCCCACACCAGCCCGACCAGCCCCAGCGCAGCGCTCAGCGCACAGCTCCGCTGCAGCCACGCCGCGCCCGGCTCCTGCCCCGCGGCACCGCGGCACCGCGTGCCAAGATGCCACGCTCCTCGAGTCACCACTTTCCGCCGCACTGCGGTAGTGAATTATGGCACATTTATTTGCTAAGTGGATGTACGTTAAAATCGTGTAAAGCCGAGCTAAAGGTGCCTCGCCTGGCCTGCTGCGCGGTGCGTTCAATCTGATTACGCAGCCGCATAAATTATTCAGTCGAGTTGGATGAAGAGTCCACATCTCACGTCTCTCACTCTCAAGCGCCGCTTGACATCTTCCCGTCCGCCTTCCCTGGTGCATTCCGAACAACGGGCAGAGCATTTCAATTTCAAGTAAAATTTTTAATTAAAAGATAAAAATAACTCTAAAAAAACATTGTAATTTAGAGTAAAATTTCAATTGGAAGATAAACATTTCGATATCAAGAAGCGATTTAATTTGGATTTATGTTTTAACTTAAATATAGCTCAGCCGGTAATAAAAGTCGACAAGCCTGCCATCGCGAAGAATTAGCATAGAGAAAACTGCGGCAGTCCGCGCGGCTCGGCTGCGGCCGGGCAGCGAGGACAGCGGGTCCCGACATAACTTAGCGACCGGTAGCGCGGGGGGCAGGAGCAGGAGCAGGAGCAGGAGCAGGAGCATCGCGCGGTGCAGTACTGGTCAGCGCGGGCCGCGGCCTGGCCCGGAACCATACGGCCCTGCCCGGCCCTGCCCGGCCCTGCCCTTGGGCGTGCACAGCTAAGCGTCCGGGAGACGGGCGGGGTCGGGCCGGGACGCGCCGACGGTTTGGCGGCGCTAGCGAAGCGAGCTTATTATTTGACTGCAAAGTGGGTCAACCTATATATTTTTTGAAACCAGAGAGTACGGGGATCACTATTCTGAAATAATATCGACACTCCGAGGCCGCGTTATTAAGTGGACTAAGAACTAAGCCTAAACAAGGTGACTGCTGCTGCCCGTCCCGGCCCGTCCCCGCTCCACCCCGGCCGTTTCTCGGACGCTTAGCTGTTACACTCCCTGCAGCCTGCAGCACTGCACTACACTCCAGCCAGCGGCAGGGGCATGGCCAGGGGCAGAGGCAGGGCGCCGAACCCGACGTCACGCCGTCGATGTTA
This sequence comes from Frankliniella fusca, assembly GCA_029379305.1. NCBI lineage: Eukaryota > Metazoa > Arthropoda > Insecta > Thysanoptera > Thripidae > Frankliniella > Frankliniella fusca. The sequence continues at coordinate 1,705,826 of JAHWGI010000960.1, read as the reverse complement.
CGCAACGAGGAACGGAGAGGCACCGCCGCCCAGGAGCACCGTTAGACTCCACCCCGCCCCGCTCCGCCGCGTTCCGCCTGGGGCGCGCGGTCACGGCCGCGTCCTTCAACTTGAAAGACGCCTCGCGCCTCCTGCCGGACCTGGTCGGGCCGGGTGCTGCAGCTATCGCACCAGGCGGCCGCCCGCGACGGGACGCACGGATCGCTCCCGCAGGATTTATCTGTTTAACTTCACCTTGCGGGCGGGGCGGTCTCAGGCTGCTCGCTGCTCTCCGCACAGCCTTGTCGAAATGCAGAATCATAGCCAATTAGTCACTGCGGCGGTGCGGTGCGGTGGCGCCTCGGTGGGGCGGGGCGCGGCGGGGCGGGGCGCGGCGGGGCGCGGCGGGGCGCGGCGGGGTGGGGCGGGGTGGGGCGGGGTGGGGCGGGGAGGGGCGGGCACGGGATAACAACCATTGCAGCGCGGCGACACGGCACAGCAGATTTCATCCCAAAGCCGCGGCAAATTGGCTTGGTCCGCGTTTGATGATTTCTCACAAAGCATAATGCTGCCCGCCTCTCGACCCTCTGATCTGATCCGCTTCGCCCCGCGGCTCCGCCTCGCGGGGGTATTCCTCCACCTCCCCCTGCGACCTGCGACTCGGGACCGACTGGCTGCGCTTAGCCCGCGCCGCCGCGCCGCGCCGCGCCACCTACCCCTCGTGCTTTAGGCGGTACTGGACCACCTCCATCAAATTTTATTACTATTTCCGAGGCCCACCTCACTTGAGCCCCCCCCTCCCCCCCCGTTTCCCCATCCCGCACGTACAGTCGACTTCATTAGCCTCTTCCTCCGCCCCGGACCGGGCCGGCCGTGGCCCAGTGATCGCCCTGCCCCCACCCCACAACACTCCACCCTGCACCTCACCCCACCTACCCCGCATTACCCCACCCTACCCCGTTCCGTTTCGCACACGGCCCCCTCCTCTATGCCCCACTTCACAATGCCCCACCCGCCACCATGATTAGTTTTAATTAGGACAATGAAGGAGTGGCCTTGGCGGGGTCAGATCCCTTGCGCACTACATTCAAAACTGCACTACTCCACATGGGCGTGTAAGTATAAGGCTGCATTTTAAACGACCGGAGGTGGAAGATAACCGCACAACCACGCCTTTTTATTCGGGCACGTCCGTTTCCGGAGCCCACCGGAGGTCCGCGAGTTGTCGCACTTAGCTACTACGCCTGCCCGCTGGGGGGGGGGGGGTGTTAGGCGGTAAGGCAAGAGGGCCTATAAAGGTGTCATTGAGATCGTCGTCCGCGGAAGAAACGCTCTAGTTCAGAGCAACAAGGAAAAACCCTGAGCGCGGGGTAGAGTGTCCCGCCTACCGCACCCACCCCGCCCCGCCCCGCCGCGCAGCGCCTCCCATCATGCATGCAGGCGCACACCGGCATTATGGCGTTTGTTCCTTTTTTTCACCCTCCTCTTTTTGTCGTGTAAGTGTGCCCGCTGCCGCTGCTGCTATCCTTTTGCGATTACTGAAGCCCGTGGCTCTCAAGGGCGCCCAGGCACGCGAGAATCACCATGACGACCGGCAAGGGAACACCGGTGGTGTCGGCGGCGGCGCCGCGGTGCGAGAATGTGCGCGCAGCGCCGGTGTGGCGAATTAGAGAGAGAAAGACAGATAGAGGGAGGTCGCGGCCGGGCGAGGATGACAACAAGGCCTAGTGTCTGAAGTTCGAAATCCGATAACACGCAAAAGGGCTCGAGGGAGGCGCCGCGCCGCCCCGCCCCATACCATGCCTCGCATGGCGCCTCTCTCTCTCTCTCTCTCTCTCTCTCTCTCTCTCTCTCTCTCTCTCTCTCTCTCTCGCTCTCCCTCTCCTCGCACTCCTACCTGATTGTCCTCGAGGGCGTGAACGAGTCGCTCCGTGTCGCTGGTGACATCCTTGTCCAGCACGAGGACGGCGCGACCCTGGAGCAGCGGGCCCCAAATCTCCGGCACCGAGTCCACGAACGTGAGCGCGGTCTTGAACACACACAGGGCCTCCTCGTCGCCGAAGGGGAACTGCCGCCACTGCCAGCGCAGCCTGTTCAGCACGACGGCGTGCGGCAGGCGGACACCTACGACAAGAAGAGCGGTTAGAGAGGGCGTCTCGTCTAGTTGCACCGGGCCCCAGGCTGCACGCTAGCCCAGGAGGCCTTCGGATGTCATTCTAAAGGGGAATGCTCCGGAAGAAATAAAGAAAGAAAGAAAAAAATTAAGTTGAAGGTAAAACTTTATTAATTAAGTTCTCCAAAGTTTCTGCACGGAAAAAAATGATTAGTAGAGCGAACTAACGTTTTAGTTGGTTTTGCCCTTACTAACACTTTTTCTGTAAAACTCGGTTGTGCGAACGCATATTTGGATTGTCACAGCGGAAATGTAGTTCGTTGGTTCGGCAAAAATGGACCATAGCGCTATTTCGTCACACCAACGAACCGTTTCGCTGTGCCAACGCACCGTTCGTTGTGTCAACTACATTTTCGCTGTGACAATCCAAACATGCGTTCCGACAACCGAGTTTTGGTTATCACAACAAAAAAGTGTTAGTAAGGGCGCAAAACCAACTAAAACGTTAGTTCGCTCTACTAATCATTTTTTTGTGTGGACCTGCAACTAAGTTCATGAAAAATCTGATTGGGTTCACCAAAAACGTCAAATTTAGAAACTTTGCCGAAGCTCGTCGACATTGTTTAAAAGTAAGAAAACAGTAGTCTGATGTTGTGTGACGGTGCTCAGCTCACCCTTGGGCACGCCGGTGCTGCCGGAGGTGTAGAGCACGAGGGCGAGCAGCGGGTCGGCGAGGAGCCCGTCCAGGTCGGCGAGCGGCGCGCCGCTCAGGTCCGCGGCCTCGGCCTGCAGCTCGGCGTAGGTGGCGGCGATGGTGCCGCGGAACAGCTCGGGGTCCGGCTGGTCCGAGATGACAATGGCGGGCCGCGCCTCCGTCAGGATGTGTCGCACGCGCTCCGGGGGGAAGGCCGCGTCCAGGGGCAGGTAGGCGGCGCCGGCCTTGATGGCGGCCAGCAGGATCACCAGCAGGCGGTCCGAGGGCGGCAGGCGCACGGCCACCAGCACGTCGCCGTCCGCGTTGGCCGCGTTGCCGCCCGCCGAGCACATGCGCACCTTGCGCACGATGGCGCGCGCGAAGCGCGACGCCGCCGCGTCCAGCTCGGCGTACGAGATGCGCCGTCCTGCGGTCGAAGAGAGGCATCTCTCTCAAAAACACATCTCAAACGGGAACCTCTCCCTCCTTTCCTCGCGGCAACCTAAGTGTGTGAACGTCGCACTCAGTGTCCACGGCGTGGGACGTTCACACTCGAGTCGGGGCAGCGCGGCCTCGCGGACAGGACACTCACCCTGGTAGAGCACGGCGGGGCTGTTGGCGGCGGGGCCGGCGGCCACCTCCTCGAGCAGGCGGTGCAGCAGCTGCGGCTGGCCGGCGGGGGCGGGCACCGCCTCACCGCGCAGGATGGACAGGTCGGGCAGCGAACCCATCTGCAACACAGGTCCAACAGGTCTCGAGTCAGAGTGGCGGAGGAGAGGAAGGCGACGCCCTGGCCCTGGCCCCGGCCGTGTCGTGTCGGCTCCTTCGGGTATAATTCCAACCTCCGTGCATCGCGGGCGTTTTCATCTCCGATCGCTGCGCGAGTCTCAGTCCGGGCACGTCCGGGCCCCGGCCCAGCGCATTCCCATCACGATGATTCCCTCCGCGGTCCTGCCTCAGCGCCGCACTCCACCCCGCCACCGCGACAGTGTAAAACACGACAGCTCCGCTCCGCCGCGGGCCGCGGGGCGACGACGACGCGGGGGACCGGAACGGCACCGCACGGCGCGACGCAATAACTCCGACGGCGCGCAGTACGAGTTACGGGGTTGTTCGGTCACCAGGCGCGGCGGCGGCGGTGGCCCCGGCCCCGGCCCGCCACATTTGGCATGCGGCACGCGTCGCCCGGAAGACAGACCAGACCGTCTAGTTTGTTGCATATTGTCCGCCGGCCCCGGCCCCGGCCAGCCCGGCCTGGCTGTCTGCGGGCGGGCCCTCCCTCCCGGGGCGGCGGCGCGGTACACCGCGTACACTGGGCGATGTGGCCCTATCCAGCCGGCCTTGCCCAACCTCGCCTCGCCTCGCCCCGCCCCGCCCCGCCCCGCCCCGCCCCGCCCCGCCCCGCCCCGCCCCGCCCCGCCCTATAAACCCTTCAACAGGAGTCTCTCGGTTTAGCGGCTCACGAACAAGTTTGTTGTCGATGCCGCTCGGCATCCCTCACTTGTCAAACTAGTGCTGTCGATATGCCCGACGCCGAGCTGTACTACAGGGCCTCACGGGCGGCGTGGGTGGAGAAGGTGCTCAGGAAGCTGCCAGAACTCGACTCGAGTATAGCGAGCGCCAGCAGGTGAGTAATCCCCGCGCCCCGCGCTTTGTGCAGGCGGTGCGAAAAATGGCCTCGTGGACAAAGCGGAACTATACGTCCCTCGGACACGCGCCTTTCACGAAGCACGCCATGGTGGACAGGACAGTCCCGGCCCCGCCCGACCACGTCCTGCCCCCCTCCTCCCCCCAGCCCTAAGCTGTGGACACCAACAACGGGCAACAACACCACTGATCTACCCTTCGGTCAGGCCAACACCCTCCCGCCCCGCCCCGCCCTGCCCTGCCTGCCCTGCTTGCGGAAGCGGTTCAAAGGAGGGCGAGCCGTCGTTAAGGCCGTGAAGGCCGCGCGAGCCGTGCGGCGGGGTGCTGCAGGGCGGGGCGGGGCGGGGTGGCCGGGCTGAGCCGGGCTAGGCCGGGTCATGGTGGTGCCACTCTCACGGCGACACGAGAACGACCGCTGGTCCGGACCGAGGGGCCCACAACTCTGGAATTCAGGTGTAAAAGGCCACCGAAATCTTTGGAAATCATATTGAAATCTCATTGAAATCAGTGAAATCTTTGAAATCAGTTGAATCTTGAATTCACACGAATTCCGTTGAAATCACTTGAAATCTGTTGAAATCACTTTGAATTCACGTGAAATCACATTGACTTCACATGAAATCACATTGAATTCACATGAAATCACATTTAAAAAGCGTCTCGGGAAACTCACTCAAATCGGTGTGGGGAGAGGAGGGGGGCGATGTGCACTAACAGCTGTTCGGCGAATTCGAGATATTTTAAGATTTGTAGATACTTTCATAACAGATTGAAATTCCTATTTATTCTTAAGACTTAGTGCCATTTCAATAAAAGTACTCAATGTGTAAACAATTTCTTTTTGTTTAAATTTTCGCCATTGGAGGTATAAATAATAGTCCTACGCAAATCCACTTCCACAAATCTGGTTTGTGAGGGAATATTAATTTATTAACTGGAGCAATAAAACATAGTGAAAGTGCTAGACGACTAAGATTCTTTAAAATACCTTCTTGTTACGGCACAGTTGAAGTGCAATTCTCAAAATCGTGCAAAAAATAAGGGGATTCCCAAGAAAATACACGCACAGCTGATCCAAATTATTCTCTCAATTACATGATTAAATAGGATTTTTCCTAAATTATTGTGAATTATTTCGATTTATTCCAAATTATTGGAAATTAAATTGCAACTGCGCAAAATAATCACAATTATTTTAAGTAATTTTTTAAAAAAATTCAGAAGCAAATTTTGCTCTGCAATTGAAAGGGTGGCGTGAAAACATGGAAAATTTTTGCGGCAGTAAACCTCCCGAAGGAGGTTGCGGTTCCCGCCAGGCACAGGGCTTTTACCCCCTGTGGCAGCCAACTGCTTCGGTGTTCCATGGGAACCGGCGCTTTGCTGACTGCGATCCTATCGCGCAATTCGACAGATTTGATCCCCGTACCACCATTGGCCTACCCCTAGAGGTACGAGCGGTGTCAAGAGCGTTAGACTTCCTGATCCCAGTTTCAGAGGCCTTACCTCAGAGGGGTACGCGGGATTCGAACCCACAACCCCGAGTGCCGACACGTAGCCAGAACAGGAAGCGACCCAACGCCCAGAGCCACCGAGCCAACGGCGGTGAGACGTGTTTAACTTCTATTTGACCTGCCATCCAGCTGCGGCCTAAAGGGAATGTCAAGCGCGAAAAACACTTTCCCGAGTGGGAGTCGAACTTCGGACCACTCAGCTCGGTGTTGCGCGCTCTACCAACTGAGCCACGACGCCACGATGACTGTACAGTGCGACGGGTTCGAGCCGTATTTGCCGCGTATTCTGCAGCCTCCAGCCAGAAGGACAGGGCAAATACAACTCGAACCCGTCGCACTGTACAGTCATCGTGGCGTCGTGGCTCAGTTGGTAGAGCGCGCAACACTAAACTGAGTGGTCCGAAGTTCGACTCCCACTCGGGAAAGTGTTTTTCGCGCTTGACATTCTCTTTGGCAGCTGCTCCAGGGCAAGTCAAGTAGAAATTAAACACGTCTCACCGCCGTTGGCTCGGTGGCTCTGGGCGTTGGGTCGCTTCCTGTTCTGGCTACGTGTCGGCACTCGGGGTTGTGGGTTCGAATCCCGCGTACCCCTCTGAGGTAAGGCCTCTGAAACTGGGATCAGGAAGTCTAACGCTCTTGACACCGCTCGTACCTCTAGGGGTAGGCCAATGGTGGTACGGGGATCAAATCTGTCGAATTGCGCGATAGGATCGCAGTCAGCAAAGCGCCGGTTCCCATGGAACACCGAAGCAGTTGGCTGCCACAGGGGGTAAAAGCCCTGTGCCTGGCGGGAACCGCAACCTCCTTCGGGAGGTTTACTGCCGCAAAAATTTTCCATGTTTTCACGCCACCCTTTCAATTGCAGAGCAAAATTTGCTTCTGAATTTTTTTAAAAAATTACTTAAAATAATTGTGATTATTTTGCGCAGTTGCAATTTAATTTCCAATAATTTGGAATAAATCGAAATAATTCACAATAATTTAGGAAAAATCCTATTTAATCATGTAATTGAGAGAATAATTTGGATCAGCTGTGCGTGTATTTTCTGAGGTCGTCCCAAAAATACTTGAATTCGTTGGAAATCTCACGAAATCAATGGAAATCATATGAATTCGGTAGACATTTAACTGAAATCAATGGAAATTATGTGAAATCAATGGAAATCACTTGAAATCATGTGAAATCTCGCGAAATCAGTGAATTCACTTGAAATCTTTGAAATTCGTTGAAATCACCTGAAATCATGTGAAATCTTTGAAATCCGGAAATCAGGTGTACAAAATTTTTCGGAGTTGTGGGCCCCTCGGTCTGGACTGGACCCGCTCAGGAGCCCTAGCCATCTCTCCTGATCGTGTGAGTGTGAGTGCGAGAGCGTGAGATGCGTCTGTGAGGGAGCGATGTCATGCCCTTCCTCGAGTCCTGGAGAGAGAGAGAGAGAGAGAGAGAGAGAGAGAGAGAGAGAGAGAGAGAGAGAGAGAGAGAGAGAGAGAGAGAGAGAGAGAGAGACAGAGAGAGACAGAGAGCGAACGGAGGAAATAAGGCTACGCGTGATTTCTCATACCCTCCACTTTCGGTCACGGAGAGGGTCAGCCTCGCGGCCGCACTTCCTTCTGGAGGGTATAGATGGAGCGCATTAATATATTCTTTGTGAAAAGTACATAAGGAATGTACAAGTTTCAGGCAAATAAGGAAAGTATGAGGGGTTTGGCGCTCTTCCACTCTATAGGACTCAGGATCCCTCTCATCCTCTCTCGCGACCCAACTTCCTCCTCCGTGTATTTGCGCGTGCGCGTTCTGATTCCTACGAGTAAACCGAGGCACGCAACTCGCGGTCTCGTTTCGCGGTACGTCATCCAAACTCAACAGTGTTAAGTCCTCGTTGTAGGGTGGGCCCTCCGCGCAGACGAACCCTTTCCGACACTGTCCTCTCTCAAGGGCGCGGAGGCAGGACCAAGGAGTGCGGGTCGGCAGGGCCGGCGAGTACCGTCATCCACTCCTCGGGGCTCGGCGGGGCGCCTCCCCCAGGCTCTTGCAGAGTGTCGCAGAGAGGCGCGACGAGGAGGGAGAGACGATTTCCGGTGCGCCACTCTGGAGCAAACGAATCTTTTGCGTGCTACAAAGCGTTGCCTCCTCGCCTCGCCTTCCACACATCAGCTCCCGGGACACATACGAGCAGGGAGAAAAACTAGCCTGCGGGGTAAATGTGCGCAGGCAGGCGACCGAGGGGGAAACGACTCTGAAATGTTTGTACACCTCATATTTCAGAAAAAATCTGAAATTTAAAAAAATAAAGAAAAAAAACAACAAAGAATTCTGTTAAAAAAAAATAAGCAATTTAAAAAAAAAAAAAAAACTAAAATTCACAGAACTCTAGGAAAAACTCAACCAACCAAACTTTCATAAAAATAAACTAAAAATTCAAAAAAAAAAAAAAATAAAAAAAAATGGACACAACAATTTAGAGTTTTTTCCCCCTCGCAGGCAACCACATCGCACACGCACACGTCCGCGTGGAACTGAGAGTGGAAAAACGCTGCCTCTAAATTTCATTAGAGGCTAAAACAACTGTTGTTACATTGCCTTTCTTCCGTTAGCTGGAGAAGGAGATAGACGCCAGCAGTTGCTGCGAGGGGTACAAGGTAAAAACCTATGTGCACCCACACACTAAATGGCTATGGACTTTTTTTATGGACAAATTGGAAACACAATTGAGCGTTTCCAAGATGGTGACAAATTTGTTGATAATTATCGACAACTTGTCCATAATGTTAGACAAATTGTGTACAGTTGGACAAAAATAAAATTTGTCCATACGTTTGGTAACGCACAGAAATATGGACAGCCTGTGTCCGCAAAAAAGTCCATAGGACAATTTTGTTGACAGCTATAAACAAATTTGTTTATAGCTGTTCACAAAATTGCAGACCATGTTATTGGTAACAATGGACTTGTCACTAAAACTGTGGACAAAAATGTCCACAGAAAAAGTCCATAGACTTTTAGAGTGCACCCGCCAGGCATTCAATCAAAGGACAATCTTTGGGAATCTTCATAAAGCACGGTACGAAAGTAGTTGCCTATGAGCAAGTTGGCGGTTTGCCTAGTTTTGCCTTGGAAAACCCCGTATAAAAGCCAGAGGCAATCTGATAACGTTGGCACTCCGGTGCACACTGCAGGGTGGGGTTGAGGACCCCTAGAGCAGCTGTCAAGGACCAGGCAGCAGCGGGAGCTACTGGGCAGGGCAGGGCGCCTGACGCGCCGGTTAGCGATTTTACGTGACGTAGGAGAGAGGGAGAGGGAGGGGGGAAGGGATCGGCGCATCGCTGTTGTGTGTGCTATGTAAGCCCCAGCAGGGACTCTGGCACTGGGCGCTGGGGTGGAGGCGGCGTGCCTGCTTGCTGCTGAGCCCCCCCTCTCGCACCGGGAGGTGGAACCTGCACGTCACTGCGACCAACAACTAAACACAGGGAAAGGCGAGGGGTCCTTCACCATAACGTAAGTGCAAACGTACGCATTTATTTTATCCTCCTAGTTTTTTGTGACTTTCTTTGACTTTTACTGATTTTTTTTTTGATTTTCTCTAAATTTTTCTGATTTTTTTTCTTGCCTTTTTTCTGATTTCTTTTTTATTTTGTTTAAAGGTGGTACCCTGGAAACCCAAGTGTGTGAATGTCACACACTTCTAGGTGTGCTAGTGCCCATTCGTGCACTTGGAGGCCAAAGTGTGCGAATTTCCAACCTTTAGGCCCTCAAGTGTACGAATGGTCATTCGCACACATCCAATTGTACGACATTCGCACACTTGTGTTTCCAGTGTACACAATTTTTTTTTGTTTATTTTTTTTTCTGAGTAAAGGACCCCGCGGGGAGAGGTGCCCCGCCTCCGGCCACACACCCAGCCGCAGAGGTGCGAGATTTACGCTTCCACAACGCACATGATGTTGTTGGGCTGCTGCCAGACGCGCACGCGGCGCGGGGTGTGCGCCGCGAGCCGCCGCGGACCGCGCCTCCAGCAGCCAGCCAACCTCCCGCGCCCCTCACGTCGTCAAACAACGTGCCTGCCGCAGCTGCCAGATAAGGTGCGACAGAGCACGGAAATAGTGTGAGGATTTGAAGATCACTGGGGTCGTCGGCGAGTTTTGTAAGTGACGGAAGCAAACCACCGTGTCAGCATCAGCAGACTGATTCGGAAGAGCGCTCTCCTCGCCCTGTCTCTCTCGCACCCGCAGACTGATTCGGAAGAGCGCTCTCCTCGCCCTGTCTCTCTCGCACCTATACCGAGGCGAGCGCTCTTCTGAATCAGTCTGCAGGCCGCCCTCCTGAATAGAGAGGCGCCGCACTTCTCCCCGCACCTCGCCGGGCCGGGGGGGCGGGGCGGGGCGGGGCGGGGCGGGGCGGGGCGGGGCGGGGCGGGGCGGGGCGGGGCGGGGCGGGGCGGGGCGAGGCGGGGCGGGGCGGGGCGGGGCGGGGCGGGGCGGGGCGGGGCGGGGCGGGGCGGGGCGGGGCGGGGCGGGGCGGGGCGGGGCACGGCCTTGAGGAGCCGGGCCGGGCCACTCACTCTCTCGCACCGCACGGTCAACGGAAGGACCCACCGCGTCACTGCTGGATAGTGTGACGGCCCGTCACTGCTGGACAGTGTGACGGCCTGTCACTGTTGGATAGTTTGACGGGCTCGGAAGGACAAATCGTCAGGACAACGACTGGGTTACTGCGAGGCGCGTGCCACTTTAGGCGCGGCGGCAGGGCGGGGCAGGGCGGGGCGGCCGTGTCTTCCTCATTGTCTGGCAAGCAAGAGGAGGAAGAGTTTAGAGCTGGACGGGAGTGGTCGGCGCAGGGAGTGGTCGGCAGCTCTCGCGAATGGAGACAATTATTCGTCTCGCT